>CM074720.1:261550603-261763103 GCA_037306005.1 Rhinophrynus dorsalis | reverse complement strand
ACATGTCTTCACTATAGATCACTTTATTGTATACCCATTTACACACAAGTCACCCCCACATGTCTTCACTCTAGTTCACTTTATTGTACACCCACTGACACAAAAGTCACCCCCACATGTCTTCACTATAGATCATTTTATTATATACCCACTGACACACAAGTCACCCCCACATGTCTTCACTATAGATCACTTTATTGTATACCCATTTACACACAAGTCACCCCCACATGTCTTCACTATAGATCACTTTATTGTATATCCATTCACACACAAGTCACCCCCACATGTCTTCACTATAGATCATTTTATTGTATACCCACTGACACACAAGTCACCCCCACATGTCTTCACTATAGATCATTTTATTGTATACCCATTAACACACAAGTCACCCCCACATGTCTTCACTATAGATCAATTTATTGTATACCCACTGACACACAAGTCACCCCCACGTATCTTCACTCTAGATCACTTTATTGTATACCCATTGACACACAAGTCACCCCCACATGTCTTCACTCTAGATCACTTTATTGTATACCCACTGACACACAAGCCATCCCTAAATGTCTTCACTATAGATCATTTTATTGTATACCCACTGACACACAAGTCACCCCCACATGTCTTCACTATAGATCAATTTATTGTATACCCATTGACACACAAGTCACCCCCACATGTCTTCACTCTAGATCACTTTATTGTATACCCACTGACACACAAGCCATCCCTAAATGTCTTCACTATAGATCATTTTATTGTATACCCACTGACACACAAGTCACCCCCACATGTCTTCACTCTAGATCACTTTATTGTATACCCATTTACACACAAGTCACCCCCACATGTCTTCACTATAGATCATTTTATTGTATACCCACTAACACACAAGTCACCCCCACATGTCTTCACTATAGATCATTTTATTGTATACCCATTAACACACAAGTCACCCCCACATGTCTTCACTATAGATCAATTTATTGTATACTCATTTACACACAAGTCACCCCCACATGTCTTCACTCTAGATCTCTTTATTGTATACCAGTTTACACACAAGTCACCCCAACATGTCTTCACTATAGATCATTTTATTGTATATCCATTCACACACAAGTCACCCCCACATGTCTTCACTATAGATCATTTTATTGTATATCCATTCACACACAAGTCACCCCCACATGTCTTCACTATAGATCACTTTATTGTATACCCACTGACACACAAGTCACCCCCACATGTCTTCACTATAGATCATTTTATTGTATACCCATTTACACACAAGTCACCCCCACATGTCTTCACTATAGATCACTTTATTGTATACCCACTGACACACAAGTCACCCCCACATGTCTTCACTATAGATCAATTTATTGTATACCCATTTACACACAAGTCACCCCCACATGTCTTCACTATAGATCATTTTATTGTATATCCATTCACACACAAGTCACCCCCACATATCTTCACTATAGATCATTTTATTGTATACCCACTGACAGACAAGTCACCCCCACATGTCTTCACTATAGATCATTTTATTGTATACCCACTGACACAAAAGTCACCCCCACATGTCTTCACTATAGATCATTTTATTGTATATCCATTCACACACAAGTCACCCCCACATATCTTCACTATAGATCATTTTATTGTATACCCACTGACACACAAGTCACCCCCACATGTCTTCACTATAGATCACTTTATTGTATACCCATTTACACACAAGTCACCCCCACATGTCTTCACTCTAGATCCCTTTATTGTATACCCACTGACACACAAGCCATCCCCAAATGTCTTCTCTCTAGATCACTTTATTGTATACCCACTAACACACAAGTCACCCCCACATGTCTTCACTCTAGATCACTTTATTGTATACCCATTTACACACACGCCACCCCCAAATGTCTTCACTCTAGTTCACTTTATTGTACACCCACTGACACAAAAGCCATTCCCAAATGTCTTCACTCTAGATCACTTTATTGTATACCCATTTACACACAAGCCACTGCCACTTGTCTTCACTGTAGATCCGTTTATTTTACACCCACTAACACGCAAGCCATTCCCAAATGCCTTCACTGTAGATAGCTTTATTATACACCGCTCGCAAACAAGCAAATCTCAGATGCCTTCACTGTAGATTGCTTTATAGCAGTGGTTCTCAATCTTTTATTGTTCAGGGCACCCCTAACACATAATATAGAACATTCGGGGCACCCCTAACATATTTAATGTACTTTACAAAGGATGTAATGAGGGTACAATGAATAAATATACAGTTATTATTAGGTCTTACAATCATAATAACAAAATGGAAAATTATGTGCTGAACAATTTCTATAAATCTTTATTTAACAGTCCATTTTTGTTAGTCTTCATAGAAAACATGGGGCACCCTAAGTCGATGTCCGTGGCACACCAAAGTGCCACGGCACCCTGGTTGAGAATCACTGCTTTATAGTATACCCGCTTACACAAGAAGACCCCAATTCCCATTACTATAGATCGCTTATTGTACACTAGCTCGCACACAGGCAAACCCCAAATGCCTTCACTAAAGAACTCTGTATTGTATACCTGCTCACACACAATCCATCCCCAAATTCTTTCACTGTAGATCACTTTACTGTATACCTGACACACACAAGCTACCCCCAAATACCTTCACTATAGAGCACTGTGTTGTATACCTCCTGACACAGAAGCCATCCCCAAATGCTTTCACTATAGATCACTTTATTGTATACCTTCCCACACACAAGAAAACCACAAATGCCTTCATATAGATGGCTTTATGGTATACCTACTCACACACAAAACACATCAAATGCCTTCAGTGTGGATCATCTCATTGTACATCCTCTCACACACAAACCACCCCCAAATGCCTTCTATATATAAAACAGTATTGTATACCCACTCACACACAAGCCACCCCAAATGCCTTAATTATAAATCTCTTTATTGCACACCCTTTCATGCACAAGGAAACCCCAAATGCCTTAATTATAGATTACGTTATTGCACGCCCGCTCATGCACAAAGAAACCCAAAATGACTTCACTATAGATCGCATTATTATATACCCCCCCACACACACACACAAGGAAAAATCCAAATGCCTTCCCTATAGATGGCTTTATTGTACACCCACTCACACACAAGAAAACATCCAAATGCCTTCACTATAGACTGCTTTATTGCACACCCCCTCACACACAAGCCACCCTCAAATGCCTTCACTATAGATCACCTTATTGCATACCCTTCACATCCAAGCCACCCCCAAATGCCTTAATTATAGATCACTTTATTGCAGACCTGTTCATGCACAAGGAAACTACAAATGCCTTAAAGGGATAGTAATACTTAAAATGTAAAAAAAAATATGTTGTAGGGTTTATCCCCCTGAGTAAAACAAGAGTAGTCCCACTGCTGAAAGGTGTTTCATTCAAAACTTATTAATTTTCAAAGTTGATTTTTTTAGGTGCAATATCACAGTGGCCTGAAATTCTACAGTGGCACTGTTGCTACACCATCCTATGGAGATTTATGGTCCCGGGAGCAGAGCTGTCCATAGGATCGTGTAGCAACAGCGCCACTGTACAATTTCAGGCCACTGTGATATTGCACCTAAAAAATTCAAATTTGAAAATTAATAACTTTTGAATGAAACACCTTTCAGCAGTAGGAGTACTCTTGTTTTACTCAGGGGGATAATCCTACAACACATTTTTTTTTTAAATTTTAAGTATTACTATCCCTTTAATTATAGATCACTTTTTTGCACACCAGCTCATGCACAAGGGAACTCCAAATGCCTTCACTATAGCTGGTCCAGGAAAACTGAGTAATTTTACATCTTTTTGTTCTGCACCTCATTAGTATATAACGAGAAACAAGAAGCAGGGAAAGACCATTCTGAAATTGCCATTCACTACCCTACTCGGGGACAAATGCAGGATTTCTAGACAGGAGATTCTAAACAAGAAAGAGATGTGGAATAATGATGCCTTGATTTTGTTTTGTATAATTCTGCATGCACAAGCCATTGAAGATCCAGGAGCATACCAGGAGCAAGCAATCCGTAGTTCTCCAGCTGTTGTTATACTACTATTCCCATCATCCTTAGATGGCCATTGACTTTCTGAGTATAATGGAAGTTGTAGTACAACAACAGCTGGAGAAGAGCCCATACAGGGCTGGTTTTATATCTCAGGCACCCCTAGGCAAGGCACTCTAGGCACCCATAGCTCCACCCATTGTCACACCCCATTCCTCACATAGCCAGGCCCAGTCATATCCAAGAACAAAAAACAGCTAGAGTCTATCATCCAAGGGGTTATATAATACCCTGCAAAGGGGTATAAAACAGGGACATTGAGATTTCTCTGGCCACACCCAAAATTCAGACTCCAGGTGTGGCCAGCACAGCTGAGGCACCCGTCAAACTTAGAGCTCTAGGCAGTTGCTTAGTCTGCCTATTGGGAAACCCAGCCCTGATCCCATATGAAAAATTGTGACAAATATTTTTCATAATGGGCTGCTAAAGCTTTGTCTACCATTATCTGATGGGGAAGAAGAATCTAAAGGAGGTTTCTTGGCAACTGGAAATGTGCTTATGGTTTGGTCTTGCTACTGTCCTACTGTCACGGTTTGTTAAAACTCTCAGACGCAGAGTTAGGTTAAAACACAACTTTATTGAAAAGTTAATGCAGCCCTGTAGGGTAATATACACGTACACACATATATCATTATTAGACAGGAATACACTATAAATAAGAGCAATATTGGCTCTATTGGCCCTGCCAATATACCGGGCAAGGCAGCCAAAGGATTGGAACTCGTGAGGTGAGGCTCTACCGACCTTGCCAAGATACTAGGCAAGGCAGCCCCTAGACAGGAGGTTAAAACTGGCTCTACCGGCCTTGCCAATACCGGGTAAGGCAACCCAAGGAAACAGGACAGGTTCTACCGGCCTTACCAATACCGGGCAAGGCAGCCCATAGACAGGAGATAATGGCAACCACTCGCCTAAGTGACTGAAAGGTGGAACAACAGTCACTATGATGGAAAAGAGGCTAAGTCAGTAAGTAGGCCGCCAGCAGCAGAGATAGTGAAGGATGTGGAGCTCACCAATGCTCTCACAGATGGAACGCCATACCACTATAGTAGCAGCCAGGTGTGCATGGAGCGAACCAGTACGTGGAACGCTAACTATACTGAGACAGCCGGATGGCTTAAGGAGCGAACCAGTACCCTGTACGTGGAACGCTATCAATACTGAGACAGCCGGGTGGCTTGAGGAGCGAACCAGTACCCTGTACGTGGAACACTATCAATCTGAGACAGCAGGGTGGCTTGAGGAGCGAACCAGTACCCTGTATGTGGAACGTTATATATACTGAGACTGCCGGATGGCTTGAGGAGCGAACCAGAACCCTGTACGTGGAACGCTATATATACAGAGACAGCCGGGAGGCTTGTGGAGCGAACCAGTACCCTGTATGTGGAACACTAATAATACTGAGACTGCCGAATGGCTTGCGGAGCGAACCAGTACCATGTACGTGGGACGCTAACAATAATGAAACTGCCGGATGGCTTGAGTAGAGAACCATTACCCTGTACGTGGAACGCTTTCAATACTGGGACTGCCGGATGGCTTGAGAGGCGAACCAGTACCCTGTACGTGGAACGCAACAATACTGAGACTACCGGATGGCTAGAGGAGCGAACCATTACCATGTACGTGGAACGCTAACAATACTGAGACTGCCGGATGGCTTGAGGAGCGAACCAGTACCATGTACGTGGAATGCTAACAATAATAAGACTGCCGGATGGCTTGAGGAGCGAACCAGTACCCTGTATGCGGAACGCTTTCAATACTGGGACTGCCGGATGGCTTGAGGAGTGAACCAGTGCCCTGTATGTGGAACGCAACAATACTGAGACTGCCGGATGGCTAGAGGAGCGTACCAGTACCATGTAAGTGGAACGCTAACAATACTGAGACTGCCGGATGGCTTGAGGAGCGAACCAGTACCCTGTACGTGGAACGCTAACAATACTGAGACTGCCGGATGGCTTGAGGAGCGAACCAGTACCCTGTACGTGGAACGCTTTCAATACTGAGACTGCCGGATGGCTTGAGGAGTGAACCAGTACCCTGTACTTGGAACGCTATATATACTGAGACTGCCAGATGGCTTGAGGAGCGAATCAGTACCCTGTACGTGGAACGCTATATATACAGAGACAGCCGGGAGGCTTGTGGAGCGAACCAGTACACTGTACGTGGAACGCTAATAATACTGAGGCAGTCGGATGGTTGTCAAGCAACCAGTACCCGCGTACTGAGTAACCGGCGAGTTATTAATGTCGCCAAGGCGACTCAGGAACCTCAGATGACTGAAGACGACTGGACAGGAGCCAGCAGATTGAAGCAGGAACCAGCAGGCAGACGGTCAATCGGAATCAGGAACGATGGCGGAGACTGGCAGCAGGAAGCGGAGGCTCAACCGGATCAGACGAAGGCAGGAACTCTTCAACTGGAAACACTGGAACAGGTTGAACACAGGTCGCAGGAACACAGCAGAGGCCCAGGATACTCAGGAACAAGGTCATATACAACAGCATAGAGACAACACGAAAGAGCAACCAAAGGGTGCCCAGGCTAGGTTTAAATAGGCAATACAGGGCAGGCTGAAGGCAGCCAGCCAACGGAGAGCCCCCTACTGGTGATAGACATGAAAAGAGAGCAATCACGGGCACCGTGATACCTACCTTGGAGCAAGTGGAACACAGGCCATTTCCAGCATTAGTTAACTCAGTACATAGGTGATAGGCAAGTGCTGCATAAGAAAATTGATTCCTTTGCCTATGTTATGCTAGAATAGTATTAATATATCCACATACTATCTATTGTGCTGTTCACAGGGGATGATTATGGCCACTCATGACACAGTATGCTTCATTGTTACTGAGCTCAGTTCAGACTTCCCCGGAAGGGCAACAGAGTGTACATGGAGGGGAAACATGTCATAGGGAGGGTTGAGCTAATGATGGATGTGTGTGGTGGAGGAGGAGTATGGTGAAGGGCTTATAAGGGGTTTGGAAGGAAGTGGACTGCCATGCAGGAAAGAGAGAAGACAAGGGAAGCATCGTGGAGGTCCTTTGTCGCCTTACCTCATCTGCTGCGGGTTTGGATTGGAGATCTGTCCAGTGGTTTCCCGGAGAGGTCCTGCTTTGGGATGCAGTTCAGGGTCGGATTCCGGCGTAGTCCTAGTTTTGCTCATCACCTCCTGCTGTGGGATCCTGTTCGTTTATGGTGGCTCCTCTGCACCTCAGAGTCCGCTCAGGAGGTCCCTTCTGTTCATCCACTCCGTGTGTGGCTGCTGGCGGGCTCTGGCCTCCGCTTTCTGGGCATCCTTTCTGGAGATAGTGGCGTAACTATAAGGGTCGCACCTGCGACCGGGCCTGTCACTCCAGTGGCCCAGCCGCCCCCTGAGACCCCTCCACCTGGAGCCCGCAATCTCCCTCTAGTGCTCTAGTACTGCAGAGCACTGGGAGATGACATCATATCCCAGCGCTCTGCACTACTAAGAGGACTGCGCAGGATCTCCAGGGAGGTAGGAGATGGGGGCATTGTGAAGATTGAGGGGCATTGTAGAGGGGGGTCAGTGTGGTCGAGGGGCGCCAATGTGGTGGGGGGGCCCTTGGCACTTCTTGCACCAGGGCACGGAGGCTTCTAGTTACACCTCTGTCTGGAAATGGCTTTTACCTGTGAGCTGGTGTCTGGGCCTCCCCATGTCTCGGTGCTCCTGCCGGCTGGTTGACGTGATGCGGATGGATGTCGACTGCTAGTGGGTATGATCGGGGTGCCGGTTGATGCATGGTACGCCCAGTAGCCTATCTCTTCCTCTATGTCTGGGTTGATGCGGGCATGGAGCCGGGTATGAGGGGGACGGCTGGGCCTGCGCCCCTTCATGCCCACCGTTGCAGTCTATTTTCTCCAGATTAGGCTACGTGGGCTTTATTAGCTCCATCCTGTGGCTGCTCTGTCCCTCCCTGCAGTTTTCCTTCCTGTTTCAGTTGGTGGGGCTGTTATGCTGCAGCGACTGCCTGTCTGAGATGGCTCCGACCTCATGGAGTGGGTTTATCGGTTGGGTTCCCTCAGGCTATTCTTGTTTCCTCCCCATGTGGGTTAGGTTTAGGGCTCCACACAGTAGCGGGGTTTGGGATGTGTCCCCTGGTCAGCCACTTCATTTGGGTGGTTCACGGTGGCCAGACAAGTTTTTTGGTGTGTGTTGCCCCCTCTGTATCTGACTTTTAGTGACACTGTTGGGTTGGGGGTACAGCATGTTTGTACTGTTCAGCTGACTGACTGGGGGTCCTACTCTGACTCCCGGGTATCCTTTGGGACGGGTCAGCTCTCTGGTGGCCTAGGGTGGTGTGGACAGAGTTTTTTCCTCCCTTTAGGGGAATTGCTCCTCCTTTCCCTGACCGATCAGCTCCTCTCTCTGTCTATTCTGACATTGTTTGGTATGCTCCTTCCTCCACCACCACCCCCGAACTTCCTTGTGTTGGGCATTCCCGCTCCATGAATCCGTTGTGACCTGGGGTGGGGGGATTTATTTTAGGGGGACCAGGCTGCTGGTATTTGGGGGGTGACCGTACTGTAGGGCTAGTTGCCCTACCAATGTTAATATGAATACAATTGTCTTTATAATTAAGGCAACACTAACCAGGTTATTTATCCTAGCAATGAGCTGTTGATATATTGTATTACTAAATCGTAGCGGGTCTCACCGCATCATAACTAACACAGGACCCGTTTGTGTTCCCTTAAACATCGCTGAACATTGCATTTGACAAGACGGTTTCTATCGTACAGAACCTACAGTGGTTTCATTAATAATCATTATAGAACCAGCTAACCACTTAAGAGTCTGTCATCAAGAATAATCCAAGGGAATCTTAATTACTTTGCATTAAAAACGTACATATTACCCTAGAAAACCTAGTATCGTTAGCTTATTGTCAACAGCTAAGCAGAAGATCACTTCTTACATCACACGTAGAAGAACACAATTTATATCTGATATATTATTCAATCAGATCTGAAATTGCCGTTCAGCTCTTAATAGTATTCTACGCTATTTATCCCTTGGATGTTGTGGTCTCCTTAGAGTATTGGGCAGTTATATTACTAGCATGTTTTACTTTTGTAAATTCATATATCTATGATAGTATAATGTCCATCAAGTATTAGTGATCTTACTATTTTAGCACCTCACCCGTTCACAGAGTCCTGTTCTCTACAGAATGGTGTTAGGAAATTATCCACATTTTATTTAATCACTTAGGGTTTGCTTCTTTGACACTTAGTATTTAAAATTTATCAATAAAGTTTCTAAATGTTATCATTTTTTTGACCCATAAATGACCTAGGGGACCAACTGGGAGTGCAAATTAAGGGTCTTTCTTCCTCTTTCCTTCTTTAGGAGTTGCTTTCTTTTTGTCTTATGTCATATTTGAGACCCATGCACCCATTTGCCTTACTCAACTGAGGCATAATCCCCCATTCCTAAGGCTAATAGTGCAATCTAGTTTGTGTTCTTTACGTTACCCATTGAAGCTAAGGTGAATGGCCAATGGTGTAATTGGTTGGAGTCATCTGTAAGTGCTGAAGGATGTTGGGAGTACAGCATGAGCCCGAGCAATTTGGCCATGCTTGGTTCAAGGAGTTTGGGTTGGCAAGGACTGTCAGTTAATGTCAGTTAATGTTTACTTACACATTTTTTATGGAAAAGTGAGAATTACAAAGGAACGATGTGACGTTATATAAAGCTGTGGTCTGTTATCCCAAAAGATTTGTGTCTGTGTTTATTTGGGCATCATACCATCTCCTCATGACAAGAACATAGTGAAGTTACAGCAGGGCTGATCTGCATGGAGGCCTAAGGAATCACTGCACAGAATAAAGAAGCTGAGTAAAGGTCATGTGGAACACTGGGCTACATGTATGAAGACAAATGTGTTCAGTTCTAAGTTAAATCAGTTGCATCATAAGGGTTTAATAAATGTTACCATAGATTTAAATAGCAAGTTTAACCTATTGAATGCACTTTGTAATATGCTGGAGACCACTTTTGCCTTCAAATTGAATAAAACCCTGCTCCATCCCAGCTGTCTCGCACGCACCAGTCCAGCCAGCCAAGACAATGAGGACCATATAGCAAATACATTTCATTGGCTGGCTGGACTGGTTCATGTTGCTCCGTTCCGGGACTCTTTGTTGTCCTGGTGGGGGGTGACCCGGGATGCGGGACAAAGGTCCCCAGTAAGGAACAGTCCCGGGCATTCCGGGAAGTGTGGTCACCCTACCAATCAGCCATTGGCTGGTTGGGGATAATGGAACCTGTAGTCTACAACAGCTGAAGATTAACCAACCCTATACTAATTTGCATACATAGGAACTCTCAAGATCTGCCCTGGAGATTACAGTTTTGACTTTTAATTACTGAGTCTCTGAGGACAGAAGATATATCTTTGCCTCTTAAGGTTCTATGCTGTGGCAATGTATGTCTAGCGGTGTGTGGGGAGCACATCGCCTTAGCAATATAGACACACATCACCATATGCAATAAAAATTAACAATGCTCCTCAATAGTATGGAGGGTTGTTGAACTGTTAACGATGTGGAAGGTATGCCCTCCGACACACATCTCCAGCAATCTCACCAACTATTGAAACATTGAAACGATGAAGTCAACCCTTATTCAAAGCCCTAGCCAAACAATTTTCGAAATACCTACAACTCGATAAAGTGCCTGAGACATGAAAAAATTTCAGTCATCATATTGCACAAAAAAGTGATAAGGTGGATCTAAAAAAAAAAACACCAACCATTATGCCTATTACCAGTCTTCTGCAAGGTTTTCACAAAGGTACTATCAGGAAGAACTGACACAACCTAAAGAAAGATCAGGCTTCAGGAGTGGTTTCAGTGCAACTAGTTATAGAGCGGTATATTGATTGCAACCTCCCATTATGCATAACCTTCATTGACTACAAAAAAGGCCTTTGCTCAGTGAAAAAGCAAGCAATAATCGATGCCTCGATCAACCAAGGAAAATATAGCACTTACATGAATAACTTCCAATCAACATATGAAAATGCAACTTTATCAATACAAGTCAACAATGAAATAGTCCAGAGCAATATAGATAAAGGCGCCCGTCAAGGCGACACATGCCTCAATTCAGTTGACCCTTCGACAAAAAACACCCAACAGCAATTTTCACTCACGGTAAGCCATTCAATTACATGTGCTATGAAAAAATACCAGCTACAAAAACGCAAGTCGGGTCTAAAGTTAGCGCCCACTGGAAAACATTATAACAAGTCTAATTTCCCCATTCAATGAGATGCATTAAGGTGCCCACTCTAATGGGTGAAATACTGCACCCAGTTTTTTTAGTGCAGAGTACCCTAATGCATTGTCAATTCTGCCAATGTAGGAATTGAAGGGGAGAAAATGCAAAAAAAAAAAAAAAGCACAATACAGTGAACAATGGATGTATTGCTATGGGGCCCTAAGTCTAATATCAATACAGCAAAAGTACTCAAAAAGTGTCTAATGTTAGCAGAATTAACCCCATGAGTGCCAGTAGGGTATGCAACGCATTGCACAGCATTGCATACCTCATTGTCACTCAAAGGGTGAATCAGACTAAGGTAACAAAATCACATGAAAACCAGGATTTACCTGTAATCCTGATGTCCCGCGGGGGCTTTAGCATCCTGGTCAGCTACTGTCTGTCTTCTTCTGTCATCTTCTATCTTCTGTCTTCTTCTCTCTCTTCATCTTCTGTCTTCTTATCTTCTGATCTTGTTCATTGCAGCAAAGATGTACTTGAGAAAAGAAGTATCTTAGTCAAGATATGCCCCAAAATCCAACATATGCAAGTTGTTAACAAGGCAAAATTAAATATGCTGTAAAAACGTATGATTGAAAAATATGTAGTAATTAACCCTTTCACTGCCAGATGGGTGTGCAACACATTGCAGGGCAATGTGTTGTGCATCTCTCTGGTGCTCAAAGGGTTATGTACGCCATCCAAGTCGAATAAATTTGATTGCTCCCCAAATTGAAAAAAAAGTTTTCTATTGCTTTTTGCAATTGTTTTGATAAAGGCCAAATAAAAAAAAAATATTTTTCTAGTTGAAATATATTTTTTATTGAGGCACTGCAAGTATTAAAATATGCTGCAGGTGGATCACAAACCTGATAGAAGCTGATTGGCTGGGAGGTGCGTAAGCACTCACAGGATTAATTTTACTAACATTTCGCACATTTTTTTAATATTTTTCAGGGACCTAAACAATTCTTGTTTCAGCTACAACAACTTTTGAATAAAATGTCTTTCAGCAGTTGGAATTCCCTTGTTTCACTCAGGTGGACAAACCCTGCACCATATATTTTTTCCATATTAAGTATTACTATCCCTTCAATGTTCACACTGGCAATTTGATGAACATGTGATTATCATGCATTTTTCAATCACACTTGAATTACATGAATATCTACTTTTTATCCATAATGCTGATCTTCAGAATTAAAATTATAACATTGCACTTTTATCACATTAACATGCTGTATTTGATGTAATACCAATCAAAATAAATTGCTTGTACTTGCGATAACATACTGTCAGGGCAAAAGTTACAGCAAGATTACCTTGTGACGTGCGCTGTGTTTTCCAGCAGTGTGACGAGTCCCACACGACACAATAATACCATTTTTATGTGTTTTTCTATGTATTCCTATAGCTGCAGTTCAGTTCCCAGTATGGCCCTAGTGCTTAAATAATTCAGGGTGTCTGCACCTGACCTATGTTAACCACTTGTTGAACAGAGCAACACATTGCACAGCTCTCTGGTCCTCAAGAGGTTAAGTTGCTAGAAAAACTATACCACACTAATATTGAAATAAAAGTTTTGTCATCTCCCTGTATTGGTCTAAAGCACAGCTAGCCAACTTCTGGACCTCTTGGCTTTTTGGGGATGAAGGTAGTTTTGGTCCCCAACAGCTAGACGACTAATTATTGACCACCCCAGGTTGAAATGAACAAAAACACAAAAATGGTGTGTGGTTATATACACCTAAATACTATGTACTACAATCTAGGCCCGTGCAATCATTACTCTGATGGTGAGAATAAATCTCTCTGCTGAGCATGGTATAGGGGTAATGAGTTTGTGCTGATGATACTTTATCAAGTTGTTACCCAGTAGGCACATTCACAGTGTGGGGGCAGCTTCCATTTCTGTGATAGTTCCCTGGCTGCCAAGACTAGCATGGAGTATAAGAGACCTTTCCTGGCTACATTTATTATTACCCCTAATCTAGCCTACCTGTGGATATTGCCTAGTCTCCATGGCTCAGATTTATAACAGTTATTCTAGAGTGAACCAACTGCACCATAAGGAACAATTCCCTAACACTTGAAGAGGGCTTTTTAACCTGCATTGCTACACAATTCATTGGAGAGCTCTATTGCATTCAAGGGCTAAAAGCCAATTCTAATGTAACAGAAATGTTTATTTGTCCCCTGTGGTACAGTTGGTTTACTCCAGAATAACTCCAGTTTCATTTCATAAATATGGGCCCATATTCCCTTTTCCCTATGTAGGGGCTTATATTGTCCCATTTGTGTGGGTCTCTCCACAGATTGTCTATACAAGTTTAGTAATCATATATTTTTATCCTGTGGTTGATCATATTATGGTTGTATTTTTCCTCTATATTGTTTTCATCAATAAATTAAATGTTCTGTACTGCGAGACTGCCGCACGCACAGCGGTGTCTACTGCGCATGTCGGGTGTTACACACAACTTAGCGAATTATTATATAGGATATATATATATGTATACTGTTCTTTTAAATCAATGGCATTGCTTATTTTTCCCCTATAATGAAGTTGGTTTGTCACAGAACAAATACACATTCTTTCTGCTTATGTCCTTTAGAGCTTGGAGATCAGCTCCCAAAATCAAATCACATGAAAAAATGTAATTCCATAATATACAGTAATGTGCAAAAGTTTTAGGCAGGTGTGAAAAAATGCTGTAACGCAAGAATGCTTTCAAAAATAGACATGATAATAGTCTATATTTATCAATTAACAAAATGCACAATGATTGAACAGAAGAAAAATCTAAATCAAATCAATATTTTGTGTGACCACCCTTTGCCTTCAAAACAACATCAATTCTTGTCGGTACACTTGCACATAGTTTTTAAGGAACTCGGCAGGTAGGTTGTTCCAAACTAACCACAGTTGTTCTGTGGCTTTAGGGAGCCTCAGTTGCTTCTCTCTCTTCATATAACCCCAGACAGACTTGATGATGTTGAGATCAGGGCTCTGTGGGGGCCATACCATCTCTTCCAGGACTCCTAGCTCTTCTTTGTGCTGAAGATAGTTTGGGTGCATAGAAGTTACTTTCCCTTAAGGACTGCTTTGATCCTTGCCGAAGCACCGGTACATGTGACCTGTTACGCGTACCGGCACGCCACTTTGGTGCCTAGGAGAGACCTCTCCAGTCTTGGAGTGGTCAATTTTAGGCCCTGTTTTAGGCCCTGGTAGAGCGCTGTAAGTAAAAATATGTGACTTGCTATGAACATCACCGTCCTAAAGTCGAAGTGTCAACAACCACTGAATAACAAATAACACATCACATAAGAAAACAAGCCAACCGGGCTCAAACGGATAAAGAGCTATAAAGCACAGGAATATTAGAGTCCTAGACATTCCTGCCAAAGCTGGCTTCAGAACATCACCGTGGTAGTGTTTGGCAAAGGTTCGCACAGAAGACTAAGTGTCCGCCTTGATCATTTGTTCAGCAGAGGCCTGATTCTTGTAGGCCCAGGAGGTCCCAACAGATCTGATGGAGTCTGCTGTTATATGGAAAGGAACTGGTTGCTCTCTGAGTTTATATGCCTTAAGAATGATAGACTTAATCCAGGATGCAAAAGTGACCTTGGACACAGCCATACCAGTCCTAGGACCCTCAGAGATGACAAATAAGGTGTCAGTCTTATGGAAAGACTCAGTACGGTACACATAGATCTTCAGGCAGCATACCACATCTAACAAGTAGAGATCCCTCTCCTTTTCAGATATGGTGTCAGGACAAATGGAAGACACAACAATCTCCTGACTGATGTGGAACTCAGAGACCACCTTAAGAAGGAATTCCTGAGAGGTACAAAGGACAGCCTTATCTTTGTGAAACACCAGGAAAGGCGGTTTCCAGGACAAAGCCTGCAATTCTGCGACTCTGCAGACAAAGACTACAGCCAGAAGAAAGGACATCTTCCATGTCAGAAGATGTAGAGGGATGGTAGCCAAGGATTCAGTGGGAGACCTCTGCAAGACCCCCTATACCAAGTTAAGGTCCCACTGGGGAAAGCATGAGCAACGCCCTGAAAGAAGACGTTGACATCTGGCAAGATGGCAAAGCATTTCTGGAAGAAGACAGAGACAGCAGAGGTCTGAACCTTCAATGAACTAAGGCTGAGTCCTTTGTTCACACCATCCTGTATAAAGGACAGGACTGCTGGGAGATCAAACTCCTGTGAAGACAGGTCCCTGTCAGCATACCAAGAATGGAAAATGGACCAAACCCTATGGTAGGTCTTGGAAGAGAGTGGTTTTCTAGCTTGGATCATGGTGTAGACCACCTGAGTAGAATAGCCTTTTCGCCTTAGGATGGAGGCTTCAAAAGCCATGCCATCAAAGCCAAGCGCTCCACATCCGCTCTCCAAAGGTAACCCTGAAGGAGGAGATCCGGTCTGAGTGGCAGAGGAAACAGATCCTGAACAGAAAGGGCAACTAGTTATGGGAACCATGGCTTCCTGTTCCAATAGGGGGCAATCATGATGACCGCCAGACCAATTGACAGGGCTTCCACAGAGAACGCCAGATGACTCCTCCAGCGAGAGCAAAATATCTGAACCTTCCTGAGATAGTCTGCCAAAACATTTTCTACCCCTGGGATGTGCACGGCGGAGATGCCCAGATATGTTCTTCCGCCCAGGCTAAAATAGCCTTGACCTCAGACCAAGCAGAACCACTTCTTGTGCCTCCTTGCTTGTTGATGTATGCCACAGCTGTGGCATTGCCCGACTAGACATGGACTGGACCACCCCTCAGTGGAGAGGACCAGTATTGACCTGAGATCCAGGACAGTGATTGGCAGGAGAGTCTTCTCCACAGTCCATATGCCCTGAAACCCCAGGTGACCCAGGACAGCTCCCCAGCCCCTGAGGCTGGCGTCCATCATCACCAGGGTCCATTCCTGAATGACAAAGGGCTTCCCCTTCTCTAGCTTGGACCTGTCCAGCCACCAAAGTAGATTCTGTCTCAACTCCTGAGTAAGAGAGACAAGACGGTCCTAGAGATCCGGATTCCTGTGCCAAGCTCGAATGGTGAATCTCTGGAGCTCCCTGGCATGAGCCATGGAGTATGAAACTGCCTCCATGGTGGACACCATGAAGCCCGTCAGAGACAAGAACTTGAGCACTGGAGCAGAGGTCCACTCCAGGATCCGGGACACCTGATGTATGACCTGCTCGATAGAGTCCTTGGTCAAGAAAACCATCCCCTGACAGGTGTCGAACCTGACACCACAGAAGACCCGAACCAGAGAGGGAACTGGAGCAGATTTATCCATGTTCAGAATTCACCTGTGGTGGAGGAGAATCTGAGTACATTCCTGGACCTACTGGTCCAGGAGTTCCCTTGACATTGCCTTCAGCAAAAGATTGTACATGTAGGGAGTCACCTGGATCCCCCGGATGTGCAGGAAGGCAATCAATGGCCCTAAGACCCTTCCAAAAACCAGTGGTGAGCCCAAAGGGCACAGCTGTGAACTGGAAGTGCCCCAAGGTGCACGCAAACCTGAGGTACTTCTGGCTGTCCAGATGAATTTGGACATGCAGGTAGGCATCCTACAGATCCAGAGAGGCCAAAATTTCTCCCCGACACATATCTACGATGACAGAGCGCAAAGACTCCTTTTTTGTCATGAGTAGTCACCACAAAATAGTTGAGGTCCAAACTGGGGCGACTGCCGCAATTCCTCTTGGGAACCACAAAGAAGTTTGAATAAAAACCTAAACCTCTCTTTGGAGGAGGAACTGGAGCCAGGACTCCCTTCTCCGAGAGAGCCTGCATCATCTAGTTGAAAAGACATAGCTATTCCTCGCCTAGCGCAGTTCTTGAGTGAATAAATTGGAAGTGAGGCAGGGATATGATGGGAATCCTGTAGCCTCCTGAAACCACCTGCATAACCCACTGATCTGCAACACAGCCTGTCTAGATAGTTGAAAAATATTGCATGCGCCCACCCACAGGGAGATGTGGATCAGTATTTTGAGAGTCATGCAGAAGACGGTCTCGTGGGTTTGGAGGAGGCGTGTTTTGACCTCCACTGCTACCTGGGTTTGGCTGCAGACCCTGGGGTGCTGGCCTGAGACACGCTTGGAGTCAGCCTTTGCGCTTCAATTTGACAGGGACGAAAAAGACACTGCTACCTCCCGGGTTAGGGCGTCTGGAGATCTGAGGCAACAGAGTGCTCTTGCCCCCAGTGGCCTCACTGATAATTTGCTTCAGTTCATGCCCAAAAAGAGAGGTGCCTTGAAAGGGGAGAGAAATCAGTGACTTCTTAGATTAGGTCAGCAGACCAATGTGCATCTGGCAGCAACAGAGAAGGCAGAAGCCTTTGCCGTAAGTTTGACAGCATCAAAAAGAGCGTCAGTGACACAAGTCTGAGCCTCAGACATGTTGGCCAATAGGGCTAAAAGATCCTCCTTAGGGGCACCCTTACTGACAGACTCAGTAAGTTGTTCACCCCAAATGGCAATGGCTTTAATGACCCATAAAGAAGCCAAGATAGGCCTCAAGGCAGCACCTATAACAGCAAAGTTAGACTTTAGAATAGCCTCCAGCTTTCTATCAGTCATATCCGTAAGTGCCATGGCATCAGCCACGGGTAGAGCAGTAGACTTAGACAGTCTAGAAATAGGAGGTTCAACCTGAGGAGGTATAGCCCACTGTGCAAAAGCTGCATCAGAAAAGGGGTACAGCTTGGAAAATTTCATGGAAAGAGACAGGTGCCTGTCAGGCTTTTTTTGCTCATCCAGGATAACGTGGTCCAGAGTGGGATTAGGTGGAAACAGAATGAGGGACTTCTTGTGCCTTTGAAAGACGTCAGTAGAAGTTTGGCTTTCAACAGGGTTAATAGGAACCTGTAGGGTAGTCAAGACTGCCTTACTGAGATCCTCTGCAGAGGGCTCAGGGTCAGCTTCAAAGCGGTCACCATAGGCATAGGAAGAAGCCCCTTCCTCGCACTCCCCTTCCTCCGAATCAGCCCCAAAGGAATCCTCCCCAGAGGAATCTTAAAGACCAGGAATGCCAGGGGCCTTAGGGGCTACAAACCTGAACAAAGTGGGGGGTTTCCAAGAATGGAGGACCCCTTGGAGTTAAAAAGGAAACTGTGCCATAAAGGACTTTAAGTCATTGATCCAAAGTGGCTCTTGTTCAAGGCTGGAGGGTCCTGGAGGAGTGGTAGGGGCCACAGCACAAGGAGCATAAGTTTCTTGAGTATGCTCTAGGGAGCCCCAATTAGCATGAGGAACAGTAAGCAAGAGGCGGTCAAAGACTCCCCTGAGTACTTAGCCTTAGGTCTAGCCCCATGGACCGTTGGATCCTACATCCTAACAGGAGAAGTGTCTGTACAGTAAACGGAACACAAATACTGTCACCTTGATTAATAAAATCACCTCAGAAAGCCCAAAAGAATACATATCTGGCAAGTGAATGGTTAACCTGAGGAGAAGAATAAGGGAAACCAAGCCTCTGCATAGGATACTCAGCAAAGAGAGAAAGAAAATGGCGACCGAAATCAAAGCCAATCATAGTGAAGCCCACGAAACTGGCATTCTGGGAATTGTAGTTTCTCTCAGTACTATTACCTAGCAATGCCAGCACCCAAACTTACGGGGGGGGCCAGTGGCCCCCAAGACACTGGAGATGTGAACCAGATTGTAGGGAAAGGAGAAACAAGAAGAATGAACTCTCTCTCAACTCTGTAAGTGAAACGGTTGCAGAGATACGTCCCAAAGCAGTCTGTCCCATAGAAGTCAATGGAGCAAGTGCGGCCGCGCAGCAAAGCGCTCCCTTAAAGGCACGGAACTCAAAAAAGTTCAAATTTAGTAAAAGTGAACAAGGCACCCAAAAACACAACAAAACATGTAGATACAAATAAAAATGTATTATTTCCTTAGTATAAGTGAAAATAAGCCCCAAAACCCAGTGAAACCAGCAGGGAAGGGGTTAAATACTAAAAAGCAGCCAACCAAGCTCCAGTGACTCTGGGAACAAACAGATACACTACCCAACATGAGTGCAGGAGTCTAAGGAACTCCTATAAGACCCCTGTGGGGAGGGGGATAGAGGGACAAGTGGACCATGTCACTCAAAGGGTGGCTCACCTTTTTTGCAGGACTTCTTTCTTCAGACTACCATTGAGGAGAAAGGAGCCTCAGAGAGACCTCCTTAGGAGAGAGAGACATGGGTTGCATAATTCTCTCCACAGGGCTGCAAAGGGTCCACAAAAACACCTGGTAACTGGGCAATCCTCCAGGGGAAACCAGTAATGGTAATCCACCTAATGGGGGAATCTGGCCACCCCCATATCTAACAATAAAATAATAAAAATACTAAAACTAAGGTGAGCTGTTCTTAGCCACTGTCTAGGATCTTGGAACAAGTCTATCTGGAGTGGGGTTTGTGTGGTAGCCTGATATGGAGGAAGGGGAGGCCTCAACCTGCAAGTCTTCTAGAATTGTTCCAACCCACTGGGAGGAGCTGTTCCCTCCCCCGTGCTACCTGTGAGTTATATTGGACGACAGAGAAAACCCCCTTGTGCCTTGTTGCTGTGCTTGTTAGCTGAGTGTTGCAGTTCCTCACCCAGTTTATTCCTCCTTCACAACTGTTTCTGTTAATGATGGTTTTTCAACCTACATATTAAATTGATGATTATTATCATCTGTTTGGTATAATTGACTTTGTGTAAGTTTAACTAGAAGAATTGATGCTGTTGATTTGATTTAAATTTTTCTTCTTTTCACTCACTATCATTCTGTTAAATGATAAATATAAACTATTAACATGCATATTTTAGAAAGCATTCTTACATTACAGCATTTTTTCATACCTGGCTAAAACTTTTGTGCAGTACTGTGTATGGAGAGATTTAACTTTCAAAACATCTTGGTTCTTGGAACAGGACATTTTGGTTTTGTTTTAATCCATCTGTTATATCACCTTAACCATCTGTTGTCCAAAAGGATTTTTAGTTTCTATTGCTGTGTAAAGAAAATCTTGACTCTCAGACTGCAAATTTCCATAGTAAGGAATAGCAACAATGCCACCTGGAGACCACATTAAGAAATAGCATTTTAACCCTTCAATGAGTAGAGGGGCATGTAACCCATTGGAAAGCATAGCTTGTACTCTGTTCTGGTCCTTAATGGTTTAAAGTTAAAAAACAAACAAACAAAAAAAACACTTTTAGCTGGAATGGAGTACTACCGATATGCTAAGCAGGAAAATATATACAAAATACTGTATATATTCCCATACTAAAAATGTGGCTGCTCCTTTAAATCAATGTAAAAGTTAATTTGTTCTCTGTGATGAAGAAGGTGGTTTGCCCCGAAACTGCTCCTATTTATTTCTGAATATGTCCCTTAGACTAGTGCTTAGGCTTCAGCTCCCAAAAACAACCAAATCCTATATAATAATTCACTTAATTGTTTGTCAGAAGCCATCATGCGCAGTAGAGACAGCTAAGTGTGCTGCAGTCCTGCACACTATAGACTGCCTGCTCCACGGCTGATAACAGAGCGGGGCTCCGAAGTCAGACCGTAGTCCTCCACTACGGTCTGAATTCGGAGCACCCCGTCCCATATCAGCAGCGGCGTGCATGACTACTGTGCATTACTGCACCGTCGCAGTTGCTAAGTGGCACTGTGGCCCGTGTACATGGGCTCGTCAACTAGTCTTATATAATAAAAATTCCTTAAAGTAGTAACACGTGTTAGTAACACTTAATATATATATATATGTATATCTTATATAATAATTCGCTAAGGATGTTTGTCAGAAGCCGTCATGTGCAGTAGAGATGGCTGCGCCTGCTGCGTGATACAGAGCAGGGCGCTCCAAATTCAGACTGGAGTCCTCTCTGAGCACCTTACTTTGCATGACTGCATCTCGGCCAACGATGGGTGGCACTGTGTCCTGTGTACATGGGCTCTTCAACTAGTATATATATATATATATATATATATATATATACATATATATATTAGATCTTATCCTCATGAGTAAACAAGGCATTGCTGAGAGGTCTTTTATTCAAATGGTGTTGTAGCTCAAACTTAAATTGTTTTTAGGTATCGGATCTCAATGGCCTGAAATTATACATTAGCACTGTTACCACCCCATCCAATGGAGGTTTATGGTCAACTGACCGATCTGTCCATAGGATGGTGTAGTAACAGTGCCACTGTACAATTTCAGGCCATTAAGATACTGCACCTAAAACAAAAATCATATTTGAACTACAATAACCTTTGAATAACAATATCTCTCAGCAATGGGAGTACCCTGGTATTACTCAGAAGGATAAACTCTACAATATGTATATTTTTATATTTTAAGTGTTACTATGCCTTTAATAAATATTCTGACATCACTGCTGCTAGGGGGCAACTTGTTTACATTCCAACTGTGAACTTTGAGCACCGAGCTGAGCTGCAGCATCATTGGATGATCCCACAACACATCATTAATTGATATTGATTTTTTCATATTTAATCTATTCTCTTTAATTATATTATATTGTGTATATATATAGTATATTGTTATTATTGTTATTATCAGTTTTTATTCCCCTACTAGCATAAGTTTAGGAGCAGGAGCAGGATACCAGACCAGGCAGGATCAGACAGGATCTGAATAAAATGTTCAGTAGGTAGGTGCATAGACAGTAATATTGTGCCTGTGTGCAAGATAGCCCCTTATTTAAATGCATTTTATGGGGTTTTGCCTCCAATGTAATCACAACTCCTGATGTTTTTCACTGCAGCCAACTGTCATATTCTGACAGTTGGAATCCATGTTGGATTGTAATGCAAGTCTATGGGGTGCATGTACAAAGTTAATAGTAGAGTAATTCTGGGACATATTTATAAATGTAACCCCCTTGGATGCAAGCGAGGTCTCCAAAGCATTATATGGCTAATTTGTTTTAAAAAGACACAAGTCCATCAAATCCAACCAATGAATTGAAGGTTTCTCTAGCACCAAAATAAAGGGTCCTCATTTGAATCACTGACAGTTTTTATCTGTTCCATATTGTGCGGCTGTTTTGCCCCCAAATTGCTCTTGTTTTGGACCTTATACACAAAAGTGGAACAATTATGGAGCAAACCAACTGCACCATAGGGTAGAAATAAATATTCCCCAACTTCTCATTGAATGAAATAGTGCTTTTAAACCCTTGAATGCGAGACAGGTCTCCAGTGAATTGATTTACCCCATTTTAAAATGAATTTAGATTTTTTAAATTTCTCTCCAATTGAGTGTATGTGTTTTTCCACTTTCCTTTGTGCATAAAGCCCTATGTGTAAAGTAAGTGGAGCAATTTCACTTCACCATAGGGAATACATCCAGAGTGAACAAACAAATGGCTCTCCAGCTGTTAAGGAAAACAGTTGTCTGGATGAGAATTGTGGGAGCTATAGTCCAAACAGGGCAAGTTATACATATCAGGGTAAATCGCCCATTTTCTAACTGCCATTTCATGGGTTTTTGCCTCCAATGTAATCCCAGTTCCCTGCTGTTAGTCACTGCAGCCATCTGTCACAGTCTGACAGTTGGAATCCATGTTGAATTGAAAAGTAAATCTATGGGTGCATGTATAAAGTCAATAGTAGAGTAACTATTCATTTATAAATGAATAAGAACATAAATGATTATTTATTTGACATTTACAACTCAGTGATAAAAGGATGGAAAAGCCCTGGGGCCGACAGACAAAAGAGGATTTAACAAAATGGAGCAATTCTGGGGCAAACGCTCTGCCCTGTAGGCACTAGGGTATCTAATCACAGGAGGTAAAACTTTTTTTGGGTCCCCAAATATTGTCAGAGGTATAAGTGGATCCTATTGTACAGCGCTGCGTAATAAGTTGGCGCTATATAAATAAAGAATAATAATAATAATAATATTGGTCACTGCAGCAGATGGGACCCCTTGGATGCTAGGCCCCAGTGCAACATCTCCAACTCATTGCTTTATAGTTTATTGGAGAAATATAATGCAGACTGTTTTAGCATTTAAAGGGTTATTAGTTCATTTTAAATCAATGTGCATTTTGACAAGTTGAGATTAAGCCCTGGGATGTTAGCTGCAATTGAAATAGAAATGTAGAACTATTATTGCTTTTTTCTGTTGAAGCTAGGGTTGCCACCTAGCCGGTATTTTACCGGCAGGCCGGAAAAAAATTGGCTTCTGTCCAATGTTAAGTCTATGGGGGGAATGCCATGGCCGGTATTTTTTTGAAGAAAAGGTGGCAACCCTAGTTGAAGCCTAGTAATATAGTATATAGAGGCCTCTACTGTTCTGTTATACAGTTCTACCCCCAGATGTTCACGACTCCAAGAACCTAGAAAGGAGCAATTCTGGAGCAAACTAATTGAATCTTAGGGGTCACATAAAAATGTTTATTGATTTTACTGAGACATTTAACCCCTTAAATGCTAAGGAGGTCTCTCACAATCAGAAGGAAATTTTATTTCCCCCTAAGGGACAGTTGGTTTGCTCCAGAATTGCTCCATAAAAGGAATAGACAATTTGAATTTACATATGCCTTTACAGAATATGTAATGTCAAAATGGAAGATGATTGTCACTTAACCCTCTGGTCCTTAAAGGGTTAAGCTGCCTGTCACCCACCTGGATATGTAAATAAAACTGGGTTAACGTATAAGCCATATAATAAGGATCAATACTTTTATTCCAGACATCTAGGAACTGAATCTCCAGGAGGACAGTCACCTGACCAGCACGTTTCGAGGGCCAGGACCAGAGAGGAGAATGAGGCCCTCAGAGACCGGCAGTAAGTTTTATTAGAATCACAATTGGCAGGGATGAAATTCACTTGATAATGTGCTTATTATGAAAACTATTATATCAGCTCTCCAAAAGCAGAATCACCCTTTTAAAAAGGGGCGTAGTCAGAATTACCATATCTGTCTGAGTGGAATAGCGAATGTGCCTAATGCAGGAAGTGCTATTATGAACACTTTTATACATCTATTTAGATTTGTTGTAAAAGCTAATTTTTCATGCTTAATTCAAGAAACGTTTGGTATATTGCTTCCTGCATTAGATCACGCGCAATACCTATCTGCTCACGAAAAATGCCTCCAGAGCATTTGCACATTCCTTGCATTTCTCCCATTGTTCTGTAATAACGTTGAATGCAACATCTCCAAACAATATGACTAACGCCTTTATTCCTCATCAGGAAAATTCCTACTTTATATTTTATTTTCATAATAACTACTGCTGTCCCTTTATAAGAAATCAGGATTTTTCAGTTGCAAACAAATTACTAAGAAATGTAATTTTATGCTAGCAAACAAATTGCATTTTAGCACAGACTTTGTATTCTTTGCCTTTATTATGTAAGATAGTTTCTTCCAGCTGTCACTATTATTGTCAGTGTAGTTACCTGATGTAGAGAATTAAAGGGGCACTAACACCTCATAATTATATCACACCTCCCAACATTTCAAATGGCCAAAAAGATACGCCTCAGTTTTAGGTGGTGTTTCTGTGGGTGTGACTGGTGGGAAGGGCATTACCAAGAATTTTTAGGTTATTTCTTGTCCTGTTGGCACCTCTTTGTGTAATTCATAAATGATGGAAAGCAATACAACAGTATTTTATTTAAGCAGATTAATTTATAAACACATATACTGAAGATTAACAACACATTTATTTCAGTTTTATTGCAGCAGAGCAATGTGATACACACTACTCATGCTGATCTCCTAAAAAGAGGGACAAAAGGGTAGAAAAGAGGGACAGAGGGATTTGGGTCTGAAAGAGGGACTGTCCCTCCTAAAGAGGGACACTAGGGAGGTATGTTATATCCCCTCATTTACCTATATCTTGGCAGAAAATCCTAATGTCCACTATGTATCAATTATGTGTTGATAGGTTCCCCCAAACTAGCCTGCAATTAGTATTAGATATCATGCCCATATAGGTGGATAGGCTTCTTCGTCTCAGGACTCCAGCACAGCAAACTCCTCCCACTGAAGAATTCTTGAAAAGGATGGTTTCAGTGGGAGGAGTTTCAACTCTGGCAACAAAGAATCAGGTCTGCCTCTATGGAGGTGGCACCCAGTACTAACTAGAGGAACAACCCACACTGATTTAACTCATAGAGTCCATTAGGATTTTCTGCACAGATTAAGTTAAGGCAGGAGTTCTGGAGCAAACCAATTAGATCATAGAGGTTGCATATATATTCTATTTGGATTTAATGGGACTATTAACCCCCCAAGTGCTAGGGAGGTCTCCAACACATTGTGAATGAGTAGAAATTTTTATTTCCCAAGATGGGACAGTTGCTTTGCTTCAGAATTGCTCCATAAAAGTAATAGGCAATTTAACTTTATATGTGTCTTTGCAGAATATGTAATATGTAATGTCAAAAGCTGGTCCTTAAAGTGTTAAGCTGGATATGTAACTAAAACTGGATTAATAATAAACTGTATAATAAAGATCAATACTTTTATTCCAGACGTCTAGGAACCAGATCTCCAGGAGGAGAATCCCCTGACCAACGCGTTCCGAGGACCAGAGAGGAGAATGGGGCCGGCAGTGACAGGCAGTAAGTTTTATTAGAGTCATAACTGGCAGGGATGGAATTCACTTGATAATACACTTACTATGAAAACTAATATATCAGCTCTCTAAAAGCAGAATTACCCCTAAAGAGATAGTAATACTTAATATGCAAAAACTATATACTGTAGGGTTTATCCTCCTTAGTAAAATAAGGGAATCCCCACTGCTGAGAGGTGTTTTATTCAATAGTTATTGTGGATCAAACTTGATTTTTAGGTGCAATATCTCAGTGGCCTGAAATTGTATAGTGGTGCTGTTGCTAAAGC
The DNA here is from genome assembly GCA_037306005.1 of Rhinophrynus dorsalis. Taxonomy (NCBI): domain Eukaryota; kingdom Metazoa; phylum Chordata; class Amphibia; order Anura; family Rhinophrynidae; genus Rhinophrynus; species Rhinophrynus dorsalis. The sequence goes on along the minus strand of CM074720.1, from coordinate 261,736,726 downwards.
ATTCTATGGACAGCTCTGGTCAGATGACCATAAATCTCCATAGGATGGTGTAGTAACAGCGCCACTGTACAATATCAGGCCAATGATATACTGCACCTAAAAATCAAGTTTGATCCACAATAACTATTGAATAAAACATCTCTCCGCAGTGGTAGTACCCTTATTTTACTACCCTACAATATAAATAGGTTGATATATCAAGTGGTACTCTCCCTTTACAGTAGGAAGGTCAAAAACCCACTGTACCCATTCTCTCACATACCATGTTACTTTATTCTGTAATAATGTCGAATGCAATGTGAGCAGCCCCCTTAATTCTCATCAGGAAAATTCCTACATTATATTTTTAGAATAACTATTGCTGTCCCTTTAAAATAAATCATGATTTTTCAGTTGCAAACAAAATATTAAGAAATGTAATTTTATGCTGGGCAAACAAATTGTATTTTAGGACAGACTTTGAATTCATTGCCTTTATTATGTAAGAAAGTTTCCTCCAGCTGTCACTTTTATTATCAGTGTAGTTACCTGATGTAGAGAATTAAAGGGACACTAACACCTGATAATTATATTCCCTCACTTAACTAAATCTGGGCAGAAATCCTAATGTTCACTGTATATCAATTATTTGGTTCCCCCAAACTAGCTTGCAATTAGTAATGGATATCATGCGCATATTGGTGGACAGGCTTCTTTGTCTCAGGACTCCAGCACAGCAAACTCCTCCCACTGAAGACTTCTTAGAAAGGATGGTTTCAGCGGGAGGAGTTTCAACACTGACAACAAAGAATCAGGTCTGCCTCTATGGAGATGGCACCCAGTACTAACTAGAGGAACAATCCACACTGAATTGATTCATAGAGGCCATTCGGATTTTCTGCACAGATTAAGGTAAGGCAGGAGTTATAATTATGAGGTGCTAGTGTTCTTTTAACTCTCTGCATCAGGTAACTATCTTCAAAATTGATAATAAAAGTAATAGATTGTGGAAACCGATTGGTCTGTTCAGACATAACATGTTCAGTCAGTCCTTGATGTCACGTAAATCGGGAAAGAAAAGGCCATCGCTTTATTGATATATAAATAACATACGCAACATGGCCCAAAAACTTCAACAATCTTACCGACTAATAAAACGTATCCATATTATGGATATCCCAGCATGGCCAAATCACACTGCGCTCATGGTTAAAAACTGTTACAATTCCCAACAATTCCTAGAACAAAATTAACCACTTACCTCAACTGGGCCAGACCAAGCCAACTCAAATGAGGAACATAACAACCAACAATCTAAGTCCAGGGGAATCCTTCTTTAGGGTTCTTCTCTCTAAGAAACCATCCTCAGTTATTTTGTCACCACTTAAAACATAATCCACCACCAAGGCAAGTACCCCCCATACACCTTCCCCAAACCATCCATTAAAAATGCCAGACAAGGGGGAGGGATGCTTCCTCTCTCACTTCACCTGCAAATGCAGCTCACTTCCTGCCTACCTAACTTGATTCCCACTAACAACCTACCCCACTACCACACTTACTAACCCTCCCCTTTTTCATGTCTTCCCTATGACAGGATCTCTGGGGATTTCTTTTCCACATCAAGATCATGACCCCTAATTCAGGAAGCTAGAGAGCAGATATTATAGAGCAAACCAATTACATCCTAAGGGTCAAATAAACATTCCCTTTGGCTTTAATGGGACTACTAATATCCCTAAATGCTAGGGAGGTCTCCAACACATTGTAAATGAGTGGGAATTTTTATTTCCCCCATAGGACAGTTGGTTTGCTTCAGAATTGCTCCAAAAAACGTAATACGCAGTTTGACTTTATATGTGCCTTTGCAGAGAATTTAATGTCAAAATCTGGTCCTTAAAGTGTTAACCTGTATATGTAAATAAAACTGGGTTAATAATAAACTGTATAATAAAGATCGATACTTTTATTCCAGACGTCTAGGAACCAGATATCCAGGAGGAGAATCCCCTGACCAACGCGTTCCGAGGACCAGAGAGGAGAATGGGGCCGGCAGTGACAGGCAGTAAGTTTTATTAGAGTCATAACTGGCAGGGACGGAATTCACTTGAAAATACACTTACTATGAAAACTATTATATCAGCTCTCCAAAAGCAGAATCACCCCTAAAGAGATAGTAACACTTAATATGCACAAACTATATATTGTAGGGTTTATCCTCCTTAGTAAAATAAGGGAATCCCACTGCTGAGAGGTGTTTTATTCAATAGTTATTGTGGATCAAACTTGAATTTTTAGGTGCAACATTTCAATGGCCTGAAATTGTATAGTGGTGCTGTTGCTACAGCATTCTATGGACAGCTCTGGTCAGATGACCACAAATCTCCATAGGATGGTGTAATAACTGCACCACTGTACAATTTCAGGCCATTGACATACTGCACCCAAAATATTCTATTTTGAGCTGCAATAACTTTTGAATAAAACAACTCTCAGCAGTGGTAGTACCCTTTTTTTACTCAGGAAGATAAACCCTACAATATAAATAATTTGGCATATGAAGTGTTACTATCCCTTTACAGTAGGAAGGTCATAAACCCACTGTACCCATTCTCTCACATGCCATGTTACTTTGTTCTGTAATAATGTTGAATGCAGTATGAGTAGCCCCCTTTTTTTCTTCAGGAACATTTCAATACATTTATTTTCATAATAATAACTTTTACTGTCCCTTTAAAATAAATCATGATTTTTCAATTGCAAACATATTATACAGAATTGTAATTTTATGCTGGGCAAACAAATTGTAATTTAGGACAGACTTTGTATGAAATTTTTTCATTATGTAAGATAGTTTCCTCCAGCTATCACTTTTTTTATCAGTGTAGTTACCTGATGTAGAGAATTAAAGGGACACTAACACCTGATAATTATATCCCCTCACTTAACTAAATCTGGGCAGAAAATCCTAAACGGTTAAGCTTCCTGACTCCCCCCGGAAATAATTGAAAAAATAAAACTTGGTTACAGTATAAGCCATATAATAAGGTTCAAAACTTTTATTACAGACATCTAGGAACCAGATCTCCAGGTGGAGAAACCTCTGACCAGTGTGTTCCGAAGACCAGAGAGGAGACTGGGGCCGTCAGAGGCTGGCAGTAAGTTTTATTTGAATTTCAGTTGGCAGTGATGGAATTTACTAGATACTACACTCATAATGAAAAATATTATATCAGTCTCCAAAAGCAGAATCAACCCATTTAAAACAGGAAGGTCATAAACCCACTGTACCCATCTTCTCACATATCATGTTACTTTATTCTGTAATAATGTTGAATGCAGCATCTCCAAATAGTGTGAGTAGCCCATTTTGTTCTCATCGGGAAAAGTCCTACATGATATTTTGTTTTCATAATAACGTTTGCTATCCCTTTAAATTAAATCAGGATTTTTCAGTTGCAAACAAATTATTAAGAAATAAAATGTTCTGCTGGGCAAACAAATTGTATTTTAGCACAGGCTTTGTATTAACTGCCTTTATTATGTAAGGTAGTCTCCTCCAGTTACCTGATTAAAGTATAAGCCATGTAATAAGGATCAATACTTTTATTCCAGATATCTGGAAACCAGATTCCAAGGAGGAGAGACCCCTGACCAGTGCGTTCCGAGGACCAGGAAACGTACCATAGAGGAGACTGGGGCCTGCGGTGACCAGAAGTAAGTTGTATTAGCATCACAACTGGCAGTGATAGAACTCACTTGATAATACACTTATTGTGAACATCAGCTCTCCATAGACAGCACCACCATTTCAAAATATGCCATGTTACTTTTGGCGCGATGAAAGAAATGTTCGCATCTGATAAAGGCATTTTTGTGCACGTTTCTTGCATTGCGCCATTTGTTCTGTAATAATGTTGAATGCAGCATCTCCAAACAGTGTGTGTAGCATCTTTCTTCTTCATCAGTAAAGTACTTACATTATATTTTATTTTTCCTAATAACTATTACTGTCCCTTTAAATGAAATCAGGATTTTTCGGTTGCAAATAAATTAAAAAGAAATATAAATGTATTCTGGACAAATATACTATAAATTAGGACAGACTTTGCATTCATTTCCTTTATTATGTAAGATAGTCTCCTCCAGATATCTCTTTTATTATCAATGTAGTTGCCTGATAATAAAGAAGTAAAGTCATAATATCTTCAGTCAGTCCTGGAAGTTATTTCCATGGGGGCATGGAGTTGCTACCAGGAAAAGGGAGTTCCTGTAGTCCTGCCAGTAACTGACATGTCTGCCTCCATAGACATGACATCCAGGACTGATAGAAGATGTTATCTGTGTAACAAAGGCATAAGTACAACATTCATAGGGGTCATTAGGGTTATCCAACCATAATAAGGTAAGTGGGGAGTTATTAGATGGTGTTCATTTTCCTTTATTTGGAGGTTTATCAATATAGCAAACCTGGGATTCTTATAGGAATGTAATTTATTCTTTCCTACCACAGTGCTGATTGTGATGGTTCCAAAAGGAGGAGAACCGCAGAGGAGGAGGAGCTGCATAAGCTTAGAAATTACATATTTTACTTGCTGCTGGGTAAGTTAATGGTCTCTGTAGTCTCATCAAGCCAAAAGGATGATTTCATTGTGCACTATGTAATTTGTAATGGACACATAGGGCAGGTTCCTCAATGTTAGTACTCAAGGCACACCAACAATGTGTTCTCAGCATAACCCTGCTTAATCATAGGTGGGTGAACAGTGGCTCAAGTCATTCTGATAAATGTGCTTAATTAGGATTTCTGATTCAAACTAACCGTAGGTGACAAATATACATCTCTATTGATTTAAATGGGGCTTTTAACTCCTTGAATGTAGAGAGACCTCTCATGCATTGCTTTGCAAAGAAATGTGTTGGAGGCCTCTCTAACATTCAGGGGGTAAAGCTCCATTTACATCAAGGAGAATTTTTGTCTTTTTTATTTCTCCCCTGTGGTACAGATGGTTTGCTCTAGAATTGTCCTTCTTTGCTTTCTATTCATAAAACCCTATGTGTTAAGGAAAAAAGGAACAATTCTGTGTTAAGGAAACAGTGGATGAGGCTGTGAGCAGGGTCATGAGGCCATGGGTGGGGCTAAGGATGCTTTGAGTGCCTTGCCAAGGTGCCCTGTATTGTAATTCTATTATATGACCTGTATATGATTTGTCTCTTTCATATCCAATATGAGTTGAGCTTTCATTTACTGTATTTGTTCTGTTTCTTGTAGAGAATGATGTCATCCAAGGTTTCCTGCGCCAGGACACCTGCCAGAGGATATCTGATAAGGTATTTATTGTATTTTCCCTTGGCTCAGAGGGGTGGATTGCAGGGCAGATCCTGGTTGAAAATGGATTTCTGTCTGTTCTGTACAAGACAAATTCTCAGAAATTAATACAATTATATAAAAACAGTGTGGCAGTTTTATCATGTTTTTTAATATTCTGCCCCAACTCCTACCTTATGTAAATTACTAAGCCACAAACATCTAAAATCCTGCCCTAAACATAAATTATGCCAAGGGGAGAGCAAAGTAGCAGTATTTGGGTGTTTAATGGTACTGCCATGTTGATCTTGCTGGCATCAAAGTCCAAGGCTGGTGGAATGTGCCTGCCAATAGGCACTGCAATGATCATACCTATGCTTTCCCTTCAGTGCAGCCACTATTGTTAGGGGCTAATGCCACGGTGGCTGTAATGGTGGATTTGTACATTATAAAATATATAAAATATAAAGGTTCCTGGCGAGCTCAAAATACATTTTATTAATAGTGTTCAGTTAGTTACATGTGTATAGTCAAGAGAGCAGCAAGAACCAAATCATGGCTACATATATAAAATAAACAAAAGGAAAGTCTGTGCATCAGATCATGACTTTTACAAATAAATAACCTATTACTTACTATAAGTAATAAACAGGCCAGACTTTCCTTTTGTTTCCTTTGTATATGTAACCAAGATATAGTTCTTGCGGTTCTCTTGACTATAGACACGTGTAACTAATTGAACACTATTAATAAAAGCTATTTTTAGCTCACATGGTATGTAAAGGGATATGTAAACTGCCCACCATGAAGCAAGAGGAAAGGGATTTGGTATGGCCACACCCACATCTCAAAATGAGGATGTGGTCAGTACATGTGAAGTTTCTCCTCTCATTACAAAGTGGTTAGACCAGGGTGGCCAAAGTGGAACTTGCTCCCCAAAAGACTGGATGGGAGACTATATCACATATAAACTATAGTAGACTCTATAGACTCCTATACACTGACCAAAAGAACAGTGTATTATGCAAGCATGTGAAAAACATGTGTAGAGGAGAGCTAAATGATGTTGACATTAAAATGGCAGGCTCAGGGTTACCAACCCCTACAATTCCCATCATCTCCAGCCAGCCAACAGGAATGATGGGAATTTTAGTCCTGAACAACTGAAGAAGCTCAGACTGCCCCTCACTGCTCTGTACTGTTGCCTACACTGCCTAATGCAGCGGTTCTCAATTGTATTTACTGTAGGCACCCTCTGGCACCCTTAACCCTTTGAGTGCCAGAGGGGTACGCAACACATTGCAAAGCACTCAAAGGGTTAACACTCTATCTGCAATTTTTGGGGCACATATAACATATTTTATGTAACTTATCAAGGGCATAATGAAAGGTGCACTACATAAATATATCATTATTAGGTTTCACAATCATAATGACAAAAATAAACATATTATGCCTAACAATTTCCATACATTTGCATCTGAAACTGAATACGTACTGTACATTTTTGCAAAAGTCTTCATAGAAGAAGTTGATGTACATGCACACCAACATGCCACAGCACCCTGTTTGTGAATCACGGGCCTAATGTGGAATCCTACTCTGTGTCTTGTTGTGTTCCATCATGTTTCCTGCCATGATGCTGTGGGACATATACTAGTAACCGCTTCATAAAATAAATATTCCCACCAATGTGATTTTCATGATTCTGTGTCTTTAAGAGGAGGGGGTTTGGGCTGCAAAAGTGTCTCAATTAAGTGTGAGCATGCAAACTATTTATGTGTGTATGTCTACTGGGGGTATGCGCTTGGTTGAGCCTAGGACAGCAGGAAAACCTAAGTACATCACTGCTCTGGTGTACACCATGAATCACAACCACAGATGTAGGTTACCACCAGTGGGGATGTGCTGGCAGATTTGTACATTCACACCAATGTCCATCCAGACCTACACTGTAACCCACTAACAGCTTCTCTTGTCTCTCTAGTATCTTCTGGCCATGGTGTTCTGCTATTTTCAGCGAGCTGGACTTCTCCTGACCGAGTATACGGCAACAAACTTCTTTATTGCCCTGTGAGTAACTTTTACGTCTACCCATACATTGTCTGATCAAAGACATCGGGCCTTATTTATAGAAGCAAACTGGGGTAATTCTGGGGAAAAGCTTCTTCCACATAGGGGACAAATTCACCCCCCCCCCCCGTTTAAATGATATTTTAACCCCCTGAATGCTCTAGAAGTCTCTGGCATGTTGAAAAGCTATGCCCTGGATACCTCTGCAGTAATCAAGGGGGTTAAAACACCACTGAATACAACAGGAATTTGGGGAGTGTTTATTTGCCCCCCCTTTGTGCAATTGGTTTTACCAAAATTGATCGAGTTTCCTTTTATACATTACCCCCAGTGAGGCTAATGTACTAAGATACACTGGGGTAAACCATTTGCCATTCACATTGTTTAAATGGAAAGTATTTCAGAATTTAAACCCATGATATATATTATATATATATATATATATATATATATATATATATATATATATATATATATATATAATTTCTTGTTAAAAGTGGGCTTTTGAAAGTGTTGGAGACCTGTTACATTCTAGGGGTCAACTACCCCATTTAAATCAATAGAAATTTTGATTTCCCTATGGTTCACTTGGCTAGCTCCAAAATGGTTCCGGTTCATCGTCTAAGGGGTTAAAAACCTAATTTAAATCAATGGTAATTTGTATTTATTACATTTGGCAAAGTGGGTTTTGTATATCTCTCAACATTTCAAATGGCCAAAGAGGGACACTTTTGTTTTTGGAGGTGTTTCTGGGGGCGCGGCTGGTGGGTGGGGCAATACTGAGAATTTTTAGGTTATTTCAAGACCTACTGACACCTCCTTGTGTAACTGAATAAAGTGATTTAGAGCAAGACCCAAGTATTTTATTTACATATACTAATTTATAAACACATATGCTGAAGTCTATACAAACATTAATGTAAGTTTTATTACTGTGGGGCACCACATAGTCTGATCAGCAACAAAGAGAGAGACACCAGGGTGGGAAAAAGGGACAGTGGGGTTTGGGTCTCAAAAAGGGGCTGTCCCTCCTAAATAGGGACACTTGGGAAGCATGGTTTTGCTCCAAGATTGATCTGCTTAGCTTTATACATATGGCCTTATGAACAAAAGACTGCAGGAGAAATTCTGGAGCAAACGGACTGCACCATAGGGGGAGAAATTCAAATTGCAATTAATATAAATGAGGTGTTTTATCCCTTTATCGCTAGGCGAGTCTACAGAGTATTGAGTCAGAGAGACCTCTCTAACAATTAAGGAGTTAACCCCTTGAGTGCCAGAGGGGTACGGAACGCATTGCAAAGCAATGGCACTCTGGCTTCTGGCACTCAAAGGGTATTCAAAGTCCAATTTAAACCAGTGGGAATAGTTTGTCCCCTGTGGTGCAGTTGGACTGATCCAAAATTGATACATTTCTTCTTTGTTCATCAGCATCACTGAGCATCCATTTCTGTACCATATACTTGTGCCATGAAGATGGCTGTATAGAACAGTGCACATAGATTAGAAATGCTGTTTTTCCCCCATCACACTGTGAGATTACAATAACAAGGCCAGATTGATATCTCAATTGACCCTAGACAACACATCCTAGATGTCCTTTGGCTGTCCCATGGGCCAACCCTCATATGACTCCGCTCCTAACCCCATCGATTTTTGTTTGGCAGAAAAAATGCATTCCGCCTATAAAACACAAGCACAAAATCTCTTAACCCTTTGGGTGCTTTGTAATAAGTTGGAGACCTCTCTAGTAGTGATGAGCGAGCATGCTCGGCTCGAGCATCGCTCTGCTCGGCACATGGCGGTACTCGTACGAGTACCGCATGTGCTCGCCCGCCATGTTCGGGTCTCCTCCCCGCACGTTTCGCAGCTGCTGCGCAGCCAATAAACGTGCGGGGAGGCTCTGACATCAGTGTAATGCCAGCAGCCATGTTGGCTGCTGGCATTACACTGATTGGCTGGCCAGAACCAGTGATCGGGTGCTGTATAGCACCCGACGCGCGAGTTCGGCTCATTCTTAGCCAGGGAGAGATGCGCTTAGGCAGGGAAAGTCAGTGTAGGGAGAATAAAATTGTTGAAACTCTTTCAAGACCCAAAAGTCCTTTTTAGGACTGTTGTGTGTGGGGGCCGCATTTATATTTTGTTTGGGGGGGCACAATTTCCTTTTTTTTGTGGGGGGGGATATTTATAAGGTGACATATAATACTAGATGCACAGGAAGTCAGTGTAGGGAGAATAAAATTGTTGAAACTCTTTCAAGACCCAAAAGTCCTTTTTAGGACTGTTGTGTGTGGGGACAGCATTTAATTTTTTTGGGGGGGCACAATTTCATTTTTTTGTGGGGGGGGACATGTTCTAAGGTGACATTGTACTAGGTGCACAGGGACAAATATTTCACAGTGCAGTGACAAGCTGACATATTCTGTTAGGTGCACAGGGCCAATGATTTTACAACGCAGCGACAAAAAGGGCCATTTTAAACGTGTGCCTAGACATAGATTATTGTCACATTCTGTTTAGTGTGCAAATTCACAAATTAACGTCACATATTCAGTTCACTGTGCCTAGCCGCAGATTAGCGTCACATTCTGTTTCGTGTGCCTAGCCGCAGATTAGCGTCACATTCTGTTTCGTGTGCCTAGCCGCAGATTAGCGTCACATATTGTTTAGTGTGCCTAGCCGCAGATTAACGTCACATATTGTTTAGTGTGCCTAGCCGCAGATTAGCGTCACATATTGTTTAGTGTGCCTAGCCGCAGATTAGCGTCACATATTGTTTAGTGTGCCTAGCCGCAGATTAGCGTCACATTCTGTTTCATGTGCCTAGCCGCAGATTAGCGTCACATTCTGTTTCGTGTGCCTAGCCGCAGATTAGCGTCACATATTGTTTAGTGTGCCTAGCCGCAGATTAGCATCACATATTTTTTAGTGTGCCTAGCCGCAGATTAGCGTCACATTCTGTTTCGTGTGCCTAGCCGCAGATTACCGGCATATATTCCGTTTAATATGAAGAAGGCGGGTAAAAAGGGACGGGGAAGTGGACGTGATCCTGATAGTTCAAGTAAATATACAGCAAATACTGTTTGGTAACAATTTTTCGCCTAAAATCGTTTTTATCTTCCTTTTTGTGTGTTTTACGGTCAGTCTGTAAAAATGGTGTACTACGGGCGAAACATCGTTCCCAGCAGCGACGTTGGAGTCCAAGATGCATCCAGACATCCTCCCTATGCTGTCCCTGAACCATTTCTGTGGTGTTTCCATAATTTTCTGACCTTTTCCTATGAACCAGGCACCCTCCCCTCATCAGAGCAGGGGGTGCCTGGTGTAATGCTCGAGTCCTCCCATTGACTTCAATGGGGCTCGGGTGCTCGGCCGAGCACTCGAGCCTCCGGGGGCGCTCGGCCAGAGCACCCGAACACCAGAGCATCGGGGTGCTCGATCATCACTACTCTCTAGCAGCCAAGGATTTAAATAATGGCAGTGGTGTATAATCTGGTAAATATACTGGTTGAATTAGTATATACATTGGGAAATAAACTTACAACCATAAACCAAGAGTGAGTGTCTGGAGGAAGGACACTGGAATTTCTCTGGCCACACCCATAGTTCAGAATATGGGTGTGGTTAGCATAGCTGAGACTCCTTCCCACACAATGGGGCACTCTAGGCAGCTGTCTGCTCTGCCAGCCCTGATACAGAGGGATTTGGTGTGACTTACAAGGAGGTCCCTGGTGGTGATTGTATTTAGAAGCTTTGTTTCATTTCATACAATAAAGTTACATTATTTATATACGTTTGTTATTATTATTAACTAGTGCAAAACCATTAATTACAACATGTATAGACTTAAATTGGAGCTGTCACCTACAGACAGGTTTATTTTGTACTAGACATTTTTTTCTATACAATGAATATTTTTTGAGACATTAACCTTATGTGATGGTGGCATTTTATGCTAATTCCCTGCACCATGTGCTAAGTAGTTGTGTACAAGGTCAGTTTTACCACTTGCTGTGTCATTAGTAGGGACCTCAGTGTATGGGCAGTGCCTTGATTCATTCATAGCACAGTATGAGGTAATGTTGGCCCAGCATATAAACTGATTATCATAAAGTGCCATAATCTGCTACCAAGAAATAAAGGCTAATTTCTCAAAAACTATTGATACTGCAAAACAAATGGCTAAGCTTATCTTAGGGTTTAATGTGCTATTATACAGCAGTATGGAAAAAATATAAATTATTTATCCTGCTGAATAAAACAGATGTTTAGTCAAATGTTATTGCAGCTCAAACTTGTATTTTTGTATGCATTATTTCCAAGGCCTGAAATATAAAATTAAATATTATAACTTTAATATGTATCTCTTACACAATGTTACTTTGCCACCTTAGGTTTCTGGCGAGTAACATGGAGGAAGATCTGTGCTTCTGGGAGGACATCTACCCCTGGGCTTTGGACATGAGGTGGCCTTACCAGAAGACCCATTTCCATCGTGCACTAGGACTCCTGTGGGCCAGGATGGACTTTCAAGCCAGAGTGACAAGAGAGGAGTGAGAGCAGGTTTGTTACACCACACATATATATATTTATGTGTATATTTATTGAATCAAAGGAGACACACTGAGTGCCACAGAAGTGTCCAGCATATTATGAAACAATGCACTCAACACCTGTCTGGCCCTCAGGGAGTTAAGAGGGGTTGGGTCATTTTGGAAGAGTTGGGAAATACCAGCCTGAAGGATCAGTTTTAGACAACAGTCTACTGTCTCTCTCATTCTCTCTCTTTCACACTCTAGATCATGTCAGAGAACCCCAACCACTGGGCCTGGCAACGACAAAGAAAGGAGCAACATGGCTGGGCCATAAGACATCAGACACGGGACAATGAGGAATTACTTCTCAGTGATCAAGGTCTTCCTTCTCCTCCCTCCTGTTTCGTGTGCAGGGCAAACTCTACTGAACATCAGCCTGCCCATTGGAGAGACGTCATCAAAAATAACACCCCGTCCAGTGCTGCATCTTCAGAGGATGGCGACAGTGACATCGATGTGATTAACTGAAACAGCATTTCCAGTAGGTTAATGGTTGTCCTGTATGTTCCCTATGTTGTGACTGTTTTTGCTTGAAAATTAAAAAGAGAAGAAATTCTGTGGCAGTTCATATTCACCGTAGAAGACAAAAACGTCCATTCTTTTAAATGGGGCTTTTCTTTTAATAGATCCGTACTGGGTATATCTGGGAACTGTGGATCTGTCCTGAAGACTCCGGCTTTCAGAGTCTCCAGGGACACAGGTTAATTCACTTGCTTGGTGAGTTCCCAGGTAACTCTGCCCACTACCCCACCCCATTCTGCCCACCTCCTGCCCTGTTCCACCCAATTCCCACTTATGCTCAAGGCAAACCCTGCCTTTGTTCCTCCTAGTCCTACCCACCACAACTGAGCTCCACTGACATTGTGACACAAATTGTATCTCTTGTGCACTCCCAGTAATCCTTGGTACTCCGAGGGCTGGGTACAAGATGTTTTCCAGGGATGCCATTGAGGCAACTGGATTATCCTGCTTTTTGTCCCACAGTGGCAGTTAATACAGACTCAGGGGTGCAGAGTTACTCTTATCAGGGCTTAAAATATGAAGTCCGTTGCTACTAGCCAGACCTGAAAAGTTACTCGCCACTGCAAGCCATAACATACCCACAAGGGCTGAATTTCTACTCGCCAGGGCTAAATTTTCACTCACCATTGGCTAGTGGAGAGTGGAAATTTTGAGCCCTGCTCTTATTATACTGTATTTGGAAGTAAAGAGTTATCATGGTACTCTCAATCCCCTTTTATTGTATATATAATAGTTTAGTTAGTGTTGTAACTAATGAATGAGTGTGGGCAGGAAAATGTCTGGGACCCCCTTCCCAAGAACACACACCAATAACAAAAATATGCCACCATCACCATCAATACACCTTCTGACTAAAATGTATAACTTGATCTCATATGAAAAAATAACACAGGTACAGTTGAAGAATGGTAAGATAACATACCTTGAATAAAAGTAAGCATACACAAATTTCCTTTGCTCTATTTATTTTATATTGTACAGGTGTAAGACATAACTTAAAGCATGGAGTGCTAAGGAAACCAGCTCCCCACTTCTTGCTAAAAGTCAGCACCTGCAATATAATGTATGTTAAGTTGTAACGGTTTGTACGACACTCAGACACAGTAGGTTAGAATAAAACACAGTTTTATTAAAAGACACAATTAGAATGCCCACCACGGGCTATAGAATATCACAGGAAAATATCAATCATGTACATATGCCCTCTCAGGCCCAGTATACAAAGGTAGAGAGTAGATACTGTCACAGGACAGGCATGTCCAGGCAATTTCAGCACAACATGGGTTAAAGTTCATAGAAAGTAATCAGTCTCTGATGTGGTGTGTTTGACAACCACAGCAAGAGACTGTGGTGCGAGGTGTGGAAGCACCGAGTCTGTAAAGCAGGACTGAGACTCTACCCTGTGCTGAGCAGAAACAGAGGCCACAATACTCTGCTAGATCTAGCACTACCTTGAGCCACGAGCACCCGAACGGTGCAGTAACGGAGAAACTGTACACTGCAAGAGCTGAGGGACTGGAGCCAATAGCACCCGACCAGTGCGGTAACGGAAATACTGTGCACTGCAAGAGCTGATGGAATTAGAGCCAATAGCACCCGACCAGTGCGGTAACGGTGACACTGTGCACTGCAAGAGCTGATGGACAAGAGCCAATTGCACCCGACCGGTGCGGTAACGGAAACAACAGTGCTCTGCAAGGGTTAACAGAAGGCTCAGTGTTAACGGAGGCAACAGTGCTCTGCAAGTGTTAACGGAAGGCTCAGTGTAACGGAGGCTACAGTGCTCTGCAAGTGTTAACAGAAGGCTCAGAGTTAACAGAGGCAACAGTGCTCTGCAAGCGTTAACTGAAGGCTCAGAGTTAACGGAGGCAACAGTGCTCTGCAAGTGTTAACGGAAGGCTCAGTGTAATGGAGGCAACAGTGCTCTGCAAGAGTAAATGGGAGGCTCAGTGTAATGGAGGCAACAGTGCTCTGCAAGTGTTAACGGAAGGCTCAGTGGGTTGAAGGCCACAACACTCAGTCTGCTAAACCAGCACCAGCGGAAGTAAGAATGTCGCCCAAGCGACACGGAGGACAGGATCAGGATCGTTGGCCGGATCTCAAAGAAGGTACGTCAGACAAGCCGGATCAGGTCACGGAGCAGGAATGTCAGCCAGGCCGGATCGAATCACGAAGCAGGAACTTGAAACAAGCCGGGTCGGGTCACGGAGCAGAAACGTCAGCCAGACCGGGTCGAATCACAGAGCAGGCACCAGTAGGAGTAGTCAAACGGACCAAGTCGGTACACAGGAACGCAGCAACACAGTAGCAATGGTACAGGAACACCACGAAAGGGAACCTGATAGGTGCCAGAGGCCCGGTATAAGAAGGCCATACTGGGCAGGCCAAACTAAGCTCAGCCAATGGGAGCGCACCACAAAGAGAATGACAGAAAAGAGCACACGCAAAGTAATATAAGTAAATCAAGTTATGAACATTTTTACACTTTTCGAAAAATAGAGGGATAGATAGTAGGAGGGGAGGGCACAAGATTATAGCAATTATATACTGAGGTACAGGGTCAAATAATTCATTAAAAAGACACCAAAACAGCAACAAAAAGGCACTTCTGCAAGGTTCATTTAAGAATCCCCTGAACATTAGGCAGAGCTAGGGAAAAGGGGGGAATGGCTTAGGTAGGGACAAGATGTGGGAGCAGTAGTGATTGAAGAGTGATGTTATATTAGACGGTAGGGTATTGGTTAAGGGGTGGATCCATTTTGATAGCTTTGTTGGCTTAGAGTGAATGAAACGGGGTGGGGTATGATGGTGGTTTATTTAGGTTGGGGTGGGTCATTTTGCTTAATTTATTTTGTCACAGCTGTTAGGTTGGTGGGGTCCTTGGTATATCTTAGGTTAGTGACAGTGAGTGGAGGGATTTGAAAAGGTGGATGGAAGGGGAAAAGTGTTTGAGATTTGGTCTGCTTCTTTAAGGACAGGGTTTCCTGGGAAACAAAATGTTGGACCAAGATGGAAGGGCTTTTGAATGTAATAGTGGATTACTGGACTGGAAGGTAGGGCATGGCTAATGGTTCAGGATATTTTCATACAAGTGGGCGCAGAGGAAAGTGTGTGTGTGTAAGTCTGTATGTGTGTGTTATAAACTACAACTCCAATCTTCTCCCTCTAGGCATTGGCTGGTGAGGAATGTTGGGAGTTGTAGTCCACAATAGCTGGAGGGTCTCGGGTTGCCCACTCCCTGCTTAAGAGACTGGTACTTCACGCAGCTCAATGTGCCCCTTTCAGCTCCAGGCTCTGGTGCTTTGCACCGGCAGTAAATCTTCCCCAAGTTCATCCCAGAGATGGACAACTTGAGGCCCTCCAGCTGTTCTGGACTACAGTGCCCAACATGGGAATTGTGATCCTGTACAGCTGGAGGGCCTTAGGCTGCCCACTCCTGGTTTAGTCCATCTCTGTGGCAGGGGTGTCCTTATTGCAATTTTACTTGTTGCCCAATATTTAAGGCCAGGAAAATAAACATAATGATTATTTTATGTCTTTCTCCATTTAGGTGGAAACATCAATCACATCAGACAATCGTCGGACTCTTTACTATGTCCCCTGGAGCCAGATCCCTTGTACAGTTCCCCCCCGCTTAGTATGCCCAGGGGTGGGCCGTGTGACAGCCATGGAGCCCTACAGGTTTCCTCCACAAGGGGGTTTTTCCTGTCCTGAGTCGCTGCTCACACATGGGGCATTTAGAAAGGGAACTGTAACCTATAGTTAGTGTACAGTTTAGATTTTGTACATAGTTTATAGTGATATTCTAATAAGTTATAAGTAGTTATTATTATAGTAATAGTATAGGTATATTTAGTAATAAATAGTTAGATTATTACAGTTATTATGGTGTTTGAGTCTTTTATTTCATGTCTATTGGCTTGTCTACTTAACACAGGTTTTGTATGTGAGAGGTACCAGGAGGGAATCCAGTGCATTGAAACGCATTGCATTGGGTATTTTTCTGGCATTCAAATGTATAGAGGGGATGTGCAATGCATTTCTGTGCAAATTGTGATGCAGCTCTCCGGTCCTTAAGAAGGAAGGTATGTCCTGATAGTCATCGTATATAGTCACCCTCAAACATAAACACAAGCTGATACATACTGGACTCTTACACCTTTATTCTTAATTCTGGCATTCACACACACACACACACACACATACACATACGCAAATACATACATACACATACACACATACATACATACATACATACACATACATACAAAAACACACTCACAAATACATTCATTCATACATACACACACACACACACAAATACATACACACACATTCATACATATACACACACAAACACACACAAATACATACATACACACATTCATACATATACACACACACAAATACATACATACACACATACATACAGAAACAAACACACTTACACATACATATACACATGCACACACACACACACACACATAAATACATACACACACACACATAAATACATACACATACACACATACATATAGAGACAAACACACTTATACACACACACTCTCACACACACATAAACACACATATAAACATACACACTTATACACAAACACACATACACACACACACACACACACACACACACACACACATATATATAGACAAATACACACACATACAGATACACACACAAATATACACACACACACATATACAGACAAATACACACACACATATAGATAATAGATACATACACACACACACACACACACACACACACACACATACATATAGAGACAAACACACTTATACACACACTCTCACACACACATAAACACACATATAAACACACACACTTATACACAAACACACATACACACACACACACACACACACGCACATATATATAGACAAATACACACACACATACAGATACACACACAAATATACACATATACAGACAAATAAACACACATATATAGATAATAGATATACACACAAACACACTGAGGCTGATGTACTTAGATGAACTGGAGTAGTTCTGGGACACACCAACTGGAGTGATTATTCCCTGGAATGCTGGAGAGCCAAGCAATAAGTTAGAGACTTTGCTATTAATCAAGGGATTAAAAGCCCCATTTCCGTTAATGGGAATTTGAGGAAATTGTGTTTCTCCCCTATGTTGCCCTAGAATTATAACTTTTATCCTTAGTACATAAGTCTTATTATCATATGATGTATGCTTCCACACAATAACACTATGATGATAAAAGCATTAGCTCCAGGAGAAGATGATCAGAGTCAGGTGATATGAAAAGAGAACCACTGCACTGCTATTACTGCCCTATTCACCAGTCACAGAGAAAGGCATCACTGACATCACTATCTGGAACCTCTGACCTTGACCTGCCAAATGCTGAACTTATTAGCTTTTCCATCCACAGTAACTCACTTACAATGGAGAGTCTGTAATCTGCATCTTCTGCATTACAGGACAACCATCTAATAACAACCCCCACTTACCTTCTTATATGCCAGAAAAGCCTTAAAGCATAAATAACACCTCCTAATAATAACTTTCTACTTACCTTACAGTGGCCAGAAAAGCCTTAACCTGTTAATGCATTTTGACGTGCCAAGACTGTTGTGGTAATCTGTTCTTTAAGGACGGATGATGGTCCTGGCACGTCATGGGTTTATGATCACAACATGACTTAGGAAGGCTGTAACTGTCTGCACCAGGACTGGAGCAGTTAGATTCTGCCTTTGCCCGGTGTCTTCATACATGTTGTCTCTGCTACAGCAATCACATGTGCAAATGGAGCCACATAAGAAAGACAATGTAAACATACATTGCCGTTATCACTGTTCTCTGCCTCTCTCTTTCTCACTGAGATCACGAGGAAGAGAGAGGCAGATAACATAGGTCCCAACAAGGGAAAATTGCCAAAGAGGGGGCATTTTGATTTAATTTGGGGGTGCTGGTGGCAGGACTAGGGCAAGTCACTTGATGGCCTATTACCAGATCTTTTTGTTACTGAATTAATTATTTAGGAGTAGACCAAAATATTTGATTTGCAAAAGACTAATTTATAAACATATATAGTGAAGTTTCAACAAACATTATGTAAGTTGTATTCAGGGGCGGATTGTGGTCAGATACTGGCCTGGGGCATTTAAAAAAAAATGGCCCATTAGTTGGTTTTCTATTACATAAACATATGTGTGTACGTGTGTGTGCGTGTCTGATTGAGTCATGTTCTCATCAGTGAAGAATATTAAGAACCTTTTGAATGCCAGAAGGATGCCCTCTGGCACTCAAAGGGATAAAATCCAAGATGTTCAAAGTAAGTGAAAATGTGTCCTTGAGCCTTGCTCATCAAGATAACAGAAGACTGGTTTTGAGGAAACCAACTACTAAAATGGGGGAAATTAAAATTCTGCAACTTCCAGTTTATTTAAATGGGGGTTTTAACTTCCTTGGATAGAAGAGGGTTAATATGTCCGTTAAAATCAATGGGAATTTGCAGAATTTTAATTTTTCCCAATTTAGTAGTTCGTTTCCTCAAAACTAATCTTCTCTATCTTGATGAGCAAGGCTCAAGGACACATTTTCACTTACTCACTTGGATTGTAACCCTTTGAGTGCCAGAGTATCCAACGCTTTCCACACTGGGTATCCCTCTGGCATTCAAAGGGTTCTTAATGTTCCCCAATGATGAGTTCATGAGTTATGACAAAAAAAAGAATCAAAACAGGAGAAAAAAAAAACAAAGGCACAAGAGGAAACTTCATAGGGGCAATTAGCATTTTCTGGCAATGATAAGTGGAGGTTATTATTTTGGAGGTAACAGTTAATTTTTATATAAAGCTCAGCTTCTACAGGAAATATAAACACAAATATCCCAGAGCATCTCATTTTATGTGATTGGACGTTGGGATGAAAATTCTTCTCCTGCACTTCTTGGTGATTACTAGGGGGTATGATCGCTGTATTGTATATCAATTTACACACAAGTCACCCCCACATGTCTTCACTCTAGATCCCTTTATTGTATACCCATTCACACACAAGTCACCCCCACATGTCTTCACTATAGATCATTTTATTGTATACCCATTCACACACAAGTCACCCCCACATGTCTTCATTTTAGATCATTTTATTGTATATCCATTCACACACAACTCACCCCCACATGTCTTCACTATAGATCATTTTATTGTATACCCACTGACACACAAGTCACCCCCACATGTCTTCACTATAGATCACTTTATTGTATACCAATTTACACACAAGTCACCCCCACATGTCTTCACTATAGATCACTTTATTGTATACCAAATTACACACAAGTCACCCCTACATGTCTTCACTAGTGTTGAGCGAGCATGCTCGGCCGATGCTCGGATCGGCCCGAGCATCGCTCTGCTCGGCACATGGCGGTACTCGTCGAGTACCGCCATGTGCTCGCCCGCCATGTTCGGGTGGCGGGGATCTGTGCCGGAGGAGGCACAGATCTGAAGACGCTCCGCTGGACCACCAGGGACTGGAGGTACGGGGGCATTGCGGAGATGAAGGGGGACATTGTGGAAGAGGGGCATAGCGGAGATGAAGGGGGACATTGTGGAAGAGGGGCATAGACTCTATGCCCCTCTTCCACAATGTCCCCCTTCATCTCCGCTATGCCCCTCTTCCACAATGTCCCCCTTCATCTCCTCTATGCCCCTCTTCCACAATGTCCCCCTTCATCTCCGCTATGCCCCTCTTCCACAATGTCCCCCTTCATCTCCTCTATGCCATAGAGGAGATGAAGGGGGACATTGTGGAAGAGGGGCATAGCGGAGATGAAGGGGGACATTGTGGAAGAGGGGCATAGAGGAGATGAAGGGGGACATTGCGGAGATGAAGGGGGACATTGCGGAGATGAAGGGGGGCATTGACCAGGCACCCTCCCCTCATCAGAGCAGGGGGTGCCTGGTGTAATGCTCGTGTCGCCCCATTCTATTCAATGGGGCTCGGGTGCTTGGCCGAGCACTCGAGCCTCAGGGGGTGCTCGGTCAGAGCACCCGAGCATCGGGGTGCTCGCTCAACACTAGTCTTCACTATAGATCATTTTATTGTATATCAATTTACACACAAGTCACCCCCACGTCTTCACTCTAGATCCCTTTATTGTATACCCATTCACACACAAGTCACCCCCACATGTCTTCACTATAGATCATTTTATTGTATACCAAATTACACACAAGTCACCCCCACATGTCTTCACTCTAGATCCCTTTATTGTATACCCATTCACACATAAGTCACCCCCACATGTCTTCACTATAGATCATTTTATTGTATACCCACTGACACACAAGTCACCCCCACATGTCTTCACTATAGATCATTTTATTGTATACCAAATTACACACAAGTCACCCCCACATGTCTTCACTCTAGATCCCTTTATTGTATACCCATTCACATATAAGTCACCCCCACATGTCTTCATTATAGATCATTTTATTGTATACCAATTTACACACAAGTCACCCCCACGTCTTCACTATAGATCATTTTATTGTATATCCATTCACACACAAGTCACCCCCACATGTCTTCACTATAGATCATTCTATTGTATACCCACTGACACACGTCACCCCCACATGTCTTCACTATAGATCATTCTATTGTATACCCATTCACACACAAGTCACCCCCACATGTCTTCATTATAGATCATTTTATTGTATATCCATTCACACACAAGTCACCCCCACATGTCTTCACTATAGATCATTTTACTGTATACCCACTGACACACAAGTCACCCCACATGTCTTCACTATAGATCACTTTATTGTATACCCATTTACACACAAGTTACCCCCACATGTCCTCACTCTAGATCACTTTATTGTATGCCCACTGACACACAATCCATCCCCAAATGTTTTCACTCTAGATCACTTTATTGTATACCCATTTACACACAAGCCACTGCCAAATGCCTTCACTGTAGATCCGTTTATTTTACACCTACTAACACACAAGCCATTCCCAAATGCCTTCACTGTAGATAGCTTTATTATACACCGCTAGCACACAAGCAAATCTCAAATGCCTTCACTGTAGATTGTTTTATAGTATACCCGCTTACAAACAAGAAGACCCCAATTCCCATTACTATAGATCGCTTATTGTACACTAGCTCGCACACAGGCAAACCCCAAATGCCTTCACTAAAGAACTCTGTATTGTATACCTGCTCACACACAAGCCATCCACAAATTCTTTCACTGTAGATCCCTTTACTGTATACCTGTCACACACAAGCTACCCCCAAATACCTTCACTATAGAGCACTGTGTTGTATATCTGCTGACACAGAAGCCACCCCCAAATGCTTTCACTATAGATCACTTTATTGTATACCTGCCCACACACAAGAAAACCACAAATGCCTTCATATAGATGGCTTTATGGTATACCTACTCACACACAAAACACATGTATGTATGTATCTTTATTTATATAGCGCCATACATGTACATAGCGCTTAACAGAAGTTGAAATAATACAATACAAAAACGACAGAACTGGGGTTAAGAGCATTAAGGTTAAGTACAATCATTACATTATTTGTGAGGGAAAGTGCAGCAAGGGAATCATACACTAGGAAAGGGACCCTGCCCCAAGGAGCTTACAATCTAGGCTGAATTCATATTGACAAACAGAGACACTAGGAGGAGTATAAGTGCAGGTACAAGGTGTGGTGAAAGAAGTGCAGAAGGATTCTGATGTGACTGTCAGTGTGCAGGAGGACATCGCTATTGAGATGCCTCCCTGAGCAAGTGGGTTTTGAGGAGTTGCTTGAAAGTGGTGATTGTGGATGATTGGCGAACAGTGATGGGGAGGGCATTCCAGAGTCGAGGAGCAGCCAGTGAGAAAGATTGTAGTCGAGAGATGGCTCGTGTTGTGTAGGGAGAGGACAGGAAGAACCCTTGAGAAGACCGTAGGGGACGGGAAGGGGTGTAGAGGGAGATAAGGGCAGAAATGTAAGAGGGTGCTGAAGAACAGAGTGACTTACAGGAGAGGAGGAGAATCTTGTAAGAAATACAATACTTTATAGGTAGCCAATTGAGGGATTTCAGGAGGAGATGAGATGGAAGGTATCTGGGAGCAAATGTGGTGATTCTTGCGGCTGAATTGATAACAGATTGAAGTGGAGAGAGATGAGAAGCAGGAAGACCAGAGAGTAGAATGTTGCAGTAGTCAAGTCTAGAGAGAATGAGTGCCTGAGATAGAGTTTTAGCTGTTGATAGGCAGAGGAATGGACGTATTTTTGCAATATTTTTTAGGAAGAAGTGACAAGTTCTAGTGACAGCTTGGATATGGGGGGAGAAGGTTAATTTAGAATCAAGTATGACCCCAAGACAGCGTGACATCAAATGCCTTCACTATGGATCATCTCGTTGTACATCCACTCACACACAAACCACCCCCAAATGCCTTCTATATATAAAACAGTATTGTATACCCACTTACACACAAGCCACCCTAAATGCATTAATTATAAATCTCTTTATTGCACAACCTCTCATGCACAAGGAAACCCCAAATGCCTTAATTATAGATTACGTTATTTCACGCCCGCTCATGCACAAAGAAACCCAAAATGACTTCACTATAGATCGCTTTATTGTATACCCCCCCACACACACAAGTCAAAATCCAAATGCCTTTCCTATAGATGGCTTTATTGTACACCCCCTCACACACAAGAAAACATCCAAATGCCTTCACTATAGATTGATTTATTGCACACCCCCTCACACACAAGCCACCCTCAAATGCCTTCACTATAGATCACCTTATTGCATACCCTTCACATCCAAGCCACCCTCAAATGCCTTCACTATAGATCTCTTTATTGCAGACCTGCTCATGCACAAGGAAACTACAAATGCCTTAAAGGGATAGTAATACTTAAAATGTAAAAAAAATATGTTGTAGGGTTTATCCCCCTGAGTAAAACAAGAGTAGTCCCACTGCTGAAAGGTGTTTCATTCAAAAGTTATTAATTTTCAAAGTTGAATTTTTTAGGTGCAATATCACAGTGGCCTGAAATTGTACAGTGGCGCTGTTGCTACACCATCCTATGGAGATTTATGGTCCCGGGAGCAGAGCTGTCCATAGGATCGTGTAGTAACAGCGCCACTGTACAATTTCAGGCCACTGTGATATTGCACCTAAAGAATTCAACTTTGAAAATTAATAACTTTGAATGAAACACCTTTCAGCAGTGGGAGTACTCTTGTTTTACTCAGGGGGATAAACCCTACAACACATTTTTTTTACATTTTAAGTATTACTATCCCTTTAATTATAGATCACTTTTTTGCACACCAGCTCATGAACAAGGGAACTCCAAATGCCTTCGCTATAGCTGGTCCAGGAAAACTGAGTAATTTTACATCTTTTTCTTCTGCACCTCATTAATATATAACGAGAAACAAGAAGCAGGGAAAGACCATACTGAAATTGCCATTCACTACCCTACTCGGGGACAAATGCAGGATTTCCATCCAGGAGATTCTAAAGGAAAGAGATGTGGAATAATGATGCCTTGATTTTGTTTTGTATAATTCTGCATGCACAAGCCATTGAAGATCCAGTAGCATACCAGGAGTAAGCAACTTGTGGTTCTCCAGCTGTTTTTATACTACTATTCCCATCATCCTCAGATGGCCATTGACTTTCTGAGTATAATGGAAGTTGTAGTACAACAACAGCTGGAGAAGAGCCCATACAGGGCTGGATTTACATCTCAGGCACCCCTAGGCAAGGCACTCTAGGCACCCATAGCTCCACCCATTGTCACACCCCATTCCTCACATGGCCCAGGCCCAGTCATATCCAAGAACAAAAAAAAAGCTAGAATCTTTCATCCAAGGGGTTATATAATACCCTGCAAAGGGGTATAAAACAGGGACATTGAGATTTCTCTGGCCACACCCAAAATCCAGACTCCAGGTGTGGCCATCACAGCTGAGGCACCCGTCAAACTTGGATCTCTAGGCAGTTGCTTTGTCTGCCTATTGGGAAACCCAGCCCTGATCCCATATGAAAAATTGTGACAAATATTTTTTATAATGGGCTGGTAAAGCTTTGTCTACCATTATCTGATGGGGAAGAAGAATCTAAAGGAGGTTTCTTGGCAACTGGAAATGTGCTTATGGTTTGGTCTTGCTACTGTCCTACTGTCACGGTTTGTTAAGACTCTCAGACGCAGAGTTAGGTAAAAACACAACTTTATTGAAAAGTTAATGCAGCCCCGTAGGGTAATATACACGTACACACATATATCTTTATTAGACAGGAATACAATATAAATAAGAGCAATATTGGCTCTACCAGCCCTGCCAATATACCGGGCAAGGCAGCCAAAGGATTGGAACTCGTGAGGTGAGGTTCTACCGACCTTGCCAAGATACCGGGCAAGGCAGCCCCCTAGACAGGAGGTTAAAACTGGCTCTACCGGTTTTGCCAATACCGGGTAAGGCAACCCAAGGAAACAGGACAGGTTCTACCGGCCTTACCATATACCGGGCAAGGCAGCAAATTGACAGGAGATAACACAGGCTCTACCGGCCTTGCCAATACCGGGTAAGGCAACCCAAGGAATAGGACAGCTTCTACCGGCCTTACCAATACAGGGCAAGGCAGCCCATAGACAGGAGATAATAGCAACCACTCGCCTAAGTGACTGGAAGGTGGAACAACAGTCACTATGATGGAAAAGAGGCTAAGTCAGTAAGTAGGCCGCCAGCAGCAGAGATAGTGAAGGATGTGGAGCTCACCAATGCTCTCACAGATGGAACGCCATACAAATATAATAGCAACCAGGTGTGCATGGAGCGAACCAGTACCCAGTACGTGGAACGATAACGATACTGAGACAGCCGGATGGCTTAAGGAGCGAACCAGTACCCTGTACGTGAAACGCTATCAATACTGAGACAGCCGGGTGGCTTGAGGAGCGAACCAGTACCCTGTACGTGGAACACTATCAATATGAGACAGCAGGGTGGCTTGAGGAGCGAACCAGTACCCTGTACGTGGAACGCTATATATACTGAGACTGCCGGATGGCTTGAGGAGCGAACCAGAACCCTGTACGTGGAACGCTATATATACAGAGACAGCCGGGAGGCTTGTGGAGCGATCCAGTACCCTGTATGTGGAACGCTAATAATACTGAGACTGCCGGATGGCTTGAGGAGCAAACCAGTACCATGTACGTGGAACGATAACAATAATGAGACTGCCGGATGGCTTGAGGAGAGAACCAGTACCCTGTACGTGGAACGCTTTCAATACTGGGACTGCCGGATGGCTTGAGGAGTGAACCAGTACCCTGTACGTGGAACACAACAATACTGAGACTGCCGGATGGCTAGAGGAGCGAACCAGTACCATGTACGTGGAATGCTAACAATACTGAGACTGCTGGATGGCTTGAGGAGCGAACCAGTATCATGTATGTGGAACGCTAAGAATAATGAGACTGCCGGATGGCTTGAGGAGCGAACCAGTACCCTATACGTGGAACGCTTTCAATACTGGGACTGCCTGATGGCTTGAGGAGCGAACCAGTGCTCTGTACGTGGAACGCAACAATACTGAGACTGCCGGATGGCTAGAGGAGCGAACCAGTACCATGTACGTGGAACGCTAACAATACAAAGACTGCCGGATGGCTTGAGGAGCTAACCAGTACCATGTACGTGAAACGCTAATAATACAAAGACTGCCGGATGGCTTGAGGAGCGAACCAGTACCCTGTACGCGGAACGCTATATATACAGAGACAGCCGGATGGCTTGAGGAGCGAACCAGTACCCTATACGTGGAACGCTTTCAATACTGAGACTGACGGACGGCTTGAGGAGCGAACCATTACCCTGTACGTGGAACGCTATATATACAGAGACAGCCGGGAGGCTTGTGGAGCGGACCAGTACCCTATACGTGGAACGCTAATAATACTGAGGCAGCCGGATGGCTGTCAAGCAACCAGTACCCGCGTACTGAATAACCGTCGAGTTAGTAATGTCGCCAAGGCGACTCAGGAACGTCAGGTGACTGAAGACGACTGGACAGGAGCCAGCAGATTGAAGCAGGAACCAGCAGGCAGACGGTCAACCGGAATCAGGAACGACGGCGGAGACTGGCAGCAGGAAGCGGAGGCTCAACCGGATCAGACGAAGGCAGGAACTCTTCAACTGGAAACACTGGAACAGGTTGAACACAGGTCGCAGGAACACAGCAGAGGCCCAGGATACTCAGGAACAAGGTCATATACAACAGCATAGAGACAACACGAAAGGGCAACCAAAGGGTGCCCAGGCTAGGTTTAAATAGGCAATACAGGGCAGGCTGAAGGCAGCCAGCCAATGGAGAGCCCCCTACTGGTGATAGACATGAAAAGAGAGCAATCACGGGTACCGTGATACCTACCTTTGAGCAAGTGGAACACAGGCCATTTCCAGCCTTAGGTAACTCAGTACATAGGTGATAGGCAAGTGCTGCATAAGAAAATTGATTCCTTTGCCTATGTTATGCTAGAATAGTATTAATATATCCACCTACTATCTATTGTGCTGTTCACAGGGGGTGATTATGGCGACTCATGACACAGCATGCTTCATTGTTACTGAGCTCAGTTCAGACTTCCCCAGAAGGGCAACAGAGTGTACATGGAGAGGAAACATGTCATAGGGATGGTTGAGCTAATGATGGATGTGTTTGGTGGAGGAGGAGTATGGTGAAGGGCTTATAAGGGGTTTGGAAGGAAGTGGACTGCCATGCAGGAAAGAGAGAAGACAAGGGAAGCATCATGGAGGTCCTTTGTCGCCTTACCTTATCTGCTGCGGGTTTGGATTGGAGATCTGTCCAGTGGTTTCCCGGAGAGGTCCTGCTTTGGGATGCAGTTCAGGATCGGATTCCAGCGTAGTCCAGGTTTTGCTCATCACCTCCTGCTGTGGGATCCTGTTCGTTTATGGTGTCTCCTCTGCACCTCAGGGTCCGCTCAGGAGGTCCCTTCTGTTCATCCACTCCGTGTGTGGCTGCTGGCGGGCTCTGGCCTCCGATTTCTGGGCATCCTTTTCTGGAGATAGTGGCGTAACTATAAGGGTCGCACCTGTGACTGGGTCTGTCACTCCAGGGGTCCAGCCACCCCCTGAGACCCCTCCACCTGGCACCCGCAATCTCCCTCTGGCACTCTAGTAATGCAAAGCACTGGGAGATGACACCATATCCCAGCACTCTGCACTACTAAGAGGACCGCGCAGGAGCTCCAGGGAGGTAGGAGATGGGGGCATTGTGAAAATTGAGGGGCATTGTAGAGGAGGGTCAGTGTGGTCGAGGGGGGCCAATGTGGTGGGGGGGCCCTTGGCACTTCTTGCACCAGTGCCCGGAGGCTTCTATTTACGTCTCTGTCAGGAAATGGCTTTTTCCTGTGAGCTGGTGTCTGGGCCTCCCCATGTCTCGGTGCTCCTGCCGGCTGGTTGACGTGATGCGGATGGATGCCGACTTCTAGTGGGTATGATTGGGGTGCCGGTTGATGCATGGTACGCCCAGTAGCCTATCTCTTTCTCTATGTCTGGGTTGATGCGGGCATGGAGCCGGGTATGCGGGGGACGGCTGGGCCTGCGCCCCTTCATGCCCACCGTTGCAGTCTATTTTCTCCAGATTAGGCTACGTGGGTTTTATTAGCTCCATCCTGTGGCTGCTCTGTCCCTCCCTGCAGTTTTCCTTCCTGTGTCAGTTGGTGGGGCTGCTATGCTGCAGCGACTGCCTGTCTGAGATGGCCCCGGCCTCATGGAGTGGGTTTATCGGTTGGCTTCCCTCAGGCTATTCTTGTTTCCTTCCCATGTGGGTTAGGTTTAGGGCTCCTCACAGTAGCGGGGTTTGAGATGTGTCCCCTGGTCAGCCACTTCATTTGGGTGGTTCACGGTGGCCAGACAAGTTTTTTGGTGTGTGTTGCCCCCTCTGTATCTGACTTTTAGTGACACTGTTGGGTTGGGGGTACAGCATGTTGGTACTGTTCAGCTGACTGACTGGGGGTCCGACTCTGACTCCCGGGTATCCTTTGGGATGGGTCAGCTGTCTGGTGACCTAGGGTGGTGTGGACAGAGTTTTTTCCTCCCTTTAGGGGAATTGCTCCCCCTTTCCCTGACTGATCAGCTCGTCTCTCTGTCTATTCTGACATTGTTTGGTATGCTCCTTCCTCCACCACCACCACCGCGCTTCCTTGTGTTGGGCATTCCCGCTCCATGAATCTGTTGTGACCTGGGCTGGGGGGATTTATTTTAGGGGGACCAGGCTGCTGGTATTTGGGGGGTGACCGTACTGTAGGGCTAGT
Source organism: Rhinophrynus dorsalis (assembly GCA_037306005.1). Taxonomy (NCBI): domain Eukaryota; kingdom Metazoa; phylum Chordata; class Amphibia; order Anura; family Rhinophrynidae; genus Rhinophrynus; species Rhinophrynus dorsalis. Next base: position 261,707,819 of record CM074720.1, on the reverse strand, counting down.
TGCCCTACCAATGTTAATGTGAATACAATTGTCTTTATAATTAAGGCGACACTAACCAGGTTATTTATCCTAGCAATGAGCTGTTGATATATTGTATTACTAAATCGTAGCGGGTCTCACCGCATCATAATTAACACAGGACCCGTTTGTGTTCCCTTAAACATCGCTGTGGAAATTATCCACATTTTATTTAATCGCTTAGGGTTTGCTTCTTTGACACTTAGTATTTTAAATTTATCAATAAAGTTTCTAAATGTTATCATTTTTTTGACCCACACTCTGGTTTTCAGTCTTTAAGTTCATCTGTCCTTACCAGGTACATTATCATAAATGACCTAGGGGACCTACTGGGACTGCAAATTAAGGGTCTTTCTTGCTCTTTCCTTCTTTAGGAGTTGCTTTCTTTTTGTCTTATGTCATATTTGAGACCCATGCACCTATTTGCCTTACTCAACTGAGGCATAATCCCCCATTCCTACAGCTAATAATGCAATCTAGTTTGTGTTCTTTACGTTACCCATTGAAGCTAAGGTGACTGGCCAATGGTGTAATTGGTTGGAGTCATCTGTAAGTGCTCAAGGATGTTGGGAGTACAGCATGAGCCCGAGCAATTTGGCCATGCTTGGTTCAAGGAGTTTGGGTTGGCAAGGACTGTCAGTTAATGTCAGTTAATGTTTACTTACACATTTTTTATGAAAAGGTGAGAATTACAAAGGAACGATGTGACGTTAAATAAAGCCGTGGTCTGTTATCCCAAAAGATTTGTGTCTGTGTTTATTTGGGCATCATACCATCTCCTCATGACAAGAACATAGTGAAGTTACAGCAGGGCTGATCTGCATGGAGACCTAAGGAATCACTGCACAGAATAAAGAAGCTGAGTAAAGGTCATGTGGAACACTGGGTTACATGTATGAAGACAAATGTGTTCAGTTCTAAGTTAAATCAGGTGCATCATAAGGGTTTAATAAATGTTACCATAGATTTAAATAGCAAGTTTAACCTATTGAATGCACTTTGTAATATGCTGGAGACCACTTTTGCATTCAAATTGAATAAAACCCTGCTCCATCCCAGCTGTCTCGCACGCACCAGTCCAGCCAGCCAAGACAATGAGGACCATATAGCAAATACATTTCATTGGCTGGCTGGACTGGTTCATGTTCCTCCGTTCCGGGACTCTTTGTTGTCCTGGTGGGGGGTGACCCGGGATGCGGGACAAAGGTCCCCAATAAAAGACAGTCCCGGGCATTCCGGGAAGTGTGGTCACCCTACCAATCAGCAATTGGCTGGTTGGGGATAATGGAACCTGTAGTCTACAACAGCTGAAGATTAACCAACCCTATACTAATTTGCATACATAGGAACTCTCAAGATCTGCCCTGGAGATTACAGTTTTGACTTTTAATTACTGAGTCTCTGAGGACAGAAGATATATCTATGTCTCTTAAGGTTCTATGCTGTGGCAATGTATGTCTAGCGGTGTGTGGGGAGCATATCGCCTTAGCAATGTAGACACACATCACCATATGCAATAAAAATTAACAATGCTCCTCAATAGTATGGAGGGTTGTTGAACTGTTAACGATGTGGAAGGTATGCCCTCCGACACACATCTCCAGCAATTTCACCAACTATTGAAACATTGAAACGATGAAGTCAACCCTTATTCAAAGCCCTAGCCAAACCATTTTCAAAATACCTACAACTCGAGAAAGTACCTGAGACATGAAAAAATTTCAAAGTCATCATATTGCACAAAATAGTGATAAGGTGGATCTAAAAAAAAAAACACCAACCAATATGCCTATTACCAGTCTTCTGCAAGGTTTTCACAAAGGTACTATCAGGAAGAACTGACACAACCTAAAGAAAGATCAGGCTTCAGGAGTGGTTTCAGTGCAACTAGTTATAGAGCGGTATATTGATTACAACCTCCCATTATGCATAACCTTCATTGACTACAAAAAAGGCCTTTGGCTCAGCGAAAAAGCAAGCAATAATCGATGCCTCGATCAACCAAGGAAAATATAGCACTTACATGAATAACCTCCAATCAACATATGAAAATGCAACTGTATCAATACAAGTGAACAATGAAATAGTCCAGAGCAACATAGATAAAGGCACCCGGAAGGCGACACATGCCTCAATTCAGTTGGCCCTTCGACAAAAAACACCCAACAGCAATTTTCACTCACGGTAAGCCATTCAATTACCTGCGCTATGAAAAAATACCAGCTACAAAAACGCAAGTCGGGTCTAAAGTTAGCGCCCCCTGGAAAACATTATAACAAGTCTCATTTCCCCATTCAATGAGATGCATTAAGGTGCCCACTCTAATGGGTGAAATACTGCACCCAGTTTTTTTAGTGCAGAGTACCCTAATGCATGGTCAATTCTGCCAATGTAGGAATTGAAGGGGAGAAAATGCAAAAAAAAAAAAAAAAAAAAGCACAATACAGTGAACAATGGATGTATTGCTATGGGACCCTAAGTCTAATATCAATACAGCAAAAGTACTCAAAAAGTGTCTAATGTTAGCAGAATTAACCCCATGAGTGCCAGTAGGGTATGCAACGCATTGCACAGCATTGCATACCTCATTGTCACTTAAAGGGTGAATCAGACTAAGGTAACAAAATCACATGAAAACCAGTATTTACCTGTAATCCTGGTGTCCAGCGGGGGCTTTAGCATCCTGGTCAGCTACTGTCTGTCTTCTTCTGTCATCTTCTATCTTCTGACTTCTTCTCTCTCTTCATCATGTGTCTTCTTATCTTCTGATCTTGTTCATTGCAGCAAAGATGTACCTGAGAAAAGAAATATCTTAGTCAAGATATGCCCCAAAAACTAATGATTCCAACATATGCAAGTTGTTAACAAGGCAAAATGAAATATGTTGTAAAAACTTATGATTGAAAAAAATATGTAGTAATTAACCCTTTCACTGCCAGATGGGTGTGCAACACATTGCAGGGCAATGTGTTGTGTATCTCTCTGGTGCTCAAAGGGTTATGTACGCCATCCAAGTCGAATAAATTTGTTTGCTCCCCAAATTGAAAAAAAGTTTTCTATTCCTTTTTGCAATTCTTTTGATAAAGGCCAAATAAAAAAAAAATATTTTTCTAGTTGAAATATATCTTTTATTGAGGCATTGCAAGTATTAAAATATGCTGCAGGTGGATCACAAACCTGATAGAAGCTGATTGGCTGGGAGGTGAGTAAGCACTCACAGGATTAATTTTACTAACATTTGGCACATTTTTTTCATACTTTTCAGGGACCTAAAAAATGTATGTTTCAGCTGCAACAACTTTTGAATAAAATGTCTTTCAGGAGTTGGAATTCCCTTGTTTTACTCAGGTGGACAAACCCTGCACCATATATTTTTTCCATATTAAGTATTACTATCCCTTCAATGTTCACACTGGCAATTTGATGAACATGTGATTATCATGCATTTTTCAATCACACTTGAATTACATGAATATCTACTTTTTATCCATAAGGCTGATCTTCAGAATGAAAATTGTAACATTGCACTTTAATCACATTAACATGCTGTATTTGGTGTAATACCAATCAAAATAAATTGCATGTACTTGCGATAACATACTGTCAGGGCAAAAGTTACAGTAAGGTTACCTTGTGACATGCGCTGTGTTTTCCAGCAGTGTGACGAGTCCCACACGACACAATAATACCATTTTCATGTGTTTTTCTATGCATTCCTATAGCTGCAGTTCAGTTCCCAGTATGAATTAGGCCCTAGTGCTTAAATAATTCATGGTGTCTGCACCTGACCTATGTTAACCACTTGTTGAACAGAGCAACACATTGCATACCTCTCTGGTCCTCAAGAGGTTAAGTTGCTAGAAAAACTATACCACACTAATATTGAAATAAAAGTTTTGTCATCTCCCTGTATTGGTCTAAAGCACAGCTAGCCAACTTCTGGACCTCTTGGCTTTTTGGGGATGATGGTAGTTTTGGTCCCCAACAGCTAGACGTCTAATTATTGACCACCCCAGGTTGAAATGAACAAAAACACAAAAATGGTGTGTGGTTATATACACCTAAATACTATGTACTACAATCTAGGCCCGTGCAATCATAACTCTGATGGTGAGAATAAATCTCTCTGCTGAGCATGGTATAGTGGTAATGAGTTTGTGCTGATGATACTTTATCAAACTATTACCCAATAGGCACATTCACAGTGTGGGGGCAGCTTCCATTTCTGTGATAGTTCCCTGGCTGCCAAGACTAGCATGGATTATAAGAGACCTTTCCTGGCAACATTTATTATTACCCCTCATCTAGCCTACCTGTGGATATTGCCTAGTCTCCATGGCTCAGATTTATAACAGTTATTCTAGAGTGAACCAATTGCACCATAAGGAACAATTCCCTAACACTTGAAGAGGGCTTTTTAACCTGCATTGCTACACAATTCATTGGAGAGCTCTATTGCATTCAAGGGCTAAAAGCCAATTCTAATGTAAACGAAATGTTTATTTGTCCCCTGTGGTACAGTTGGTTTACTCCAGAATAACCCCAGTTTCATTTCATAAATATGGGCCCATATTCCCTTTTCCCTATGTAGGGGCTTATATTGTCCCATTTGTGTGGGTCTCTCCACAGATTGTCTATACAAGTTTAGTAGTCATTTATTTTTTTCCTGTGGTTGATCATATTATGGTTGTATTTTTCATATATATTATTTTCATCAATAAATTAAATGTTATGTTGCATTATTTGTATGATTGAATGCTACATGTGGATCCTAATGGTGCTCTGTCTTCCTTTCTTTTTACATACAATAAAACATTCACTGAATTTCTACTGATATAAAGTGACCTTTATATATATATATACTGTTCTTTTAAATCAATGGCATTGCTTATTTTTCCCCTATAATGAAGTTGGTTTGTGACAGAACAAATACACATTCTTTCTGCTTATGTCCTTTAGCGCTTGGAGATCAGCTCCCAAAATCAAATCACATGAAAAAATGTAATTACATAATATAAAGTAATGTGCAAAAGTTTTAGGCAGGTGTGAAAAAATGCTGTAACGCAAGAATGCTTTCAAAAATAGACATGATAATAGTTTATATTTATCAATTAAAAAATGCACAATGATTGAACAGAAGAAAAATCTAAATCAAATCAATATTTTGTGTGACCACCCTTTGCCTTCAAAACAGCATCAATTCTTGTAGGAACACTTGCTCATAGTTTTTAAGGAACTCGGCAGGTAGGTTGTTCCAAACTAACCACAGTTGTTCTGTGGCTTTAGGGAGCCTCAGTTGCTTCTCTCTCTTCATATAACCCCAGACAGACTCGATGATGTTGAGATCAGGGCTCTGTGGGGGCCATACCATCACTTCCAGGACTCCTAGCTCTTCTTTCTGCTGAAGATAGTTTGGGTGCATGGAAGTTACTTTCCCTTAAGGACCGCTTTGATCCTTGCCGAAGCACCGGTACACGTGACCTGTTACACGTACCGGCGTGCCACTTTGGGGCCTAGGAGAGACCGCTCCAGTCTTGGAGTAGTCAATTTTAGGCCCCGTTTTAGGCCCTGGTAGAGCGCTGTAAGTAAAAATATGTGACTTGCTATGAACATCACCGTCCTAAAGTTGAAGTGTCAACGGCCACTGAATAACAAATTCCACAGCACATAAGAACACAAGCCAACCGGGCTCAAACGGATAAAGAGCTATAAAGCACAGGAATATTAGAGTCCTAGACATACCTGCCAAAGCTGGCTTCAGAACATCACCGTGGTAGTGTTTGGCAAAGGTTTGCACAGAAGACTAAGTGTCCGCCTTGATCATTTGTTCAGCAGAGGCCTGATCCTTGTAGGCCCAGGAGGCCCCAACAGATCTGGTGGAATCTGCTGTTATATGGAAAGGAACTGGTTGCTCTCTGAGTTTATATGCCTTGCGAATGGTAGACTTAATCCAGGATGCAAAAGTGACCTTGGACACAGCCATACCAGCCCTAGGACCCTCAGAGATGACAAATAAGGTGTCGGTCTTATGGAAAGGCTCAGTACGGTACACATAGATCTTCAGGCAGCATACCACATCTAACATGTAGAGATCCCTCTCCTTTTCATATATGGTGTCAGGACAAATGGAAGGCACAACAATCTCCTGACTGATGTGGAACTCAGAGATCACCTTAGGAAGGAATTCCTGAGAGGTACAAAGGACAGCCTTATCCTTGTGAAACACCAGGAAAGGCGGTTTCCAGGACAAAGCCTGCAATTCTGCGACTCTGCAGACAAAGACTACAGCCAGAAGAAAGGCCAACTTCCCCGTCAGAAGATGTAGAGGGATGGTAGCCAAGGATTCAATGGGAGACCGCTGCAAGACCCCCAGTACCAAGTTAAGGTCCCACTGGGGAAAGCATGAGCAACGCCCTGAAAGAAGACGTTGACATCTGGCAAGATGGCAATGCATTTCTGGAAGAAGACAGAGACAGCAGAGGTCTGAACCTTCAATGAACTAAGGCTGAGTCCTTTGTTCACACCATCCTGTATAAAGGACAGGACTGCTGGGAGATCAAACTCCTGTGAAGACAGGTCCCTGTCAGCATACCAAGAATGGAAAATGGACCAAACTCTATGGTAGGTCTTGGAAGAGAGTGGTTTTCTAGCTTGGATCATGGTGGAGACCACCTCAGGAGAATAGTCTTTCCGCCTTAGGATGGAGGCTTCAAAAGCCATGCCCTCAAAGCCAAGCGCTCCACATCCTCTCTCCAAAGGTAACCCTAAAGGAGAAGATCCAGTCTGAGTGGCAGAGGAAACAGATCCTGAACAGACAGGGCAACTAGTTCTGGGAACCATGGCTTCCTGGTCCAATAGGGTGGGCAATCATGATGACCGCCAGACCAACTGACAGAGCTTCCACAGGGAATGCCAGATGACTCCTCCAGCGAGAGTAAAATATCTGAACCTTCCTGAGATAGTCTGCCAAAACATTTTCTACCCCTGGGATGTGCACGGCGGAGATGCCCGGATATGTTCTTCCACCCAGGCTAAAATAGCCTTGACCTCAGACCAAGCAGAACCACTTCTTGTGCCTCCTTGCTTGTTGATGTATGCCACAGCTGTGGCATTGCCCGACTAGACATGGACTGGACCACCCCTCAGTGGAGAGGACCAGTATTGCCCTGAGCTCCAGGACATTGATTGGCAGGAGAGTCTTCTCCACAGTCCATATGCCCTGAAACCCCAGGTGACCCAGGACAGGTCCCCAGCCCCTGAGGCTGGCGTCCATCATCACCAGGGTCCATTCCTGAATGACAAAGGGCTTCCCCTTCTCTAGGTTGGACCTGTCCAGCCAACAAAGTAGATTCTGTCTCAACTCCTGAGTAAGAGAGACAAGACGGTCCTAGAGATCCGGATTCCTGTGCCAAGCTCGAATGGTGAATCTCTGGAGCTCCCTGGCATGAGCCATGGAGTATGAAACTGCCTCCATAGTTAACACCATGAGGCCCGTCAGAGACAAGAACTTGAGCACTGGAGCAGAGGTCCACTCCAGGGTCCGGGACACCTGATGTATGGCCTGCTGGATAGAGTCCTTAGTCAAGAAAACCGTCCCCTGACAGGTGTCGAACCTGACACCACAGAAGACCAGGACCGGAGAGGGAACTGGAGCAGATTTCTCCATGTTCAGAATTCACCTGTGGTGGAGGAGAATCTGAGTACATTCCTGGACCTACTTGTCCAGGAGTTCCCTTGACATTGCCTTCAGCAAAAGGTTGTACATGTAGGGAGTCACCTGGATTCCCCGGATGTGCAGGAAGGCAATCAATGGCCCTAAGACCCTTCCAAAAACCTGAGGCGCAGTGGTGAGCCCAAAGGGCACAGCTGTGAACTGGAAGTGCCCCAAGGTGCACGCAAACCTGAGGTACTTCTGGCTGTCCAGATGAATTAGGCCATGCAGGTAGGCATCCTACAGATCCAGAGAGGCCAAAATTTCTCCCCGACACATATCTACAATGACAGAGCGCAAAGACTCCTTTTTTGTAATGAGTAGTCACCACAAAAGAGTTGAGGTCCAAAGTGGGGCGACTGCCGCAATTCCTCTTGGGATCCACAAAGAAGTTTGAATAAAAACCTAAACCTATCTTTGGAGGAGGAACTGGAGCCAGGACTCCCTTGTCCAAGAGAGCCTGCATCATCTAGTTGAAAAGAAGTAGTTTTTCCCGGCCTAGCGCAGTTCTTGAGTGAATAAATTGGAAGTGAGGCAGGGATATGACGGGAATCCTGTAGCCTCCTGAAACTACCTGCATAACCCACTGATCCGCAACACAGCCTGTCTAGATAGTTGAAAAATATTGCAGGCGCCCACCCACAGGGAGATGTGGATCAGTATTCTGAGAGTCATGCAGAAGACGGTTTCGTGGGTTTGGGTTTGGAGGAGGCGTGTTTTGACCTCCACTGCTACCTGGGCTTGGCGGCGGAGAGCGGGGTGCTGGCATGAGACACGGTTGGAGTCAGTCTTTGCAATTCAATTTGAGAGGTGCCCTGAAAGGGGAGAGAAATCAGTGACTTCTTCGATGAGGTCAAAAGACCAATGTGCGTCTGGCAGCAACAGAGAAGGCAGAAGCCTTTGCCGTAAGTTTGACAGCATCAAAAAGAGCGTCAGAGACACAAGTCTGAGCCTCAGACATGTTGGCCAATAGGGCTAAAAGATCCTCCTTAGGGGAACCCTTACTGACAGCCTCAGTAAGTTGTTCACCCCAAATGGCAATGGCTTTAATGACCCATAAAGAAGCCAAGGTAGGCTGCAAGGCAGCACCTATGGCAGCAAAGTTAGTCTTTAGAATAGCCTCCAGCATCCTGTCAGTTATATCCGTAAGTGCCATGGCATCAGCCAGGGGTAGAGCAGTAGACTTAGACACTCTAGAAATAGGGGGTTCAACCTGAGGAGGTGTAGCCCACTGTGCAAAAGCTGCATCAGAAAAGGGGTACAGCTTGGAAAATCTCATGGAAAGAGACAAGTGCCTGTCAGGCTTTTTTTGCTCATCCAGGATATTGTGGTCCAGAGTGGGATTAGGTGGAAACAGAATGAGGGACTTCTTGTGCCTTTGAAAGACGTCAGTAGAAGTTTGGCTCTCAACAGGGTTAATAGGAACCTGTAGGGTAGTCAAGACTGCCTTACTGAGACCCTCTGCAGAGGGCTCAGGGTCAGCTTCAAAGCGGTCACCATAGGCATAGGAAGAAGCCCTTTCCTCGCACTCCCCTTCCTCCGAATCAGCCCCAAAGGAATCCTCCCCAGAGGAATCTAAAAGACCAGGAATGCCAGGGGCCTTAGGGGCTACAAACCTGAACAAAGTGGGGGGGTTCCAAGAATGGAGGACACCTTGGAGTTAAAAAGGAAACTGTGCCATAAACGACTTTAAGTCATTGACCAAAAGTGGCTCTTGTTCAAGGCTGGAGGGCCCGGGAGGAGTGGTAGGGGCCACAGCACAAGGAGCATAAGTTTCTTGAGTATGCTCTAGGGAGCCCCAACTGGCATGAGGAACAGTAAGCAAGGGGGGGGTCAAAGACTCCCCTGAGTACTTAGCCTTAGGTCTAGCCCCATGGACCGTTGGATCCTACATCCTAACAGGAGAAGTGTCTGTACAGTAAACAGAACACAAATACTGTCACCTTGATTAATAAAATCACCTCAGAAAGCCCAAAAGAATACATATCTGGCAAGTGAATGGTTAACCTGAGGAGGAGAATAAGGGAAACCAAGCCTCTGCATAGGATACTCAGCAAAGAGAAAAAGAAAAAGGCGACCGAAATCAAAGCCAATCATAGTGAAGCCCACAAAACTGGCATTCTGGGAATTGTAGTTTTTCTCAGTACTATTACCTAGCAATGCCAGCACCCAAACTTACAGGGGGCCAGTGGCCCCCAAGACACTGGGGATGTGAACCAGATTGTAGGGCAAGGAGAAACAATAAGAATGAGCTCTCTCTCAACTCTGTAAGTGATATGGTTGCAGAGATACGTCCCAAAGCAGTCTGTCCCATAGAAGTCAATGGAGCAAGTGCGGCCGCGCAGCAAAGCACTCCATTAAAGGCACGGAACTCAAAAAAGGTCAAATTTAGTAAAAGTGAACCAAGGCACCCAAAAACACAACAGAACATGTAGATACAAATAAAAATTTATAATTTCCTTAGTATAAGCGAAAATAAGCCCCAAAACCCAGTGAAACCAGCAGGGAAGGTGTTAAATACTAAAAAGCAGCCAACCAAGCTCCAGTGATTCTGGGAACAAACAGATAGACTACCCAACATGAGTGCAGGAGTTATAAGGAACTCCTATAAGACCCCTGTGAGGAGGGGGATAGAGGGACAAGTGGACCATGTCACTCAAAGGGTGGCTCACCTTTTTTGCAGGACTTCTGTCTTCAGACTACCACTGAGGAGAAAGGAGTATCAGAGAGGCCTCCTTAGGAGAGAGAGACATGGGTTGCATAATTCTCTCCACAGGTCTGCAAAGGGTCCACAGAAACACCTGATAACTGGGCAATCCTCCAGGGGACGCCAGTAATGGTAATCCACCTAATGGGGGAATCTGGTCACCCCCATATCTAACAATAAAATAATAAAAGTACTAAAACTAAGGTGAGCTGTTCTTAGCCACTGTCTAGGATCTTGGAACAAGTCTATCTGGAGTGAGGTTTGTTTGGTAGCCTGATATGGAGGAAGGGGAGGCCTCACCCTGCAGTTCTTCTAGAATTCTTCCAACCCACTGGGAGGAGCTGTTCCCTCCCATGTGGTACCTGTGAGTTATATTGGACGACAGAGAAAAACCCCTTGTGACTTGTTGCTGTGCTTGTGCACCTTGTTAGCTGAGTGTTGCAGTTCCTCACCCAGTTTAGTCCTCCTACACAACTTTTTCTGTTAATGATGGTGTTTCAACCTACATATTAAATTGATGATTTTCAACACCTGTTTGGTATAATTGACTTTGTGCAAGTTTAACTAGAAGAATTGATGCTGTTGATTTGATTTAGATTTTTCTTCTTTTCACTCACTATCATTTTGTTAAATGATAAATATAAACTATTAACTTGTCTATTTTTGAAAGCATTCTTACTTTACAGCATTTTTCACACCTGCCTGAAACTTTTGTGCAGTACTGTGTATGGAGAGATTTAACTTTCAAGACATCTTGGTTCTTGGAACAGGACATTTTGGTTTTGTTTTAATCCATCTGTTATAGCACCATAACCATCTGTTGTCCAATATATATATTAGATCTTATCCTCATGAGTAAACAAGGCATTGCTGAGAGGTCTTTTATTCAAATGGTGTTGCAGCTCAAACTTAAATTGTTTTAGGTGACGGATCTCAATGGCCTGAAATTATACATTAGCACTGTTACCACCCCATCCAATGGAGGTTTATGGTCAACTGACCGATCTGTCCATAGGATGGTGTAGTAACAGTGCCACTGTACAATTTCAGGCCATTAAGATACTGCACCTAAAACAAAAATCATATTTGAACTACAATAACTTTTGAATAACAATATCTCTCAGCAATGGGAGTACCCTTGTATTACTCAGGAGGATAAACTCTACAATATGTATATTTTTATATTTTAAGTGTTACTGTGCCTTTAATAAATATTCTGACATCACTACTGCTAGGGGGGCAACTTGTTTACATTCCAACTGTGAACTTTGAGCACCGAGCTGAGCTGCAGCATCACTGGAGGATTCCACAACTCATCATTAATTGATATTGATTTTTTCATATTTAATTTATTCTCTTTAATTATATTATATTGTGTATATATATATATAGTATATTGTTATTATTGTTATTATCAGTTTTTATTCGCCTACTAGCATAAGTTTAGGAGCAGGATACCAGACCAGGCAGGATCAGACAGGATCTGAATAAAATGTTCAGTAGGTAGGTGCATAGAGAGTAATATTGTGCCTGTGTGCAAGATAGCCCCTTATTTAAATGCATTTTATGGGGTTTTGCCTCCAATGTAATCACAACTCCTGATGTTTTTCACTGCAGCCAACTGTCATATTCTGACAGTTGGAATCCATGTTGGATTGTAATGCAAGTCTATGGGGTGCATGTACAAAGTTAATAGTAGAGTAATTCTGGGACATATTTATAAATATAACCCCCTTGGATGCTAGTGAGGTCTCCAAAGCATTATATGGCTAATTTGTTTTAAAAAGACACAAGTCCATCAAATCCAACCAATGAACTGAAGGTTTCTCTAGCACCAAAATAAATGGTCCTCATTTGAATCACTGACAGTTTTTATCTGTTCCATATTGTGTGGCTGTTTTGCCCCCAAATTGCTCTTGTTTTGGGCCTTATACACAAAAGTGGAATAATTATGGAGCAAACCAACTGCACCATAGGGTAGAAATAAATATTCCCAAACTTCTTATTGAATGAAATAGTGCTTTTAAACCCTTGAATGCGAGACAGGTCTCCAATGAATTGATTTACCCCATTTTAAAATTTAGATTTTTTTTATTTCTCTCCAATTGAGTGGACGTGTTTTTCCACTTTTCCTTTGTGCATAAAGCCCTATGTGTAAAGTAAGTGGAGCAATTTCACTTCATCATGGGGAATACATCTGGAGTGAACAAACAAATGGCTCTCCAGCTGTTAAGGAAAACAGTTGTCTGGATCAGAACTGTGGGAGCTATAGTCCAAACAGGGCAGGTTATCCACATCAGGGTAAATCACCCATTTTCTAACTGCTATTTCATGGGTTTTTACCTCCAATGTAATCCCAGTTCCCTGCTGTTAGTCACTGCAGCAATTTGTCACAGTCTGACAGTTGGAATCCATGTTGAATTGTAAAGTAAATCTATGGATGCATGTATAAAGTCAATAGTAGAGTAACTATTCATTTATAAATGAATAAGAACATAAATGATTATTTATTTGACATTTAAAACTCAGTGATAAAAGGATGGAAAAGCCCTGGGGTCGACAGATAAAAGAGGATTTAACAAATGGAGCAATTATGGGGCAAACGCTCTGCCCTGTAGGCACTGGGGTATCTAGTCACAGGAGGGAAAACTTTTTTGGGTCCCCGAATATTGTCAGAGGTGTAAGTGGAGCCTATTGTACAGCGCTGCAGAATAAGTTGGCGCTATATAAATAAAGAATAATAATAATAATAATATTGGTCTCTGCAGCACATGGGACCCCTTGGATGCTAGGCCCCAGTGCAACATCTCCAACTCATTGCTTTATAGTTTATTGGAGAAATATAATGCAGACTATTTTAGCATTTAAAGGGTTAATAGTTCATTTTAAATCAATGTGCATTTTGACAAGTTGAGATTAAGCCCTGGGATGTTAGCTGCAATTGAAATAGAAATGTAGAACTATTATTGCTTTTTTCTGTTGAAGCCTAGTAATATAGTATATAGAGGCCTCTACTGTTCTGTTATACAATTCTACCCCCAGATGTTCACGACTCCAAGAACCTAGAAAGGAGCAATTCTGGAGCAAACTAATTGAATCTTAGGGGTCACATAAACATGTCTATTGATTTTACTGGGACATTTAACCCCTTAAATGCTAAGGAGGTCTCCCATAACCAGAGGGAAATTTTAATTTCCCCTATGGGACAGTTGGTTTGCTCTAGAATGGTTCCATAAAAGGAATAGACAATTTGAATTTACATATGACTTTACAGAATATGTAATGTCAAAATGGAAGCTGATTGTCACTTAACCCTCTGGTCCTTAAAGGGTTAAGCTGCCTGTCACCCACCTGGATATGTAAATAAAACTGGGTTAACGTATAAGCCATATAATAAGGATCAATACTTTTATTCCAGACATCTAGGAAGTGGATCTCCAGGAGGAGAGTCACCTGACCAGCACGTTTCGAGGGCCAGGACCAGAGAGGAGAATGAGGCCCTCAGAGACCGGCAGTAAGTTTTATTAGAATCACAATTGGCAGGGATGAAATTCACTTGATAATACACTTATTATGAAAAAATATTATATCAGCTCTCCAAAAGCAGAATCACCCTTTTAAAAAGGGGCGTAGTCAGAATTACCATATCTGTCTGAGTGGAATAGCGAATGCGCCTAATGCAGGAGGTACTATTATGAACACTTTTATACGTCTATTTAGATTTGTTGTAAAAGCTAATTTTTCATAGTTAATTTAAGAAACGGTTGGTATATGGCTTCCTGCATTAGATCACGCGCAATACCTATCTGCTCACGAAAAATGCCTTCAGAGCATTCACACGTTCCTTGCATTTCTCCCATTGTTCTGTAATAATGTTGAATGCAACATCTCCAAACAATATGACTAACGCCTTTTTTCCTCATCAGGAAAATTCCTACTTTATATTTTATTTTCATAATAACTTTTGCTGTCCTTTTATAAGAAATCAGGATATTTCAGTTGCAAACAAATTATTAAGAAATGTAATTTTATGCTAGCAAATTGTATTTTAGCACAGACTTTGTATTCATTGCCTTTATTATGTAAGATAGTTTCTTCCAGCTATCACTATTGTTGTCAGTGTAGTTACCTGATGTAGAGAATTAAAGGGGCACTAACACCTTATAATTATATCACACCTCCCAACATTTCAAATGGCCAAAGAGAGACACCTCAGTTTTAGGTGGTGTTTCTGTGGGTGTGGCTGGTGGGCAGGGCATTACCAAGAATTTTTAGGTTATTTCTTGTCCTGTTGGCACCTCTTTGTGTAATTGATAAATGATGGAAAGCAATACAACAGTATTTTACTTAAGCAGATTAATTTATAAACACATATACTGAAGATTAACAACACATTTATTTCAGTTTTATTGCAGCAGAGCAATGTGATACACACTACTCATGCTGATCTCCTAAAAAGAGGGACAAAAGGGTAGAAAAGAGGGACCGAGGGATTTGGGTCTGAAAGAGGGACTGTCCCTCCTAAAGAGGGACACTAGGGAGGTATGTTATATCCCCTCACTTACCTATATCTGGGCAGAAAATCCTAATGTCCACTATGTAACAATTATTTGTTGATAGGTTCCCCCAAACTAGCCTGCAATTAGTATTAGATATCATGCCCATATAGGTGGATAGGCTTCTTTGTCTCAGGACTCCAGCACTGCAAACTCCTCCCACTGAAGACTTCTTGAAAAGGATGGTTTCAGTGGGAGGAGTTTCAACTCTGGCAACAAAGAATCACGTCTGCCGCTATGGAGATGGCATCCAGTACTAACTAGAGGAACAATCCACACTGATTTGACTCATAGAGGCCATTAGGATTTTCTACACAGATTAAGTTAAGGCAGGAGTTCTGGAGCAAACCAATTAGATCATAGAGGTTGCATATATATTCTATTTGGATTTAATGGGACTATTAACCCCCCAAATGCTAGGGAGGTCTCCAACACATTGTGAATGAGTAGAAATTTTTATTTCCCCCCTATGGGACAGTTGGTTTGCTTCAGAATTGCTCCATAAAAGTAATAGGCAATTTAACTTATATGTGTCTTTCCAGAATATGTAATATGTAATGTCAAAATCTGGTCCTTAAAGTGTTAAACTGGATATGTAAATAAAACTGGGTTAATAATAAACTATATAAATAAAGATCAATACTTTTATTCCAGACGTCTAGGAACCAGATATCCAGGAGGAGAATCCCCTGACCAACACGTTCCGGGGACCAGAGAGGAGAATGGGGCCGGCAGTGACAGGCAGTAAGTTTTATTAGAGTCATAACTGGCAGGGACGGAATTCACTTGATAATACACTTACTATGAAAACTATTATATCAGCTCTCTAAAAGCAGAATTACCCCCAAAGAGATAGTAACACTTAATATGAAAAACTATATATTGTAGGGTTTTTCCTCCTTAGTAAAATAAGGGAATCCCCACTGCTGAGAGGTGTTTTATTTAATAGTTATTGTGGATCAAACTTGATTTTTAGGTGCAATATCTCAATGGCCTGAAATTGTATAGCGGTGCTGTTGCTAAAGCATTCTATGGACAGCTCTGGTCAGATGACCATAAATCTCCATAGGATGGTGTAGTAACAGCGCCACTGTACAATATCAGGCCAATGATATACTGCACCTAAAAATCAAGTTTGATCCACAATAACTATTGAATAAAACAACTCTCCGCAGTGGTAGTACCCTTATTTTACTACCCTACAATATAAATGGGTTGACATATCAAGTGGTACTCTCCCTTTACAGTAGGAAGGTCATAAACCCACTGTACCCATTCTCTCACATACCATGTTACTTTGTTCTGTAATAATGTCGAATGCAATGTGAGTAGCCCCCTTTATTCTCATCAGGAAAATTCCTGCATTATATTTTTAGAATAACTACTGCTGTCCCTTTAAAATAAATCATGATTTTTCAGTTGCAAACAAAATATTAAGAAATGTAATTTTATGCTGGGCAAACAAATTGTATTTTAGGACACACTTTGAATTCATTGCCTTTATTATGTAAGAAAGTTTCCTCCAGCTATCACTTTTATTATCAGTGTAGTTACCTGATGTAGAGAATTAAAGGGAGACTAACACCTGATAATTATATCCCCTCACTTAACTAAATCTGGGCAGAAATCCTAATGTTCACTGTGTATCAATTATTTGCTGATAGGTTCCCCCAAACTAGCTTGCAATTAGTAGTGGATATCATGCGCATATTGGTGGACAGGCTTCTTTGTCTCAGGACTCCAGCACCGCAAACTCCTCCCACTGAAGACTTCTTAGAAAGGATGGTTTCAGCGGGAGGAGTTTCAACACTGACAACAAAGAATCAAGTCTACCTCTATGGAGATGGCACCCAGTACTAAGTAGAGGAACGATCCACACTCAGTTGATTCATAGAGGCCATTAGAATTTTCTGCACAGATTAAGGTAAGGCAGGAGTTATAATTATGAGGTGCTAGTGTTCTTTTAACTATCTGCATCAGGTAACTATCTTCAAAATTGATAATAAAAGTAATAGATTGTGGAAACCGATTGGTCTGTTCAGACGTAACATGTTCAGTCAGTCCTTGATGTCACGTAAATCGGGAAAGAAAAGGCCATCGCTTTATTGATATATAAATAACATACGCAACATGGCCCACAAACTTCAACAATCTTACCGACTAATAAAACTGATCCATATTATAGATATCCCAGCATGGCCAAATCACACTGGGCTCATGGTTAAAAACTGTTACAATTCCCAACAATTCCTAGAAAAAATTAACCAATTACCTCAACTGGGCCAGACCAAGCCAGCTCAAATTGGTAACATAACAACCAACAGTCTAAGTCCAGGGGAATCCTTCTTTAGGGTTCTTCTCTCTAAGAAACCATCCTCAGTTATTTTGTCACCACTTAAAACATAATCCACCACCAAGGCAAGTACCCCCCCCCCCATACACCTTCCCCAAACCATCCATTAAAAATGCCAGACAAGGGGGAGGGATGCTTCCTCTCTCACTTCACCTGCAAATGCAGCTCACTTCCTGCCTACCTAACTTGATTCCCACTAACAACCCACCCCACTACCACACATACTAACCCTCCCCTTTTTCATGTCTTCCCTATGATAGGATCTCTGGGGAGTTCTTTTCCACATCAAGATCATGACCCCTAATTCAGGAAGCTAGAGAGCAGATATTATAGAGCAAACCAATTACATCCTAGGGGTCAATTAAACATTCCCTTTGGCTTTAATGGGACTATTAATATCCCTAAATGCTAGGGAGGTTTCCAACACATTGTAAATGAGTGGGAATTTTTATTTCCCCCATGGGACAGCTGGTTTGCTTCAGAATTGCTCCAAAAAACGTAATACGCAGTTTGACTTTATATGTGCCTTTTCAGAGAATTTAATGTCAAAATCTGGTCCTTAAAGTGTTAACCTGGATATGTAAATAAAACTGGGTTAAATATAAACTATATAAATAAAGATCAATACTTTTATTCCAGACGTCTAGGAACCAGATATCCAGTAGGAGAATCCCCTGACCAACACGTTCCGAGGACCAGAGAGGAGAATGGGGCCGGCAGTGACAGGCAGTAAGTTTTATTAGAGTCATAACTGGCAGGGATGGAATTCACTTGATAATACACTTACTATGAATACTATTATATCAGCTCTCCAAAAGCAGAATCACCCCGAAAGAGATAGTAACACTTAATATGCACAAACTATATATTGTAGGGTTTATCTTCCTTAGTAAAATAAGGGAATCCCTCTGCTGAGAGGTGTTTTATTCAATAGTTATTGTGGATCAAACTTGAATTTTTAGGTGCAACATTTCAATGGCCTGAAATTGTACAGCGGTGCTGTTGCTACAGCATTCTATGGACAGCTCTGGTCAGATGACCATAAATCTCCATAGGATGGTGTAGTAACAGCGCCACTGTACAATATCAGGACTTTGACATACTGCACCCAAAATATTCTAGTTTGAGCTGCAATAACGTTTGAATAAAACAGCTCTCAGCAGTGGTAGTGCCCTTATTTTACTCAGGAAGATAAACCCTACAATATAAATAATTTGGCATATGAAGAGTGACTATCCCTTTACAGTAGGAAGGTCATAAACCCACTGTATCCATTACCTCACATGCCATGTTACTTTGTTCTGTAATAATGCTGAATGCAGTATGAGTAGACCCTTTATTTTCTTCAGGAACATTTCAATACATTTATTTTCATAATAATAACTTTTACTGTCCCTTTAAAATAAATCATGATTCATTTGCAAACAAATTATAAAGAAATGTAATTTTATGCTGGGCAAACAAATTGTATTTTAGGACAGACTTTGTATGAAATTTTTTCATTATGTAGTATAGTTTCCTCCAGCTATCACTTTTATTATCAGTGTAGTTACCTGATGTAGAGAATTAAAGGGACACTAACACCTGATAATTATATCCCCTCACATAACTAAATCTGGGCAGAAAATCCTAAACGGTTAAGCTTCCTGACTCCCCCCTGGAAATAATTGAAAAAATAAAACTGGGTTACAGTATAAGCCATATAATAAGGTTCAAAACTTTTATTACAGACATCTAGGAACCAGATCTCCAGGTGGAGAGACCTCTGACCAGTGTGTTCCGAAGACCAGAGAGGAGACTGGGGCCGTCAGAGGCTGGCAGTAAGTTTTAAATGAATTTCAGTTGGCAGTGATGGAATTTACTAGCTACTACACTCATAATGAAAAATATTATATCAGCTCTCCAAAAGCAGAATCAACCCATTTAAAACAGGAAGGTCATAAACCCACTGTACCCATCTTCTCACATATCATGTTACTTTATTCTGTAATAATGTTGAATGCAGCATCTCCAAACAGAGTGAGTAGCCCATTTTTTTCTCATTGGGAAAAGTCCTACATGATATTTTGTTTTCATAATAACGTTTGCTATCCCTTTTAGTGTTGAGCGAGCATGCTCGGCCGATGCTCGGATCGGCTCGAGCATCGCTCTGCTCGGCACATGGCGGTACTCGTACGAGTACCGCATGTGCTCGCCCGCCATGTTCGGGTCTCCTCCCCGCACGTTTTGCGGCTGCTGCGCAGCCAATAAACGTGCAGGGAGGCTCTGACATCGGTGTAATGCCAGCAGCCATGTTGGCTGCTGGCATTACACTGATTGGCTGGCCAGAACCCGTGGTCGGGTGCTGTATAGCACCTGACCATCGAGTTCGGCTCAGTCTGAGCCAGGGAGAGCTGAGGATAGGAAGGGAAAGGCAGTGTAGGGAGGAAAAAAAAAATTGTGAAAAAAAAGAACCAAAAGTCCTTTTTAGGACTACTGTGTGTGGGGGCAGCAGGTTATTTTGTGTGGGGGGAAAAAAACAAAAAAAAAAAAAAAAAAAATATTCTGTTTAGTGTGAAAAATTGCAGATTAGAGCACATTCTGTTTAGTGTGCACAGTTGCAGATTAGAGCACATTCTGTTTAGTGTGCAAAGTTGCAGATTAGAGCACATTCTGTTTAGTGTGCAAAGTTGCAGATTAGAGCACATTCTGTTTAGTGTGCAAAGTTGCAGATTAGAGCACATTCTGTTAAGTCTTCAAACTAAAATATCAAAGTCACATATTCCATTCAGTGTGCGTCGCCGCAGTTTAGCAGCACATTCTGTGTACTGTGCAGAGTTGCAGAATAGGAAGAAATACTGTTAAGTCTTCAAACTAAAATATCAAAGTCACATATTCCATTCAGTGTGCTTCGCCGCAGTTTAGCAGCCTATTCTGTGTACTGTGCAGAGTTGCAGAATAGGAAGAAATACTGTTAAGTTTTCAAACTAAAATATCAAAGTCACATATTCCATTCAGTGTGTTTCACCGCCGTTTAGCAGCCTATTCTGTGTACTGTGCAGAGTTGCAGAATAATAAGAAATACTGTTAAGTTTTCAAACTCAAATATTAAAGTCACATATTCCATTCAGTGTGTTTCACCGCCGTTTAGCAGCCTATTCTGTGTACTCTGTACAGTTGCAGAATAATAAGAAATACTGTTAAGTTTTCAAACTCAAATATTAAAGTCACATATTCCATTCAGTGTGTTTCACCGCCGTTTAGCAGCCTATTCTGTGTACTCTGTACAGTTGCAGAATAATAAGAAATACTGTTAAGTTTTCAAACTCAAATATTAAAGTCACATATTCCATTCAGTGTGTTTCACCGCCGTTTAGCAGCCTATTCTGTGTACTGTGCAGAGTTGCAGAATAATAAGAAATACTGTTAAGTTTTCAAACTCAAATATTAAAGTCACATATTCCATTCAGTGTGTTTCACCGCCGTTTAGCAGCCTATTCTGTGTACTCTGTACAGTTGCAGAATAATAAGAAATACTGTTAAGTTTTCAAACTCAAATATTAAAGTCACATATTCCATTCAGTGTGTTTCACCGCCGTTTAGCAGCCTATTCTGTGTACTCTGTACAGTTGCAGAATAATAAGAAATACTGTTAAGTTTTCAAACTCAAATATTAAAGTCACATATTCCATTCAGTGTGTTTCACCGCCGTTTAGCAGCCTATTCTGTGTACTGTGCAGAGTTGCAGAATAATAAGAAATACTGTTAAGTTTTCAAACTCAAATATTAAAGTCACATATTCCATTCAGTGTGTTTCACCGCCGTTTAGCAGCCTATTCTGTGTACTCTGTACAGTTGCAGAATAATAAGAAATACTGTTAAGTTTTCAAACTCAAATATTAAAGTCACATATTCCATTCAGTGTGTTTCACCGCCGTTTAGCAGCCTATTCTGTGTACTGTGCAGAGTTGCAGAATAATAAGAAATACTGTTAAGTTTTCAAACTCAAATATTAAAGTCACATATTCCATTCAGTGTGTTTCACCGCCGTTTAGCAGCCTATTCTGTGTACTCTGTACAGTTGCAGAATAATAAGAAATACTGTTAAGTTTTCAAACTCAAATATTAAAGTCACATATTCCATTCAGTGTGTTTCACCGCCGTTTAGCAGCCTATTCTGTGTACTCTGTACAGTTGCAGAATAATAAGAAATACTGTTAAGTTTTCAAACTCAAATATTAAAGTCACATATTCCATTCAGTGTGTTTCACCGCCGTTTAGCAGCCTATTCTGTGTACTCTGCAGAGTTGCAGAATAGGAAGAAATACTGTTAAGTTTTCAAACTCAAATATTAAAGTCACATATTCCATTCAGTGTGTATCACCGCCGTTTAGCAGCCTATTCTGTGTACTCTGTACAGTTGCAGAATAATAAGAAATACTGTTAAGTTTTCAAACTCAAATATTAAAGTCACATATTCCATTCAGTGTGTATCACCGCCGTTTAGCAGCCTATTCTGTGTACTCTGCAGAGTTGCAGAATAATAAGAAATACTGTTAAGTTTTCAAACTCAAATATTAAAGTCACATATTCTGTGTAAGATGAAGAAGGCGGGTAAAAAGGGACGGGGAAGTGGACGTGATCCTGAAAGTTCAGGGCGCGGGTCAGGACGCGGAGAAACTGTGCCTGGTGCCAGAGCACAAGAAAGAAAGACATCCACCATACCTAGCTTCATGTGTAATTTTACAGGGCGTCGCAGGACATCACTCTCGAGGTCCGACCACTGCGAACAGGTGGTCGGTTGGATGACAGCTGATACTGCTTCCAGTCGGTTAAGCACCACCCTGTCTTCCACCAAGTCCACTCTCAGTAGCCAAGAGTCTGGTCAACATAATCCTCACTCTGATCATCCTTCCTCCCACCATACACGGTCTGGTCAAAGAAGTGATCCCACACTGGGATATAGTGAGGAGCTCGTCTCATCACCAATCCTTCATTTGACCCTCTCTCCAAGCACGCTTGCAGAGGAACATGACATCTTGTGCCCTGATTCACAACCTCTAGAGGCTACCCAATCACAAGAAGATGACAGATGTGAACGGCATTTAAGGTCAAAGGAAGTAGTGGATGATGATGATGATGATGAGACACAGTTGCCATTAAATCAACCACTATTTCCGTCTCAAGACCTTGTTGAGGAGAATGTTATACAGTTGTCAATGACTGAGTATGTGGTGGGATCAAGACTTGAGGAGGATGATCAGAGTGAGGAAGTGGAGGAGGACTTGGTGGACGATGAGGTGACTGACCCCACCTGGGAAGGTGTAGAGCCGAGCGATGACAGCAGTCCTGAGGGTGAGCCATCTGCAGCACCGCAACAGGCTGGAAGAGGCAGTGGTGTGGCTACAGAAAGAAGGCGGACCGCACCAAACCGGCCCGCAAATGTTCCACGGAGCACCCCCTTGCGTAAATCTACCTTGCCAAGGGGTAGGTGTTCCGCGGTATGGCGTTTTTTTAAGGAAAGTGCGGACGACAAAAGAATTGTAGTTTGCAACCTGTGCCACACCAGAATGAGCCGAGGCATGAACACTAGAAACCTCACCACCACCAGCATGATCCGACACATGGCATCCAAGCACCGTAGTAAGTGGGAGGAACGCCAGGATCGCCCATCTGTGTCTGCAGGCCACACCACTGCCTCCTCTTCCCCTGTTTTCGGTGCCGGCCAATCGCCTGTCGAAGGCGCAGGCCCGCATACCTCCCGCCCTGCACCTGTAGCATCTGAAGCACCATCAGCGACCACATCCACTTCCCTGTCCCAGCACAGCGTCCAAATGTCGTTACCCCAGGCATTTGAGCGCAAGAGAAAGTACCCAGCCACCCACCCACAGGCCATAGCACTAACCTCACACCTTTCAAAATTACTGGCCATCGAAATGCTGCCATTTAGGCTTGTGGACACTGAGTCCTTCCGCAGCCTGATGGCAGCAGCTGTCCCTCGGTACGCGGTCCCCAGCCGCCACTACATTTCCCGGTGTGCCATCCCCGCATTACACCACCATGTGTCCCGTAACATCACCCGTGCCCTGACCAACGCAGTTACTGGGAAGGTCCACTTAACGACTGACACATGGACAAGTGCTTGTGGCCAGGGACGCTACATTTCCCTGACGGCACACTGGGTGAATGTCGTGGAGGCTGGGAGCGACTTGGACCCTGGGATGGCACGGGTGCTACCCACGCCGAGGATTGCGGACCCTACCTCCATCAGGGTTTCCACCAGCACCTACGTTATTGGCTCCTCCTCCTCCGTTTCCACCTCCGAATTCTCTACACACAGCGCCACTCCCCCATCAGCCAGTAGCTGGAAGCAGTGTAGCACTGCAGTGGGGAAGCGTCAACAGGCCGTGCTGAAGCTGATCTGCCTTGGGGACAAACAGCACACGGCCTCAGAGCTGTTGCAGGGGATTAGTCACCAGACCGAGCAGTGGCTCTCGCCACTCAACCTGCAAGCAGGCATGGTTGTGTGTGATAATGGGCGTAACTTGGTGGCGGCTTTGGAGCTCGGCAAGCTCACACACGTACCATGCCTAGCGCATGTATTTAATTTAGTGGTGCAGCGATTTCTAAAAACCTACCCCAATGTGCATGATCTCTTGACCAAGGTGCGCCGCGTGTGTGCACATTTCCGTAAGTCATCAACAGCTTCAGCCGGCCTGTTGAAGCTGCAGCAGCGCTTACAATTGCCAGCTCACCGGCTGCTGTGTGACGTGAGCACGCGCTGGAACTCCACCTTCCACATGTTGGCCCGGCTTTGTGAGCAGCAGAGGGCAGTAGTGGAGTACCAGCTGTTACACGGTCGTCGCCTCTCCGTTCAACTTCCTGTAATCAGAAGTGAGGAGTGGGAATGGATGTCAGACCTCTGCGAGGTTTTACGCAATTTTGAGGAATCGACACAGATGGTGAGCGGCGATAACGCTATTATCAGTGTAACCATCCCACTTCTGTGTCTACTGAAACGCTCGCTGCTCACAATTAAAACCGACGCTTTGCATGTGGAAGAGGTGGAAATGGGGGAGGAAGAGCTTACACAAGGTGATAGCCAGAGCACCCTCACTTCGTCTTCTCAGCGACAATTGGAGGAGGCGGAGGAGGAGGAGGAGGAGGAGGAGGAGGAAGACACGGTTGCCTCCGCTACAGAGGGTAGCCATGGAACTTTAGTTCCATCTCTTCAGCGTGGGTGGGCAGAAGAGGAGGAAGAGGATGAGGATATTGAGAGTCATCCTCCTGGTGAGGACAGCGAAATCTTGACTGTTGGTACTCTGGCACACATGGCTGACTTTATGTTAGGCTGCCTTTCCCGTGACCCACGCGTTATACGCATTTTAAACAACACGGATTACTGGGTGTTCACCCTTCTGGACCCCCGCTACAAAGAGAATTTCTCATCTCTCATTCCTCCGGTGGAGAGGACAAGCAAAATGTTGCAATACCAGAAGGTTCTTGTCGAAAAATTGCTCCAAAATTTTCCATCTGACAACGCTGGCGGCAGAGTACGTGCTACCTTGGCCAACCGAGAAGGGGAGAAAAGGGGAGCACACAGCAGTTCCGAGAAAGGCAGGGCAACACTCTCCAAGGCGTGGGACACCTTCATGACACCCCGCCAGCACCCTCACCCTGATGCGCAGCCTAGTGTCACAAGGAGGGAAAAGTTTTGGAAGATGGTGAAGGAGTACGTAGCAGACCGTGTCAGCGTCCTCAATGATCCCTCTGTGCCTTACAACTACTGGGTGTCCAAGCTGGACACGTGGTATGAACTGGCACTCTACGCCTTGGAGGTGCTGGCCTGCCCTGCCGCCAGCGTTCTGTCTGAGCGGGTATTTAGTGCTGCTGGTGGCATCATAACAGATAAGCGTATCCGCCTTTCCACCGACAATGCTGATAGGTTGACACTTATAAAAATGAACAAGGCCTGGATTTCCCCTGACTTCTCCACTCCACTGGAGGAAAGCCCCGGGGGAACATAAACTCACTTTATATATGTTATTTACAATGATGGGAATACTCTGTATTCCCATTCACCCCTTCCACCCAAAAAACGGGTATATGGTTGACTCTTAATCTTCTCATCCTCCTCCTCCTCTTCCATATGCCCTGGGATATAATTTTTATATAGGGCCAGCTCACCAGCGGGCCCTGTGATATAATTTTTATATAGGGTCAGCTCACCAGCGGGCCCTGTTTGCCAATTTTTATATAGGTCAGCTCACCAGCGGGCCTTCTCATATAATGTTTTATTGGGTCAGCTCTCTAGCGGGCCCTCTCATATAATGTTTTATAGCGTCAGCTCACTAGCGGGCCTTCGCATATAATGTTTAGGATGGTCAGCTCTGCAGCAGACCCTCACCCATAATGTTTTAGATGGTCAGCTCAGCGCACGTTTCCCTCTTAATCATGGCCTCAGTTCTGAAAATCAAGGAAATTTTTGGGAGAATTTGCCTCTGCGCACGTTTCCCTCTTAATCATGGCCTCAGTTCTGAAAATCAAGGAAATTTTTGGGAGAATTTGCCTCTGCGCACGTTTCCCTCTTAATCATGGCCTCACTTCTGAAAACCAAGGAAATTTTTGGGATAATTTGCAGATGATATACAAGTAAATATACAGCAAATATTGTTTGGTAACAATTTTTCGCCTAAAGTCGTTTTTATTTTCCTTTTTGTGTGTTTTATGGTCAGTCTGTAAAAATGGCGTACTACGGGCGAAAGATCGTTCCCAGCAGCGATGTTGGAGTCCAAGGTGCATCCAGACATCCTCCCTATGCTGTCCCTGAACCATTTCTGTAGTGTTTCCATCTTTTTCTGCCCTTTTCCTATGGACCAGGCACCCTCCCCTCATCAGAGCAGGGGGTGCCTGGTGTAATGCTCGAGTCCTCCCATTGACTTCAATGGGGCTCGGGTGCTCGGCCGAGCACTCGAGCCTCAGGGGGTGCTCGGTCAGAGCACCCGAACACCCGAGCATTGGGGTGCTCGCTCATCACTAATCCCTTTAAATTAAATCAGGATTTTTCAGTTGCAAACAAATTATTAAGAAATACAATTTTCTGCTGGGCAAACAAATTGTATTTTAGCACAGGCTTTGTATTAATTGCCTTTATTATGTAAGATAGTCTCCTCCAGTTACCTGATTAAAGTATAAGCCATGTAATAAGGATCAATACTTTTATTCCAGATATCTGGAAACCAGATTCCAAGAAGGAGAGACCCCTGACCAGTGCGTTCCGAGGACCAGGAAACGTACCATAGAGGAGACTGGGGCCTGCGGTGACCAGAAGTAAGTTGTATTAGCATCACAACTGGCAGTGATAGAACTCACTTGATAATACACTTATTGTGAACATCAGCTCTCCATAGACAGCACCACCATTTCAAAATATGTCATGTTACTTTTGGTGCGATGAAAGAAATGTTCGCATGTGATAAAGGCATTTTTGTGCACGTTTCTTGCATTGCGCCATTTGTTCTGTAATAATGTTGAATGCAGCATCTCCAAACAGTGTGTGTAGCATCTTTCCTCTTCATCAGTAAAATACTTACATTATAAAGTATTTTTCCTAATAACTATTACTGTCCCTTTAAATGAAATCAGGATTTTTCGGTTGCAAACAAATTAGAAAGAAATATAAATGTATTCTGGGCAAATATACTATAAATTAGGACAGACTTTGCATTCATTTCCTTTATTATGTAAGATAGTCTCCTCCAGATATCTCTTTTATTATCAGTGTAGTTGCCTGATGTAGAGAAGTAAAGTCATAATATCTTCAGTCAGTCCTGGAAGTCATTTCCATGGGGGCATGGAGCTGCTGGCAGGAAAAGAGAGTTCCTGTAGTCCTGCCAGTAACTGACATGTCTGCCTCCATAGACATGACATCCAGGACTGATTGAAGATGTTATCTGTGGAATAAAGGCATAAGTACAACATTCATAGGGGTCATTAGGTTATCCAACTATAATAAGGTAAGTGGGGAGTTATTAGATGGTGTTCATTTTCCTTTATTTGGAGGTTTATACACATAGCAGACCTGGGATTCTTATAGTAATGTAATTTATTCTTTCCTACCACAGTGCTGATTGTGATGGATCCAAAAGGAGAAGAACCGCAGAGGATGAGGAGCTGCATAAGCTTAGAAATTACATATTTTACTTGCTGCTGGGTAAGTTAATGGTCTCTGTAGTCTTATCAAGCCAAAAGGATGATTTCACTGTGCACTATGTAATTTGTAATGAACACATAGGGCAGGTTCCTCAATGTTAGTACTCAAGGCACACCAACAATGTGTTCTCAGCATAATCCTGCTTAATCATACGTGGGTGACCAGTGGCTCAAGTCATTGTGATAAATGTGCTTAATTAGGATTTCTGATTCAAACTAACCGTAGGTGACAAATATACATCTCTATTGATTTAAATGGGGCTTTTAACTCCTTGAATATAGAGAGACCTGTCATGCATTGCTTTGCAAAGAAATGTGTTGGAGGCCTCTTTAACACTCAGGGGCTAAAACTCCATTTACATCAATGAGAATTTTTGTCTTTTTTATTTCTCCCCTGTGGTACAGATGGTTTGCTCTAGAATTGTCCTTCTTTGCTTTCTATTCATAAAACCCTATGTGTTAAGCAAAACGGAACAATTCTGTGTTAAGGAAACAGTAGATGAGGCTGTGAGCAGGGTCATGAGGCCATGGGTGGGGCTAAGGATGCTTTGAGTGCCTTGCCAAGGGGCCCTGTAATGTAATTATATTATATGACCTGTATATGATTTGTCTCTTTCATATCCAATATGAGCTGAGCTTTCATTTACTGTATTTGTTCTGTTTCTTGTAGAGAATGATGTCATCCAAGGTTTTCTGCACCAGGACACCTGCCAGAGGATATCTGATAAGGTATTTATTGTATTTTCCCTTGGCTCAGAGGGGTGGATTGCAGGGCAGATCCTGGTTGAAAATGGATTTCTGTCTGTTCTGTACAAGACAAATTCTCAGAAATTAATACAATTATATAAAAACAGTGTGGCAGTTTTATCATGTTTTTCCACACAATAACAGACAATGAAATTAATATTCTGTCCCAACTCCTACCTTATGTAAATTACTAAGCCACAAACACCTAAAATCCTGCCCTAAACATAAATTACACCAAGGGGAGAGCAAAGGAGCAGTATTTGGGTGTTTAATGGTACTGCCATGTTGATCTTGCTGGCATCAAAGTCCAAGGCTGGTGGAATGTGCCTGCCAATAGGCACTGCAATGATCATACCTATGCTTTCCCTTCAGTGCAGCCACTATTGTTAGGGGCTAATGCCACGATGGCTGTAATGGTGGATTTGTACATTAGAAAATATATAAAATATAAAGGTTCCTGGCGAGCTCAAAATACATTTTATTAATAGTGTTCAGTTAGCTACATGTGTATAGTCAAGAGAGCAGCAAGAACCAAATCATGGCTACATATATAAAATAAACAAAAGGAAAGTCTGTGCATCAGATCATGACTTTTACAAAAAAAATAACCTATGACTTACTATAAGTAATAAACAGGCCAGACTTTCCTTTTGATTCCTTTGTATATGTAACCAAGATATAGTTCTTGCGGTTCTCTTGACTATATACATATGTAACTAAGCTCACATGGTGTGTAAAGGGATATATAAACTGCCCACCACGAAGCAAGAGGAAAGGGATTTGGTCTGGCCACACCCACATCTCAAAATGAGGATGTGGTCAGTACATGTGAAGTTTCTCCTCTCATTACATAGTGGTTAGACCAGGGTGACCAAAGTGGAACTTGCTCCCCAAAAGACTGGATGGGAGACTATATCACATATAAACTATAGTAGACTCTATAGACTCCTATACACTGACCAAAAGAACAGTGTATTATGCAAGCATGTGAAAAACATGTGTAGAGGAGAGCTAAATGATGTTGACATTAAAATGGCAGGCTCAGGGTTACCAACCCCTACAATTCCCATCATCCCCAGCCAACCAACAGGAATGATGGGAATTGTAGTCCTGAACAACTGAAGAAGCTAAGACTGCCCCTCACTGCTCTGTACTGTTGCCTACTCTGCCTAATGCAGCGGTTCTCAGTTGTAGTTACTCTAGGCAACCTCTGGCACCCTTAACCCTTTGAGTGCCAGAGGGGTACGCAACGCATTGCAAAGCACTCAAAGGGTTAACACTCTATCTGCAGTTTTTGGGGCACATATAACATATTTTATGTAACTGATCAAGGGCATAATGAAAGGTACACTACATAAATATATCATTATTAGGTTTCACAATCATAATGACAAAAATTAACATATTATGCCTAACAATTTCCATACATTTTCATCTGAAACTGAATACGTACTGTTCATTTTTGCAAAAGTCTTCATAGAAGAAGTTGATGTACATGCACACCAACATGCCACAGCACCCTGTTTGTGAATCACGGGCCTAATGTGGAATCCTACTCTGTGTCTTCTTGTGTTCCATGATGTTTCCTGCCATGATGCTGTGGGACATATACTACTAACCGCTTCATAAAATAAATATTCCCACCAATGTGATTTTCATGATTCTGTGTCTTTAAGAGGAGGGGGTTTGGGCTGCAAAAGTGGCTCAATTAAGTGTGAGCATGCAAACTATTTATGTGTGTATGTGTACTGGGGGTATGCGCTTGGTTGAGCCTAGGACAGCAGAAAACCTAAGTACATCACTGCTCTGGTGTACACCCTGAAGCACAACCACAGATGTAGGTTACCACCAGTGGGGCTGTGCTGGCAGCTTTGTACATTCACACCAATGTCCATCCGGACCTACACTGTAACCCACTAACACCTTCTCTTGTCTCTCTAGTATCTTCTGGCCATGGTGTTCTGCTATTTTCAGCGAGCTGGACTTCTCCTGACCGAGTATACGGCAACAAACTTCTTTATTGCCCTGTGAGTAACTTTTACGTCTACCCATACATTGTCTGATCAAAGACATCGGGCCTTATTTATAGAAGCAAACTGGGGTAATTCTGGGGAAAACCTTCTTCCACATAGGGGACGAATTCACCCCCCTTTAAATGATATTTTAACCCCCTAAATGCTCTAGAGGTCTCCGGCATGTTGCAAAGCTATGCCCTGGATACCTCTGCAGTATTCAAGGGGGTTAAAACATCACTTAATACAACAGGAATTTGGGGAGTGTTTATTTGCCCCCCCTTTGTGCAATTGGTTTTACCAAAATTGATCGAGTTTCCTTTTATACATAACCCCCAGTGAGGCTAATGTACTAGGATACACTGGGGCAAACCATTTGCCATTCACATTTTTTAAATGGGAAGTATTACATAATTTAAACCCATGATATATATATATATATATATATATATATATATATATATATATATATATATATATATATATATATATATAATTTCCTGTTAAAAGTGGGCTTTTGAATGTGTTGGAGACTTGTTACATTCTAGGGGTCAACTACCCCATTTAAATCAATAGAAATTTTGATTTCCCAATGGTTCACTTGGCTTGCTCCAAAATGGTTCCAGTTCATCGTCTAAGGGGTTAAAAACCTAATTTAAATCAATGGTAATTTGTATTTATTACATTTGGCAAAGTGGGTTTTGTATATCTCTCAACATTTCAAATGGCCAAAGTGGGACACTTTTGTTTTTGGAGGTGTTTCTGGGGGCGCGGCTGGTGGGTGGGGCAATACTGAGAATTTTTAGGTTATTTCAAGACCTACTGACACCTCGTTGTGTAACTGAATAAAATGATTTAGAGCAAGACCAAAGTATTTTATTTACATATACTAATTTATAAACACATATACCGAAGTCTATACAAACATTAATGTAAGTTTTATTACTGTGGGGCACCACATAGTCTGATCAGCAACAAAGAGAGAGACACCAGGGTGGGAAAAAGGGACAGTGGGGTTTGGGTCTCAAAAAGGGACTGTCCCTCCTAAATAGGGACACTTGGGAAGCATGGTTTTGCTCCAAGATTGTTCTGCTTACCTTTATACATATGGCCTTATGAACAAAAGACGGGAGGAGCAATTCTGGAGCAAACGGACTGCACCATAGGGGGACAAATTCAAATTGCAATTAATATAAATGGGGCGTTTTATCCCTTTATCGCTAGGCAAGTCTACAGCGTATTGAGTCAGAGAGACCTCTCTAGCAATTAAGGAGTTAACCCTTTGAGTGCCAGAGAGGTACGGAACGCATTGCAAAGCAATGCGTCCCGTACCCCTCTGGCACTCAAAGGGTTCAAAGTCCAATTTAAACCAGTGGGAATTGTTTGTCCCCTGTGGTGCAGTTGGACTGATCCAAAACTGATACATTTCTTCTTTGTTCATCAGCATCACTGAGCATCCATTTCTGTACCATATACTTGTGCCATGAAGATGGCTGTATAGAACAGTGCACATACATTAGAAATGCTGTTTTTTCCCCCATCACACCGTGAGATTACAATAACAAGGCCAGATTGATATCTCAATTGACCCTAGACAACACATCCTAGATGTCCTTTGGCTGTCCCATGGGCCAACCCTCATATGACTCCGCTCCTATCCCCATCCATTTTTGTTTGGCAGAAAAAATGCATTCCGCCTATAAAACACAAGCACAAAATCTCTTAACCCCTTGGGTGCTTTGTAATAAATTGGAGACCTCTCTAGCAGCCAAGGATTTAAATAATGGCAGTGGTGTATAATCTGGTAAATATACTGGTTGAATTAGTATATACATTGGGAAATAAACTTACAACCATAAACCAAGAGTGAGTGTCTGGAGGAAGGACACTGGAATTTCTCTGGCCACACCCATAGTTCAGAATATGGGTGTGGTTAGCATAGCTGAGACTCCTTCCCACACAATGGGGCACTCTAGGCAGCTGTCTGCTCTGCCAGCCCTGATACAGAGGGATTTGGTGTGACTTACAAGGAGGTCCCTGGTGGTGATTGTATTTAGAAGCTTTGTTTCATTTCATACAATAAAGTTACATTATTTATATACGTTTGTGTCTCCTCTTATTATCTACTAGTGCAAAACCATTAATTACAACATGTATAGACTTAAATTGGAGCTGTCACCTACAGACAGGTTTATTTTGTACTAGACATTTTTTTTCTATACAATGAATATTTTTTGAGACATTAACCTTATGTGATGGTGGCATTTTATGCTAATTCCCTGCACCATGTGCTAAGTAGTTGTGTACAAGGTCAGTTTTACCACTTGCTGTGTCATTAGTAGGGACCTCAGTGTATGGGCAGTGCCTTGATTCATTCATAGCACAGTATGTGGTAATGTTGGCCCAGCATATAAACTGATTATCATAAAGTGCCATAATCTGCTACCAAGAAATAAAGGCTAATTTCTCAAAAACTATTGATATTGCAAAACAAATGGCTAAGCTTATCTTAGGGTTTAATGTGCTATTATACAGCAGTATGGAAAAAATATAAATTATTTATCCTGCTGAATAAAATAGATGTTTTGTTCAAATGTTATTGCAGCTCAAACTTGTATTTTTGTATGCATTATTTCCAAGGCCTGAAATATAAAATTAAATATTATAACTTTAATATGTATCTCTTACACAATGTTACTTTGCCACCTTAGGTTTCTGGCGAGTAACATGGAGGAAGATCTGTGCTTCTGGGAGGACATCTACCCCTGGGCTTTGGACATGAGGTGGCCTTACCAGAAGACCCATTTCCATCGTGCACTAGGACTCCTGTGGGCCAGGATGGACTTTCAAGCCAGAGTGACAAGAGAGGATTGCGAGCAGGTTTGTTAGACCACACATATATATATTTGTGTGTATATTTATTGAATCAAAGGAGACACACTGAGTGCCACAGAAGTGTCCAGCATATTAAGAAACAATGCACTCGACACCTGTCTGGCCCTCAGGGAGTTAAGAGGGGTTGGGTCATTTTGGAAGAGGTGGGAAATACCAGCCTGAAGGATCAGTTTAAGACAACAGTCTATTGTCTCTCTCATTCTCTCTCTTTCATACTCTAGATCATGTCAGAGAACCCCAACCACTGGGCCTGGCAACGACAAAGAATGGAGCAACATGGCTGGGCCATAAGACATCAGACACGGAACAATGAGGAATTACTCCTCAGTGGTCAAGGTCTTCCTTCTCCTCCCTCCTGTTTCGTGTGCAGGGCAAACTCTACTGAACATCAGCCTGCCCATTGGAGAGACGTCATCAACAATAACACCCCGTCCAGTGCTGCATCTTCAGAGGATGGCGACAGTGACATCGATGTGATTAACTGAAACAGCATTTCCAGTAGGTTAATGGTTGTCCTGTATGTTCCCTATGTTGTGACTGTTTTTGCTTGAAAATTTCAAAGAGAAGAAATTCTGTGGCAGTTCATATTCACCGTAGAAGACAAAAACGTCCATTCTTTTAAATGGGGCTTTTCTTTTAATAGATCCGTACTGGGTATATCTGGGAACCGTGGATCTGTCCTGAAGACTCCGGCTTTCAGAGTCTCCAGGGACACAGGTTAATTCACTTGCATGGTGAGTTCCCAGGTAACTCTGCCCACTACCCCACCCCATTCTGCCCACCTCCTGCCCTGTTCCGCCCAATTCGCACTTATTCTCAAGGCAAACCCTGCCTTTGTTCCTCCTAGTCCTACCCACCACAACTGTGCCCCACTGACATTGTGACACAAATTGTATCTCTTGTGCACTCCCAGTAATCCTTGGTACTCCGAGGGCAGGGTACAAGATGTTTTCCAGGGATGCCATTAAGGCAACTGGATTGTCCTGCTTTATGTCCCACAGTGGCAGTTAATACAGACTCAGGGGTGCAGAGTTTCTCTTATCAGGGCTTAAAATATGAAGTCCTTTGCTACTAGCCAGACCTGAAAAGTTACTCGCCACTGCAAGCCATAACATACCCACAAGGGCTGAATTTCTACTCGCCAGGGCTAAATTTTCACTCACCATTGGCTAGTGGAGAGTGGAAATTTTGAGCCCTGCTCTTATTATACTGTATTTGGAAGTAAAGAGTTATCATGGTACTCTCAATCCCCTTTTACTGTATATATAATAGTTTAGTCAGTGTTGTAACTAATGAATGAGTGTGGGCAGGAAAATGTCTGGGACCCCCTTCCCAAGAACACACACCAATAACAAAAATATGCCACCATCACCATCAATACACCTTCTGACTAAAATGTATAACTTGATCTCATATGAAAAAATAACACAGGTACAGTTGAAGAATGGTAAGATAACATACCTTGAATAAAAGTAAGCATACACAAATTTCCTTTGCTCTATTTATTTTATATTGTACAGGTGTAAGACATAACTTAAAGCATGGAGTGCTAAGGAAACCCGCTTCCCACTTCTTGCTAAAAGTCAGCACCTGCAATATAATGTATGTTAAGTTGTAAAGGTTTGTACGACACTCAGACACAGCAGGTTAGAATAAAACACAGTTTTATTAAAGGACACAATTAGAATGCCCACCACGGGCTATAGAATATCACAGGAAAATATCAGTCATGTACATATGCCCTCTCAGGCCCAGTATACAAAGGTAGAGAGTAGATACTGTCACAGGACAGGCATGTCCAGGCAATTTCAGCACAACATGGGTTAAAGTTCATAGAAAGTAATCAGTCTCTGATGTGGTGTGTTTGACAACCACAGCAAGAGACTGTGGTGCGAGGTGTGGAAGCACCGAGTCTGTAAAGCAGGACTGAGACTCTACCCTGTGCTGAGCAGAAACAGAGGCCACAATACTCTGCTAGATCTAGCACTACCTTGAGCCACGAGCACCCGAACGGTTCAGTAACGGAGACACTGTACACTGAAAGAGCTGAGGGACTGGACCCAATAGAACCCGACCAGTGCGGTAACGGAAATATTGTACACTGCAAGAGCTGATGGAATTACAGCCAATAGCACCCGACCGGTGCGGTAACGGAGACACTGTGCACTGCAAGAGCTGATGGACAAGAGCCAATTGCACCCGACCGGTGCGGTAACGGAGACACTGTGCACTGCAAGGGTTAACAGAAGGCTCAGTGTTAACGGAGGCAACATTGCTCTGCAAGTGTTAACGGAAGGCTCAGTGTAACAGAGGCTACAGTGCTCTGCAAGTGTTAACGCAAGGCTCAGAGTTAATAGAGGCAACAGTGCTCTGCAAGCGTTAACTGAAGGCTCAGAGTTAACGGAGGCAAAAGTGCTCTGCAAGTGTTAATGGAAGGCTCAGTGTAACGGAGGCAACAGTGCTCTGCAAGAGTAAATGGGAGGCTCAGTGTAACGGAGGCAACAGTGCTCTGCAAGAGTTAGCGGAAGGCTCAGTGGGTTGAAGGCCACAACACTCAGTCTGCTAAACCAGCACCAGCGGAGGTAAGAATGTCACCCAAGCGACACGGAGGACAGGATCAGGATAGCTGGCCGGATCTCAAAGAAGGTACGTCAGACAAGCCGGATCAGGTCACGGAGCAGGAATGTCAGCCAGGCCGGATCGAATCACGGAGCAGGAACGTCAGACAAGCCGGGTCGGGTCACGGAGCAGGAACGTCAGCCAGTCCGGGTCGAATCACGGAGCAGGAACCAGTAGGAGTAGTCAAATGGGCCAAGTCGGTACACAGGAATGCAGCAACACAGTAGCACTGGTACAGGAACACCACGAAAGGGAACCTGACAGGTGCCAGAGGCTCGGTATAAGAAGGCCATACTGGGCAGGCCAAACTAAGCTCAGCCAATGGGAGCGCACCACAAAGAGAGTGACAGAAAAGAGCACGGGCAAAGTAATATAAGTAAATCAAGTTATGAACATTTTTACACTTTTCGAAAAATAGAGGGATAGATAGTAGGAGGGGAGGACACAAGATTATAGCAATAATATACTGAGGTACAGGGTCAAATTATTCATTAAAAAGACACCAAAACAGCAACAAAAAGGTACTTCTGAATGGTTCATTTAAGAATCCCCTGAACATTAGGCAGAGCTAGGGAAAATGAGGAATGGCTTAAGTAGGGACAAGATGTGGGAGCAGTAGTGATTGAAGGGAGATGATATATTAGACGGTAGGGTATTGGTTAAGGGGTGGATCCATTTTGATGTACATCATTCCCCATTTTGGACTCTTGCAATTGGTTTTTCCTGCCCACTCACCCATATGATAGCCTTGTTGGCTTAGAGTGAATGAAACGGGGTGGGGTATGATGGTGGTTTATTTAGGTTAGGGTGGGTCATTTTGCTTAATTTATTTTGTCACAGCTGTTAGGTTGGTGGGGTCCTTGGTATATCTTAGGTTAGTGACAGTGAGTGGAGGGATCTGAAAAGGTGGATGGAAGGGGAAAAGTGGTGGAGATTTGGTCTGCTTCTTTAAGGACAGGGGTTCCCGGGAAACAAAATGTTGGACCAGGATGGAAGGGCTTTTAAATGTAATAGTGGACCATTGGACTGGAAGGTAGGGCATGGCTAATGGTTCAGGATATTTTCATACAAGTGGGCACAGAGAAAAGTGTGTGTGTAAGTCTGTATGTGTGTGTTATAAACTACAACTCCAATCTTCTCCCTCTAGGCATTGGCTGGTGAGGAATGTTGGGAGTTGTAGTCCACAACAGCTGGAGGGTCTCGGGTTGCCCACTCCCTGCTTAAGAGACTGGTACTTCACTCAGCTCAATGTGCCCCTTTCAGCTCCTGGCTCTGGTGCTTTGCACCGGCAGTAAATCTTCCCCAAGTTCATCCCAGAGATGGACAACTTGAGGCCCTCCAGCTGTTCTGGACTACAGTGCCCAACATGGGAATTGTGATCCTGTACAGCTGGAGGGCCTTAGGCTGCCCACTCCTGGTTTAGTCCATCTCTGTGGCAGGGGTGTCCTTATTGCAATTTTACTTGTTGCCCAATATTTAAGGCCAGGAAAATAAACATAATGAATGTTTTATGTCTTTCTCCATTTAGGTGGAAACATCAATCACATCAGACAATCGTCGGACTCTTTACTATGTCCCCTGGAGCCAGATCCCTTGTACAGTTCCCCCCCGCTTAGTATGCCCAGGGGTGGGCCGTGTGACAGCCATGGAGCCCTACAGGTTTCCTCCACAAGGGGGTTTTTCCTGTCCTGAGTTGCTGCTCACACATGGGGCATTTAGAAAGGGAACTGCAACGTATAGTTAGTGTATAGTTTAGATTTTGTACATAGTTTATAGTGATATTCTAATAAGTTATAAGTAGTTATTATTATAGTAATAGTATAGGTATATTTAGTAATAAATAGTTAGATTATTACAGTTATTATGGTGTTTGAGTCTTTTATTTCATGTCTATTGGCTTGTCTACTTAACACAGGTTTTGTATGTGAGAGGTACCAGGAGGGAATCCAGTGCATTGAAAAGCATTGCATTGGGTATTTTTCTGGCATTCAAATGTATAGAGGGGATGTGCAATGCATTTCTGTGCAATTTGTGATGCAGCTCTCCGGTCCTTAAGAAGGAAGGTATGTCCTGATAGTCATCGTATATAGTCACCCTCAAACATAAACACAAGCTGACACATAATGGACTCTTACACCTTTATTCTTAATTCTGGCATTCACACACACACACACACACACATACACATACGCAAATACATACATACACACACATACATACACACACACATACATTCATACATACACATACATACAAAAACACACTCACAAATACATACATTCATACACACACACACACACAAATACATACACACACATACACAAATACATACATACACACACATACACACACACACACACATACATACATACACATACATACAAAAACACACTCACAAATACATACATTCATACAAACACACACAAATACATACACACACAAATACATACATACACACACATTCATACATATACACACACAAATACATACATACACACATACATACACACACAAATACATACATACATATAGAAACAAACACACTTACACATAAATATACACATGCACACAAACACACACACACACACACATAAATACATACACACACACATAAATACATACACACACACACACACACATACATATAGAGACAAACACACTTATACACACACTCTCACACACACATAAACACACATATAAACACACACACTTATACACAAACACACACATACACACACATATATATAGACAAATACACACACACATACCGATACACACACAAATATACACACACACATATACAGACAAATACACACACATATATAGATAATAGATATACACACAAACACACTGAGGCTGATTTACTTAGATGAACTGGAGTAGTTCTGGGACACACCAACTGGAGTGATTATTCCCTGGAATGCTGGAGAGCCAAGCAATAAGTTAGAGACTTTGCTATTAATCAAGGGATTAAAAGCCCCATTTCCGTTAATGGGAATTTGAGGAAATTGTGTTTCTCCCCTATGTTGCCCTAGAATTATAACTTTTATCCTTAGTACATAAGTCTTATTATCATATGATGTATGCTTCCACACAATAACACTATGGTGATAAAGGCATTAGCTCCAGGAGAAGATGATCAGAGTCAGGTGATATGAAAAGAGAACCACTGCACTGCTATTACTGCCCTATTCACCAGTCACAGAGAAAGGTATCACTGACATCACTATCTGGAACCTCTGACCTTGACCTGCCAAATGCTGAACTTATTAGCTTTTCCTTCCACAGTAACTCACTTACAATGGAGAGTCTGTAATCTGCATCTTTTGCATTACAGGACAACCATCTAATAACAACCCCCACTTACCTTCTTATATGCCAGAAAACCCTTAAAGCATAAATAACACCTCCTAATAATAACTTTCTACTTACCTTACAGTGGCCAGAAAAGCCTTAACCTGTTAATGCATTTTGACGTGCCAAGACTGTTGTGGTAATCTGTTCTTTAAGGACGGATGATGGTCCTGGCACGTCATGGGTTTATGATCACAACATGACTTAGGAAGGCTGTAACTGTCTGCACCAGGACTGGAGCAGTTAGATTCTGCCTTTGCCCGGTGGCTTCATACATGTTGTCTCTGCTACAGCAATCACATGTGCAAATGGAGCCACATAAGAAAGACAATGTAAACATACATTGCCTTTATCACTGTTCTCTGCCTCTCTCTGTCTCACTGAGATCACGAGGAAGAGAGAGGCAGATAACAGAGGTCCCAACAAGGGAAAATTGCCAAAGAGGGGGCATTTTGATTTAATTTGGTGGTGCTGGTGGCAGGACTAGGGCAAGTCACTTGATGGCCTATTACCAGATCTTTTTGTTACTGAATAAATTATTTAGGAGTAGACCAAAATATTTGATTTGCAAAAGACTAATTTATAAACATATATAGTGAAGTTTCAACAAACATTATGTAAGTTGTATTCAGGGGCGAATTGTGGTCAGATACTGGCCTGGGGCATTAAAAAAAAATGGCCCATTAGTTGGTATTCTATTACATAAACATATGTGTGTACATGTGTGTGTGTGTCTGATTGAGTCATGTTCTCATCAGTGAAGAATATTAAGAACCGTTTGAATGCCAGAGGGATTCCCTCTGGCACTCAAAGGGTTAAAATCCAAGATGTTCAAAGTAAGTGAAAATGTGTCCTTGAGCCTTGCTCATCAAGATAACAGAAGACTGGTTTTGAGGAAACCAACTACTAAAATGGGGGAAATTAAAATTCTGCAACTTCCAGTTTATTTAAATGGGAATTTTAAGTTCCTTGGATAGAAGAGGGTTAATATGTCCATTAAAATCAATGGGAATATGCAGAATTTTAATTTTTCCCAATTTAGTAGTTGGTTTCCTCAAAACTAATCTTCTCTATCTTGATGAGCAAGGTTCAAGGACACATTTTCACTTACTCACTTGGATTGTAACCCTTTGAGTGCCAGAGTATCCAACTCTTTGCACACTGGTTATCCCTCTGGCATTCAAAGGGTTCTTAATGTTCCCCAATGATGAGTTCATGAGTTATGACAAAAAAAAGAATCAAAACAGGAGAAAAAAAAACAAAGGCACAAGAGGAAACTTCATAGGGGCAATTAGCATTTTCTGGCAATGATAAGTGGAGGTTATTATTTGGAGGTAACAGTTAATTTTTATATAAAGTTCATCTTCTACAGGAAATATAAACACAAATATCCCAGAGCATCTCATTTTATGTGATTGGACGTTGGGATGAAAATTCTTCTCCTGCACTTCTTGGTGATTACTAGGGGGTATGATCGCTGTATTGTATATCAATTTACACACAAGTCACCCCCACATGTCTTCACTCTAGATCCCTTTATTGTATACCCATTCACACACAAGTCACCCCCACATGTCTTCACTATAGATCATTTTATTGTATACCCATTCACACACAAGTCACCCCCACATGTCTTCATTATAGATCATTTTATTGTATATCCATTCACACACAAGTCACCCCCACATGTCTTCACTATAGATCATTTTATTGTATACCCACTGACACACAAGTCACCCCCACATGTCTTCACTATAGATCACTTTATTGTATACCCACTAACACACAAGTCACCCCCACATGTCTTCACTATAGATCACTTTATTGTATACCCATTTACACACGTCACCCCCACATGTCCTCACTCTAGATCATTTTATTGTATACCCACTGACACACAAGTCACCCCCACATGTCTTCACTATAGATCACTTTATTGTATACCCATTCACACACAAGTCACCCCCACATGTCTTCACTATAGATCATTTTATTGTATATCCATTCACACACAAGTCACCCCCACATGTCTTCACTATAGATCATTTTATTGTATACCCACTGACACACAAGTCACCCCCACATGTCTTCACTATAGATCACTTTATTGTATACCCACTAACACACAAGTCACCCCCACATGTCTTCACTATAGATCACTTTATTGTATACCCATTTACACACGTCACCCCCACATGTCCTCACTATAGATCACTTTATTGTATACCCATTCACACAAGTCACCCCCACGTATCTTCACTCTAGATCACTTTATTATACACCCACTGACACACAAGCCATCCCCAAATGTCTTCACTCTAGATCACTTTATTGTATACCCATTTACACACAAGTCACCCCCACGTGTCTTCACTCTAGATCACTTTATTGTATACCCATTTACACACAAGTCACCCCCACATGTCTTCACTCTAGATCACTTTATTATACACCCACTGACACACAAGCCATCCCCAAATGTCTTCACTCTAGATCACTTTATTGTATACCCACTAACACACAAGTCACCCCCACGTGTCTTCACTCTAGATCACTTTATTAAAGAAAAAAGAAACAAGCGCAACCTCTAAGTGTAGCTGATAAGGTATGGTCTCCTTAATGACACATCATTCGATATATACTCACAAGATATCTTCTTGTGTGTTATGCCCATAAGAATAGAGAAGAAATCCCATTTTCGCCAACCACGATCATCCGTGTGAAATCTTCTATGCTTCGTTCTCTGATGTAATTGATACCATGCCACAATGTATCTAAAATCTGTACCGGTATTCTACGGGGAAGCAGAGAGTTCTCTAAGGGTAACACTGTAACCCAAGTGGAATATAACACTGCCCCCGCTGGATGCTACTCACCGGCTTTTTCAGCGAAGATACGTCATTGTTTGCATGTAATTCTTAGAGGTAACGATATCAACCAACAATATAGATGTATATGATTTTATTGTAATAGATATCCCTACGCGTTTCGTAAAGAACACTTCACTTCGTCAGGGGAACAATCAAATATACAAATAACCTCCTATAAATACAAGTAAAAACGTACCATCAATTAAGGTTGGTGTCGGCGTCTGTTTCCGTTAGGAGCTGTCCGCAGCGAGGTTGGACCCGGGAAGGATCTAAGCCTCAATGTCAAAGCCATGCCTCGCTTCGGTCCAAAGATCCACTAATGGAATTCAAACGCCTCACTAGTCCTCCTTAAAGGAACATACATCATAATAATAAAAATATTAATAAAATATAAAATATTGCCATAAACATATATAAAAATTATACACCAATATATGTACTATAATGAATCATCTTTACAGAATGTAAAACAAAAACTGATGTTTCTAAAATGTATCTTAAATTCTATAAATTTCAATAAGCAACTCCTTATTATTATAAAAAATTGCTTACTTCGAGTTCTTCATTAAGCCCCTTGGGGGACAGAGTCTCCAACGTAAAAATCCAGAATGCCTCCCTACGGCATAGTACTGAAAATCTATTAGAACTAGAGGTCGAAATATGTTCAATTCCTAAAATACTATAATTGGTTAAACCACCTTGTGGGCAACTATTAAAATGTTTGGGAACTGAATGTTCCGTAGATTTTTTATTTATCAAATAGCGATGTTCTCTAGAACGATCTTTAAGAGCCCTGGTGGTACGTCCCACGTATCGGATTCCACACCCACATTTAATAACATATATTACAAAATCAGTGTTGCAAGTGATAAGTTGTCTAATAGGGAATGATTTATTATTAGAAAAACTAGAAATCATAGATGATTTATTCTCGATATACTTGCAATTGGAGCATCTAGGCTGCAGACATTTAAAGTTTCCTATAGGAGGTTTGGAACCAAACAGACCTTCTCGTTTCTTAGTATTAGCTAATTGTTTAGGTTTGCTAGGGGCGATAAAACTACGTAAATTCCTAGCTTTTTTATATACAATATTCGCCTGATTTGTAATAGCTCCAACTAAGAGAGGGTCTTGTGTCAAGATCTTCCAATGTTGTTGGATGATTCTAGAGATCTTATAGGAGGCTCCATTATATTGTGTAACCACTGCGGGTGGTCTTTTGCCTGGTTTTTTGATAGATTTTGTTTCTAATAAATCTTCCCTATTGAGCAACAGAGCCCTATTTTTGGCCGATTCAATCACTGAAGGTTTATATCCTCTTTGTAAGGAGTTGCTTATTGAAATTTATAGAATTTAAGATACATTTTAGAAACATCAGTTTTTGTTTTACATTCTGTAAAGATGATTCATTATAGTACATATATTGGTGTATAATTTTTATATATGTTTATGGCAATATTTTATATTTTATTAATATTTTTATTATTATGATGTATGTTCCTTTAAGGAGGACTAGTGAGGCGTTTGAATTCCATTAGTGGATCTTTGGACCGAAGCGAGGCATGGCTTTGACATTGAGGCTTGGATCCTCCCGGGTCCAACCTCGCTGCGGACAGCTCCTAACGGAAACAGACGCCGACACCAACCTTAATTGATGGTACGTTTTTACTTGTATTTATAGGAGGTTATTTGTATATTTGATTGTTCCCCTGACGAAGTGAAGTGTTCTTTACGAAACGCGT
Organism: Rhinophrynus dorsalis; assembly: GCA_037306005.1. Classification (NCBI taxonomy): domain Eukaryota; kingdom Metazoa; phylum Chordata; class Amphibia; order Anura; family Rhinophrynidae; genus Rhinophrynus; species Rhinophrynus dorsalis. The sequence continues at coordinate 261,664,044 of CM074720.1, read as the reverse complement.
AGGGATATCTATTACAATAAAATCATATATATCTATATTGTTGGTTGATATCGTTACCTCTAAGAATTACATGCAAACAATGACGTATCTTCGCTGAAAAAGCCGGTGAGTAGCATCCAGCGGGGGCAGTGTTATATTCCACTTGGGTTACAGTGTTACCCTTAGAGAACTCTCTGCTTCCCCGTAGAATACCGGTACAGATTTTAGATACATTGTGGCATGGTATCAATTACATCAGAGAACGAAGCATAGAAGATTTCACACGGATGATCGTGGTTGGCGAAAATGGGATTTCTTCTCTATTCTTATGGGCATAACACACAAGAAGATATCTTGTGAGTATATATCGAATGATGTGTCATTAAGGAGACCATACCTTATCAGCTACACTTAGAGGTTGCGCTTGTTTCTTTTTTCTTTTTTCTGTTTGCTAAGTTAAACGTGGGGTGTTTGCTGTGGACATTGGAGACAAAGCGGCACTCCAAGGAAGCTGTTTATGACAAGTAACTTTTTGGACATTTTACACCTTTATTTATAGTGACTTTGTGTATAGTAATTTTTCGGAGCGCTGCTATTTCAAATGTTTTTTGTTTAGATCACTTTATTGTATACCCATTTACACACAAGCCACCCCCACATGTCTTCACTCTAGATCACTTTATTATACACCCACTGACACACAAGCCATCCCCAAATGTCTTCACTCTAGATCACTTTATTGTATACCCATTTACACACAAGTCACCCCCACATGTCTTCACTCTAGATGACTTTATTATACACCCACTGACACACAAGCCATCCCCAAATGTCTTCACTCTAGATCACTTTATTGTATACCCATTTACACACAAGTCACCCCCACGTGTCTTCACTCTAGATCACTTTATTGTATACCCATTTACACACAAGCCACCCCCAAATGTCCTCACTCTAGATCACTTTATTGTATACCCACTAACACACAAGTCACCCCCACGTGTCTTCACTCTAGATCACTTTATTGTATACCCATTTACACACAAGACACCCCCAAATGTCTTCACTCTAGATCTCTTTATTGTACACCCACTGACACACAAGCCATCCCCAAATGTCTTCACTCTAGATCACTTTATTGTATACCCATTTACACACAAGCCACTGCCAAATGCCTTCACTGTAGATCCGTTTATTTTACACCCACTAACACACAAGCCATTCCCAAATGCCTTCACTGTAGATAGCTTTATTATACACCGCTGGCACACAAGTAAATCTCAAATGCCTTCACTGTAGATTGCTTTATAGTATTCCCGCTTACAAACAAGAAGACCCCAATTCCCATTACTATAGATCGCTTATTTACACTAGCTCGCACACAGGCAAACCCCAAATGCCTTCACTAAAGAACTCTGTATTGTATACCTGCTCACACACAAGCCATCCACAAATTCGTTCACTGTAAATCACTTTACTGTATACCTGTCACACACAAGCTACCCCCAAATACCTTCACTATAGAGCACTGTGTTGTATACTTGCTGACACAGAAGCCACCACCAAATGCTTTCACTATAGATCACTTTATTGGATACCTGCCACACACACAAGAAAATCACAAATGCCTTCATATAGATGGCTTTATGGTATACCTACTCACACACAAAACACATCAAATGCCTTCACTGTGGATCATCTCATTGTACATCCACTCACACACAAACCACCCCCAAATTCCTTCTATATATAAAACAGTATTGTATACCCACTCACACACAAGCCACCCCAAATGCCTTAATTATAAATCTCTTTATTGCACACCCTTTCATGCACAAGGAAACCCCAAATGCCTTAATTATAGATTACGTTATTGCACGCCCGCTCATGCACAAAGAAACCCAAAATGACTTCACTATAGATCGCATTATTATATACCCCCCCACACACACACACAAGGAAAAATCCAAATGCCTTCCCTATAGATGGCTTTATTGTACACCCACTCACACACAAGAAAACATCCAAATGCCTTCACTATAGACTGCTTTATTGCACACCCCCTCACACACAAGCCACCCTCAAATGCCTTCACTATAGATCACCTTATTGCATACCCTTCACATCCAAGCCACCCCCAAATGCCTTAATTATAGATCACTTTATTGCAGACCTGTTCATGCACAAGGAAACTACAAATGCCTTAAAGGGATAGTAATACTTAAAATGTAAAAAAAAATATGTTGTAGGGTTTATCCCCCTGAGTAAAACAAGAGTAGTCCCACTGCTGAAAGGTGTTTCATTCAAAACTTATTAATTTTCAAAGTTGATTTTTTTAGGTGCAATATCACAGTGGCCTGAAATTCTACAGTGGCACTGTTGCTACACCATCCTATGGAGATTTATGGTCCCGGGAGCAGAGCTGTCCATAGGATCGTGTAGCAACAGCGCCACTGTACAATTTCAGGCCACTGTGATATTGCACCTAAAAAATTCAAATTTGAAAATTAATAACTTTTGAATGAAACACCTTTCAGCAGTAGGAGTACTCTTGTTTTACTCAGGGGGATAATCCTACAACACATTTTTTTTTTAAATTTTAAGTATTACTATCCCTTTAATTATAGATCACTTTTTTGCACACCAGCTCATGCACAAGGGAACTCCAAATGCCTTCACTATAGCTGGTCCAGGAAAACTGAGTAATTTTACATCTTTTTGTTCTGCACCTCATTAGTATATAACGAGAAACAAGAAGCAGGGAAAGACCATTCTGAAATTGCCATTCACTACCCTACTCGGGGACAAATGCAGGATTTCTAGACAGGAGATTCTAAACAAGAAAGAGATGTGGAATAATGATGCCTTGATTTTGTTTTGTATAATTCTGCATGCACAAGCCATTGAAGATCCAGGAGCATACCAGGAGCAAGCAATCCGTAGTTCTCCAGCTGTTGTTATACTACTATTCCCATCATCCTTAGATGGCCATTGACTTTCTGAGTATAATGGAAGTTGTAGTACAACAACAGCTGGAGAAGAGCCCATACAGGGCTGGTTTTATATCTCAGGCACCCCTAGGCAAGGCACTCTAGGCACCCATAGCTCCACCCATTGTCACACCCCATTCCTCACATGGCCCAGGCCCAGTCATATCCAAGAACAAAAAAAAAGCTAGAATCTTTCATCCAAGGGGTTATATAATACCCTGCAAAGGGGTATAAAATAGGGACATTGAGATTTCTCTGGCCACACCCAAAATTCAGACTCCAGGTGTGGCCAGCACAGCTGAGGCACCCGTCAAACTTGGAGCTCTAGGCAGTTGCTTAGTCTGCCTATTGGGAAACCCAGCCCTGATCCCATATGAAAAATTGTGACAAATATTTTTCATAATGGGCTGCTAAAGCTTTGTCTACCATTATCTGATGGGGAAGAAGAATCTAAAGGAGGTTTCTTGGCAACTGGAAATGTGCTTATGGTTTGGTCTTGCTACTGTCCTACTGTCACGGTTTGTTAAGACTCTCAGACGCAGAGTGAGGTAAAAACACAGCTTTATTGAAAAGTTAATGCAGCCCGGTAGGGTAATATACATGTACACACATATATCTTTATTAGACAGGAATACAATATAAATAAGAGCAATATTGGCTCTACCGGCCCTGCCAATATACCGGGCAAGGCAGCCAAAGGATTGGAACTCGTGAGGTGAGGTTCTACCGACCTTGCCAAGATACTGGGCAAGGCAGCCCCTAGACAGGAGGTTAAAACTGGCTGTACCGGCCTTGCCAAAACCGGGTAAGGCAACCCAAGGAAACAGGACAGGTTCTACCGGCATTACCATATACCGGGCAAGGCAGCCAATTGACAGGAGATAACACCGGCTCTACCGGCCTTGCCAATACCGGGTAAGTCAACCCAAGGAATAGGACAGGTTCTACCGGCCTTACCAATACAGGGCAAGGCAGCCCATAGACAGGAGGTAATGGCAACCACTCGGCTAAGTGACTGGAAGGTGGAACAACAGTCACTATGATAGAAAAGAGGCTAAGTCAGTAAGTAGGCCGCCAGCAGCAGAGATAGTGAAGGATGTGGAGCTCACCAATGCTCTCACAGATGGAACGCCATACAACTATAGTAGCAACCAGGTGTGCATGGAGCGAACCAGTACCCAGTACGTGGAACGCTAACGATACTGAGACAGCCGGATGGCTTAAGGAGCGAACCAGTACCCTGTAGGTGAAACGCTATCAATACTGAGACAGCCGGGTGGCTTGAGGAGCGAACCAGTACCCTGTACGTGGAACGCTATATATACTGAGACTGCCGGATGGCTTGAGGAGCGAACCAGAACCCTGTACTTGGAACGCTATATATACAGAGACAGCCGGGAGGCTTGTGGAGCGAACCAGTACCCTGTATGTGGAACGCTAATAATACTGAGACTGCCGGATGGCTTGAGGAGCAAACCAGTACCATGTACGTGGAACGCTAACAATAATGAGACTGCCGGATGGCTTGGGGAGAGAACCAGTACCCTGTACGTGGAACGCTTTCAAGACTGGGACTGCCGGATGGCTTGAGGAGCGAACCAGTACCCTGTACGTGGAACGCTTTCAAGACTGGGACTGCCGGATGGCTTGAGGAGCGAACCAGTACCCTGTACATGGAACGCAACAATACTGAGACTGCCGGATGGCTAGAGGAGCGAACCAGTACCATGTACGTGGAACGCTTTCAATACTGGGACTGCCTGATGGCTTGAGGAGCGAACCAGTACCCTGTACATGGAACGCAACAATACTGAGACTGCCAGATGGCTAGAGGAGCGAATCAGTACCATGTACGTGGAACGCTAACAATACTGAGACTGCCGGATGGCTTGAGGAGCAAACCAGTACCCTATACGTGGAACGCTATATATATAGAGACAGCCGGGAGGCTTGAAGAGCGAACCAGTACCCTGTACGTGGAACGCTAATAATACTGAGGCAGCCGGATGGGTGTCAAGCAACCAGTACCCGCGTACTGAATAACTGTCGAGTTAGTAATGTCGCCAAGGCGACTCAGGAACGTCAGATGACTGAAGATGACTGGACAGGAGCCAGCAGATTGAAGCAGGAACCAGCAGGCAGACGGTCAACCGGAATCAGGAACGACGGCGGAGACTGGCAGCAGGAAGCGGAGGCTCAACCGGATCAGACGAAGGCAGGAACTCTTCAACTGGAAACACTGGAACAGGTTGAACACAGGTCGCAGGAACACAGCAAAGGCCCAGGATACTCAGGAACAAGGTCATATACAACAGCATAGAGACAACACAAAAGGGCAACCAAAGGGTGCCCAGGCTAGGTTTAAATAGGCAATACAGGGCAGGCTGAAGGCAGCTAGCCAATGGAGAGCCCCCTACTGGTGATAGACATGAAAAGAGAGCAATCACGGGCACCATGATACCTACCATGGAGCAAGTGGAACACAGGCCATTTCCAGCATTAGGTAACTCAGTACATAGGTGATAGGCAAGTGCTGCATAAGAAAATTGATTCCTTTGCCTATGTTATGCTAGAATAGTATTAATATATCCACATACTATCTATTGTGCTGTTCACAAAGGGTGATTATGGCCACTCATGACACAGCATGCTTCATTGTTACTGAGCTCAGTTCAGACTTCCCCAGAAGGGCAACAGAGTGTACATGGAGGGGAAACATGTCATAGGGAGGGTTGAGCTAATGATGAGTGTGTGTGGTGGAGGAGGAGTATGGTGAAGGGCTTATAAGGGGTTTGGAAGGAAGTGGACTGCCATGCAGGAAAGAGAGAAGACAAGGGAAGCATCATGGAGGTCCTTTGTCGCCTTACCTCATCTGCTGCGGGTTTGGATTGGAGATCTGTCCAGTGGTTTCCCGGAGAGGTCCTGCTTTGGGATGCAGTTCAGGGTCAGATTCCGGCGTAGTCCAGGTTTTGCTCATCACCTCCTGCTGTGGGATCCTGTTCATTTATGGTGGCTCCTCTGCACCTCTGGATCCGCTCAGGAGGTCCCTTCTGTTCATCCACTCTGTGTGTGGCTGCTGGCGGGCTCTGGCCTCCGATTTCTGGGCATCCTTTTCTGGAGATAGTGGCGTAACTATAAGGGTCGCACCTGCGACCGGGTCTGTCACTCCAGGGGCCCAGCCGCCCCCTGAGACCCCTCCACCTGGCACCCGCAATCTCCCTCTGGCGCTCTAGTAATGCAGAGCACTGGGAGATGACATCATATCCCAGCGCTCTGCACTACTAAGAGGACCGCGTAAGAGCTCCAGGGAGGTAGGAGATGGGGGCATTGTGAAAATTGAGGGGCATTGTAGAGGGGGGTCAGTGTGGTCGAGGGGGGCCAATGTGGTGGGGGGGCCCTTGGCACTTCTTGCACCAGGGCCCGGAGGCTTCTATTTACACCTCTGTCTGGAAATGGCTTTTTCCTGTGAGCTGGTGTCTGGGCCTCCCCATGTCTCAGTGCTTCTGCCGGCTGGTTGACGTGATGCGGATGGATGTCGACTTCTAGTGGGTATGATCGGGGTGCCGGTGGTACGCCCAGTAGCCTATCTCTTCCTCTATGTCTTGGTTGTTGCGGGCATGGAGCCGGGTATGCGGGGGACGGCTGGGCCTGCGCCCCTTCATGCCCACCGTTGCAGTCTATTTTCTCCAGATTAGGCTACGTGGGCTTTATTAGCTCCATCCTGTAGCTGCTCTGTCCCTCCCCGCAGTGTTCCTTCCTGTGCCAGTCGGTGGGGCTGGTATGCTGCAGCCACTGCCTGTCTGAGATGGCCTCGACCTCATGGAGTGTGTTTACCGGTTGGGTGCCCTCAGACTATTCTTGTTTCCTCCCCATGTGAGTTAGGTTTAGGGCTCCTCACAGTAGCGGGGTTTGGGATGTGTCCCCTGGTCAGCCACTTCATTTGGGTGGTTCACGGTGCCCAGACAAGTTTTTTGGTGTGTGTTGCCCCCTCTGTATCTGACTTTTAGTGACACTGTTGGGTTGGGGGTACAGCATGTTGGTACTGTTCAGCTGACTGACTGGGGGTCCTACTCTGACTCCCGGGTATCCTTTGGGATGGGTCAGCTGTCTGGTGACCTAGGGTGGTGTGGACAGAGTTTTTTCCTCCCTTTAGGGGAATTGCTCCCCCTTTCCCTGACTGATCAGCTCCTCTCTCTGTCTATTCTGACATTGTTTGGTATGCTCCTTCCTCCACCACCACCCCCGCGCTTCCTTGTGTTGGGCATTCCCGCTCCATGAATCTGTTGTGACCTGGGCTGGGGGGATTTATTTTAGGGGGACCAGGCTGCTGGTATTTGGGGGGTGACCGTACTGTAGGGCTAGTTGCCCTACCAATGTTAATGTGAATACAATTGTCTTTATAATTAAGGCAACACTAACCAAGTTATTTATCCTAGCAATGAGCTGTTGATATATTGTATTACTAAATCATAGCGGGTTTCACCGCATCATAACTAACACAGGACCCGTTTGTGTTCCCTTAAACATCGCTGAACTTGCATTTGACAAGACGGTTTCTATTGTACAGAACCTACTGTGGTTTCATTAATAATCATTATAGAACCAGCTAACCACTTAAGAGTATATCATCAAGAATAATCTTCAAGGGAATCTTAATTACTTTGCATTAAGAATGTACATATTACCCTAGAAAACCTAGTATCGTTAGCTTATTGTCAACAGCTAAGCAGTAGATCACTTCTTACATCACACGTAGAAGAACACAATTTATATCTGATATATTATTCAATCAGATCTGAAATTGCCATTCAGCTCTTAATAGTATTCTACACTATTTATTCCTTGGATGTTGTGGTCTCTATAGAGTATTGGGCAGTTATATTACTAGTATGTTTTACTTTTGTACATTCATATATCTATGATAGTATAATGTCCATCAAGTATTAGTGATCTTACTATTTTAGCACCTCACCCGTTCACAGAGTCCTGTTCTCTACAGAATGGTGTTAGGAAATTATCCACATTTTATTTAATCACTTAGGGTTTGCTTCTTTGACACTTAGTATTTTAAATTTATCAATAAAGTTTCTAAATGTTATCATTTTTTTGACCCACACTCTGGTTTTCAGTCTTTAAGTTCATCTGTCCTTACCAGGTACATTATCATAAATGACCTAAGGGACCTACTGGGAGTGCAAATTAAGGGTCTTTCTTGCTCTTTCCTTCTTTAGGAGTTGCTTTCTTTTTGTCTTATGTCATATTTGAGACCCATGCACCCATTTGCCTTACTCAACTGAGGCATAATCCCCCATTCCTATGGCTAATAGTGCAATCTAGTTTGTGTTCTTTACGTTACCCACTGAAGCTAAGGTGAATGGCCAATGGTGTAATTGGTTGGAGTCATCTGTAAGTGCTGAAGGATGTTGGGAGTACAGCATGAGCCCGAGCAATTTGGCCATGCTTGGTTCAAGGAGTTTGGGTTGGCAAGGACTTTCAGTTAATGTCAGTTAATGTTTACTTACACATTTTTTATGGAAAAGTGAGAATTACAAAGGAACGATGTGACGTTAAATAAAGCCGTGGTCTGTTATCCCAAAAGATTTGCGTCTGTGTTTATTTGGGCATCATACCATCTCCTCATGACAAGAACATAGTGAAGTTACAGCAGGGCTGATCTGCATGGAGGCCTAAGGAATCACTGCACAGAATAAAGAAGCTGAGTAAAGGTCATGTGGAACACTGGGTTACATGTATGAAGACAAATGTGTTCAGTTCTAAGTTAAATCAGTTGCATCATAAGGGTTTAATAAATGTTACCATAGATTTAAATAGCAAGTTTAACCTATTGAATGCACTTTGTAATATGCTGGAGACCACTTTTGCATTCAAATTGAATAAAACCCTGCTCCATCCCAGCTGTCTCGCTCGCACGCACCAGTCCAGCCAGCCAAGACAATGAGGACCATATAGCAAATACATTTCATTGGCTGGCTGGACTGGTTCATGTTGCTCCGTTCCGGGACTCTTTGTTGTCTTGGTGGGGGGTGACCCGGGATGCGGGACAAAGGTCCCAATAAGGAACAGTCCCGGGCATTCCGGGAAGTGTGGTCACCCTACCAATCAGCCATTGGCTGGTTGGGGATAATGGAACCTGTAGTCTACAACAGCTGAAGATTAACCAACCCTATACTAATTTGCATACATAGGAACTCTCAAGATCTGCCCTGGAGATTACAGTTTTGACTTTTAATTACTGAGTCTCTGAGGACAGAAGATATATCTATGTCTCTTAAGGTTCTATGCTGTGGCAATGTATGTCTAGCGGTGTGTGGGGAGCACATCGCCTTAGCAATGTAGACACACATCACCATATGCAATAAAAATTAACAATGCTCCTCAATAGTATGGAGGGTTGTTGAACTGTTAACGATGTGGAAGGTATGCCCTCCGACACACATCTCCAGCAATTTCACCAACTATTGAAACATTGAAAGGATGAAGTCAACCCTTATTCAAAGCCCTAGCCAAACCATTTTCAAAATACGTACAATTCAACAAAGTGCCTGAGACATGAAAACATTTCAAAGTCATCATATTGCACAAAAAAGTGATAAGGTGGATCTAAAAAAAAAACCACCAACCAATATGCCTATTACCAGTCTTCTGCAAGGTTTTCACAAAGGTACTATCAGGAAGAACTGACACAACCTAAAGAAAGATCAGGCTTCAGGAGTGGTTTCAGTGCAACTAGTTATAGAGCGGTATATTGATTGCAACCTCCCATTATGCATAACCTTCATTGACTACAAAAAAAGCCTTTGGCTCAGCGAAAAAGCAAGCAATAATCGATGGCTTGATCAACCAAGGAAAATATAGCACTTACATCAGTGACCTCCAATCAACATATAAAAATGCAACTGTATCAATAGAAGTCAACAATGAAATAGTCCACAGCAACATAGATAAAGGCACCCGGAAGGAGACACATGCCTCAATTCAGTTGGCCCTTCGACAAAAAACACCCAACAGCAATTTTCACTCACGGTAAGCCATTCAATTACATGTGCTATGAAAAAATGCCAGCTACAATAAAGTAAGTCGGGTCTAAAGTTAGCGCCCACTGTAAAAAATTATAACAAGTCTCATTTCCCCATTCATTGAGATGCATTAAGGTGCCCACTCTAATGGGTGAAATACTGCACCCAGTTTTTTTTAGTGCAGAGTACCCTAATGCATGGTCAATTCTGCCAATGTAGTAATTGAAAGGGAGAAAATGCAAAAAAAAAAAAAAGCACAGTACAGTGAACAATGGATGTATTGCTATGAGGCCCTAAGTCTAATATCAATACAGCAAAAGTACTCAAAAAAGTGTCTAATGTTAGTAGAATTAACCACATGAGTGCCAGTAGGGTATGCAACGCATCGCACAGCATTGCATACCTCATTGTCACTCAAAGGGTGAATCAGACTAAGGTAACAAAATCACATGAAAACCAGGATTTACCTGTAATCCTGATGTCCAGCGGGGGCTTTAGCATCCTGGTCAGCTATTGTCTGTCTTCTTCTGTCATCTTCTATCTTCTTCTCTCTCTTCATCTTCTGTCTTCTTATCTTCTGATCTTGTTCATTGCAGCAAAGATGTACTTGAGAAAAGAAGTATCTTAGTCAAGATATGCCCCAAAAACTAATGAATCCAACATATGCAAGTTGTTAACAAGGCAAAATTAAATATGCTGTAAAAACGTATGATTGAAAAATATGTAGTAATTAACCCTTTCACTGCCAGATGGGTGTGCAACACATTGCAGGGCAATGTGCTGTGCATCTCTCTGGTGCTCAAAGGGTTATGTACGCCATCCAAGTCGAATAAATTTGATTGCTCCCCAAATTGAAAAAAAAGTTTTCTATTCCTTTTTGCAATCGTTTTGATAAAGGCCAAATAAAAAAAAAATATTTTTCTAGTTGAAATATATCTTTTATTGAGGCATTGCAAGTATTAAAATATGCTGCAGGTGGATCACAAACCTGATAGAAGCTGATTGGCTGGGAGGTGCGTAAGCACTCACAGGATTAATTTTACTAACATTTGGCACATTTTTTTCATACTTTTCAGGGACCTAAAAAATTAATGTTTCAGCTGCAACAACTTTTGAATAAAATGTCTTTCAGGAGTTGGAATTCCCTTGTTTTACTCAGGTGGACAAACCCTGCACTAGACTTGTGCACGGGCAAAATTTTCGGTAAAATTCGAATTCGGACTAATTTTTTTTTTTTCTAATTCGGATGATCCTGATTTCGGACCGGGCCTATTCGATTCGGACGAAATTCTGATCCATTCCGAATTATTCGGCCGAATTTAACATGGGTTCAATTATAGCAGTGCACCTCTGTGCACGCTGCTATCATTATTTGCAGACAGGGTGTGCATTTAGAAAAAGATCCATCCCAAAAACGGACATTGTCATACATTGAAAGTCTGTGCATGCCTCTACTCTAGCATGGGATGCCAGTCACAATACAAACGTCGAACATCGAAAACTCATGCCTGTCATTCAATTTAGCATGTTCGAACATCGAAACCCCATGCCTGTCCTTCAATCTAGCATATGTTCGAACATCGAAACCTCATGCCTGTCATTCAATTTAGCATATGCTCGACATCGAAAACCCATTCCTGTCACATCCTACTCAACATAAGTGGTCGACTCGAATATGGACAAACTACATGTCACATTCTATGTTAGTACATGGGTAAAGATTAAGGTTTCATTTTCTGGTACCAGCCTCCTACCCTACTGTCCCTCTTTAGTACCCAAATTCCTCTCTCTCGTTTTCCTATCCTGATTTCCCCTCATATCAGATAACTCTATGTGTATATACATTGTAGAGTTTCATACTACATCAAGAATAAACATCAATGATTGTAATGTGATAGATGTAATGTGTTAACCCTTTGAGTGCCAGAGTGGTACGCAATGCATTGCAAAGCAATACGTTGCATACCACTCTGGCATTCAAAGGGTTAAAAAGAAAAATTGAGACATTCTGTTGTGAACAAACTGCAACACAGGAGAGAAATAAAAAAATGCTTGACATCTATACTGAAGAGGGGTCCACAGCATTGTCTTAGTATAGCAATATCACCGTTTTCTGTGAGTGTGCAATACAGGGCTCTACGGTAATTGCTGGGCATTTCCCAATGTCATAATCAGGGGATGATGGGAGTTGTATTCTAACTACTGTTAGGAAATACATAAGTGATGCACATTCATCTCCCACCTAGAAATAATTTACACACGAGGCAACTCCCCCAAGTAATACCTAGCCCCTTTCCAAGTGAAAGGACTTCCAGAAAGGATTCAGATCTCTTAGTGACTCACCTGTTATTGCCAGTCAGCGGGACCTGGAGAGTAGGAGGGGGTGATGCTATGGCTGCACGGCACGGTGCTCTTAGTTGGTCACTTGTCGCAATGTTGAAGCTCAGCCCGGCCAGCACCTTCTGGGTGGAGACACCTCACAGCAATCCTGTTCAGGACACATCATGCACTGTTGTGCACTCATACTAGGGATCCCAAATGTTTAGACTCATTTTGTACAGGGGGCACCCTCCTGTATTTGTAAAACCTCTCTAGCAAATCTGGGATGGTAGACCTATTTACTCAAGTCTTGACTTTAGGTGGGCGATAAACAATACAAAATAGGCATAATGTTTCACTATCACATAATTCACGTCACTGAAGCAGCCAGCAGGCATCGCCACTGAGTGAGCATAGGGCTGCCCGGTTGCTGACAGTCACACTGATGGGACACCCTGCAACACAGAAATGGCGTAAGAGCACAAAATAATCATGCTATGGGACGGCAAATTACCGCCCCTGTCAAAGTGCCGCCTGGGTCCATGGACCCACTGGGACCCATGTAAGGGCCGGCCCTGTATTCGAAGAAATACCTAATATTTTTTTATATTTTGCACAGGAACAAATTTTACTTGCTCTTGCAGTGGCAATAACTGGAACTAATGCTGGCTGCCTACCTATGCCTAGCCTAATGCTACCTGCCTGCCTACACAACAACTGTACACTCTCTAATCTCTTCTCTCTCTGAGCTCCAACAACCCAATGAGGAAATGCAGGCAGTCTGTCTGTGTGACTGTGTTATTAGTCCAACCCCCATCATGAAACGAAGAAGGCTTTTCGAATACAGACAAAAGAGGGAAGTAGTGCATGAAAAGGAGAATGGAATTGGACTAGAGACATGGAGGGAAAATTATGGAGGGAAAGTAATTGAGCGCGCACAGGAAGTACAAAATGTCCTGGTCAAAAGTAGTAAAAACTTTTGGAAATGTGTCGATTGCCGAAACTTCCGAAAGTTTCGACGAATTTTGGACCTGGGCTGTTCGGAGTCGGATCATTTTTTCCGAATGACCCTTGAGTTTCGGATTGGCCGAATGTCTCCGAATGACCCCATTTTCGACGAAATCCGAATGTCTCCGAATGAATTCGCACATGTCTACCCTGCACCTTATATTTTTTCCATATTAAGTATTACTATCCCTTCAATGTTCACACTGGCAATTTGATGAACATGTGATTATCATGCATTTTTCAATCACACTTGAATTACATGAATATCTACTTTTTATCCATAATGCTGATCTTCAGAATTAAAATTGTAACATTGCACTTTAATCACATTAACATGCTGTATTTGGTGTAATACCAATCAAAATAAATTGCATGTACTTGTGATAACATACTGTCAGGGCAAAAGTTACAGTAAGGTTACCTTGTGACATGCGCTGTGTTTTCCAGCAGTGTGACGAGTCCCACACGACACAATAATACCATTTTCATGTGTTTTTCTATGTATTCCTATAGCTGCAGTTCAGTTCCCAGTATGAATTAGGCCCTAGTGCTTAAATAATTCATGGTGTCTGCACCTGACCTATGTTAACCACTTGTTGAACAGAGCAACACATTGCACACCTCTCTGGTCCTCAAGAGGTTAAGTTGCTAGAAAAACTATACCACACTAATATTGAAATAAAAGTTTTGTCATCTCCCTGTATTGGTCTAAAGCACAGCTAGCCAACTTCTGGTCCTCTTGGCTTTTTGGGGATGATGGTAGTTTTGGTCCCCAACAGCTAGATGTCTAATTATTGACCACCCCAGGTTCAAATGAACAAAAACACAAAAATGGTGTGTGGTTATATACACCTAAATACTATGTACTACAATCTAGGCCCGTGCAATCATTACTCTGATGGTGAGAATAAATCTCTCTGCTGAGCATGGTATAGGGGTAATGAGTTTGGGCTGATGATACTTTATCAAGCTGTTACCCAATAGGCACATTCACAGTGTGGGGGCAGCTTCCATTTCTGTGATAGTTCCCTGGCTGCCAAGACTAGCATGGAGTATAAGAGATTTTCCTGGCTACATTTATTATTACCCCTTATCTAGCCTACCTGTGGATATTGCCTAGTCTCCATGGCTCAGATTTATAACAGTTATTCTAGAGTGAACCAACTGCACCATAAGGAACAATTCCCTAACACTTGAAGAGGGTTTTTTAACCTGCATTGCTACACAATTCATTGGAGAGCTCTATTGCATTCAAGGGCTAAAAGCCAATTCTAATGTAACAGAAATGTTTATTTGTCCCCTGTGGTACAGTTGGTTTACTCCAGAATAATCCCAGTTTCATTTCATAAATATGGGCCCATATTCCCTTTTCCCTATGTAGGGGCTTATATTGTCCCATTTGTGTGGGTCTCTCCACAAATTGTCTATACAAGTTTAGTAATCATTTATTTTTATCCTGTGGTTGATCATATTATGGTTGTATTTTTCATCTGTATTGTTTTCATCAATAAATTAAATGTTATGTTGCATTATTTGTAGGATTGAATGCTACATGTGGATCCTAATGGTGCTCTGTCTTCCTTTCTTTTTACATACAATAAAACATTCACTGAATTTCTACTGATATAAACTGACCTTTTATATATATATATATATATATATATATATATATACTGTTCTTTTAAATCAATGGCATTGCTTATTTTTCCCCTATAATGAAGTTGGTTTGTGACAGAACAAATACACATTCTTTCTGCTTATGTCCTTTAGAGCTTGGAGATCAGCTCCCAAAATCAAATCACATGAAAAAATGTAATTCCATAATATACAGTAATGTGCAAAAGTTTTAGGCAGGTGTGAAAAAATACTGTAACGCAAGAATGCTTTCAAAAATAGACATGATAATAGTTTATATTTATCAATTAACAAAATGCACAATGATTGAACAGAAGAAAAATCTAAATCAAATCAATATTTTGTGTGACAACCCTTTGCCTTCAAAACAGCATCAATTCTTGTAGGTACACTTGCACATAGTTTTTAAGGAACTCGGCAGGTAGGTTGTTCCAAACTAACCACAGTTGTTCTGTGGCTTTAGGGAGCCTCAGTTGCTTCTCTCTCTTCATATAACTCTCTCTTCTCATGATGTTGAGATCAGGGCTCTGTGGGGGCCATACCATCACTTCCAGGACTCCTAGCTCTTCTTCTGCTGAAGAAAGTTTGGGTGCATGGAAGTTACTTTCCCTTAAGGAACGCTTTGATCCTTGCCGAACCACCGGTACACGTGACCTGTTAAGCGTACCGGTGCGCCACTTTGGGGCCTAGGAGAGACTGCTCTTGGAGACCAGTCTTGGACCAGTCTTGGAGTGGTCAATTTTAGGCCCCGTTTTAGGCCCTGGTAGAGCGCTGTAAGTAAAAATATGTGACTTGTTATGAACATCACCGTCCTAAAGTCGAAGTGTCAACGGCCACTGAATAACAAATTCCACAGCACATAAGAACACAAGCCAACCGGGCTCAAACAGATAAAGAGCTATAAAGCACAGGAATATTAGAGTCCTAGACATTCCTGCCAAAGCTGGCTTCAGAACATCACCGTGGTAGTGTTTGGCAAAGGTTTGCACAGAAGACTAAGTGTCCGCCTTGATCATTTGTTCAGCAGAGGCCTGATTCTTGTAGGCCCAGGAGGCCCCAACAGATCTGGTGGAGTCTGCTATTATATGGAAAGGAACTGGTTGCTCTCTGAGTTTATATGCCTTGCGAATGGTAGACTTAATCCAGGATGCAAAAGTGACATTGGACACAGCCATACCAGCCCTAGGACCCTCAGAGATGACAAATAAGGTGTCGGTCTTATGGAAAGACTCAGTACGGTACACATAGATCTTCAGGCAGCATACCACATCTAACATGTAGAGATCCCTCTCCTTTTCATATATGGTGTCAGGACAAATGGAAGGCACAACAATCTCCTGACTGATGTGGAACTCAGAGACCACCTTAGGAAGGAATTCCTGAGAGGTACAAAGAACAGCCTTATCCTTGTGAAACACCAGGAAAGGCGGTTTTCAGGACAAAGCCTGCAATTCTGCGACTCTGCAGACAAAGACTACAGCCAGAAGAAAGTCCATCTTCCACGTCAGAAGATGTAGAGGGATGGTAGCCAAGAATTCAATGGGAGACCGCTGCAAGACCCCAGTACCAAGTTAAGGTCCCACTGGGGAAAGCATGAGCAATGCCCTGGCAAGATGGCAATGCATTTCTGGAAGAAGACAGAGACATCAGAGGTCTGAACCTTCAATGAACTAAGGCTGAGTCCTTTGTTCACACCATCCTGTATAAATGACAGGACTGCTGGGAGATCAAACTCCTGTGAAGACAGGTCCCTGTCAGCATACCAAGAATGGAAAATGGACCAAACTCTATGGTAGGTCTTGGAAGAGAGTGGTTTTCTAGCTTGGATCATGGTGGAGACCACCTCAGGAGAATCGTCTTTCCGCCTTAGGATGGAGGCTTCAAAAGCCATGCCCTCAAAGCCAAGTGCTCCACATCCTCTCTCCAAAGGTAACCCTGAAGGAGAAGATCCGGTCTGAGTGGCAGAGGAAACAGATCCTGAACAGACAGGGCAACTAGTTCTGGGAACCATGGCTTCCTGGTCCAATAGGGTGGGCAATCATGATGACCGCCAGACCAATTGACAGGGCTTCCACAGGGAATGCCAGATGACTCCTCCAGCGAGAGTAAAATATCTGAACCTTCCTGAGATAGTCTGCCAAAACATTTTCTACCCCTGGGATGTGCACGGCAGAGATACCCGGATATGTTCTTCCGCCCAGGCTAAAATAGCCTTGACCTCAGACCAAGCAGAAGCACTTCTTGTGCCTCCTTGCTTGTTGATGTATGCCACAGCTGTGGCATTGCCCGACTAGACATGGACTGGACCACCCCTCAGTGGAGAGGACCAGTATTGCCCTGAGCTCCAGGACATTGATTGGCAGGAGAGTCTTCTCCACAGTCTATATGCCCTGAAACCCCAGGTGACCCAGGACAGCTCCCCAGCCCCTGAGCCTGGCGTCCATCATCACCAGGGTCCATTCCTGAATGACAAAGGGCTTCCCCTTCTCTAGGTTGGACCTGTCCAGCCACCAAAGTAGATTCTGTCTCAATTCCTGAGTAAGAGAGACAAGACGGTCCTAGAGATCCGGATTCTTGTGCCAAGCTCGAATGGTGAATCTCTGGAGCTCCCTGGCATGAGCCATGGAGTATGAAACTGCCTCCATGGTGGACACCATGAGGCCCGTCAGAGACAAGAACTTGAGCACTGGAGCAGAGGTCCACTCCAGGGTCCGGGACACCTGATGTATGACCTGCTGGATAGAGTCCTTGGTCAACAAAACCATCCCCTGACAGGTGTCGAACATAACACCACAGAAGACCAGGATCGGAGAGGGAACTGGAGCAGATTTCACCATGTTCAGAATTCACCTGTGGTGAAGGAGAATCTGAGTACATTCCTGGACCTACTGGTCCAGGAGTTCCCTTGACATTGCCTTCAGCAAAAGGTTGTACATGTAGGGAGTCACCTGGATTCCCCGCATGTGCAGGAAGACAATCAATGGCCCTAAGACCCTTCCAAAAACCTGAGGAGCAGTGGTGAGCCCAAAGGGCACAGCTGTGAACTAGAAGTGCCCCAAGGTGCACGCAAACCTGAGGTACTTCTGGCTGTCCAGATGAATTAGGTCATGCAGGTAGTTATCCTACAGATCCAGAGAGGCCAACATTTCTCCCCGACACATATCTACGATGACAGAGTGCAAAGACTCCTTTTTTGTAATGAGTAGTCACCACAAAAGAGTTGAGGTCCAAACTGGGGTGACTGCCGCAATTCCTCTTGGGAACCACAAAGAAGTTTGAATAAAAACCTAAACCTCTCTTTGGAGGTGGAACTGGAGCCAGGACTCCCTTGTCCAAGAGAGCCTGCATCATCTAGTTGAAAAGACGTAGCTTTGCTGGCCTAGCGCAGTTCTTGAGTGAATAAATTGGAAGTGAGGCAGGGATATGATGGGAATCCTGTAGCCTCCTGAAACCACCTGCATAACCCACTGATCCGCAACACAGCCTGTCTAGATAGTTGAAAAATATTACAGGCGCCCACCCACAGGGAGATGTGGATCAGTATTCTGAGAGTCATGCAGAAGACGGTTTCGTGGGTTTGGGTTTGGAGGAGGCGTGTTTTGACCTCCACTGCTACCTGGGCTTGGCGGCAGAGCGCGGGGTGCTGGCATGAGACACGGTTGGAGTCAGTCTTTGCGCTTCAATTTGAGAGGTGCCCTGAAAGGGGAGAGAAATCAGTGACTTCTTCGATGAGGTCAAAAGACCAATGTGCGTCTGGCAGCAACAGAGAAGGCAGAAGCCTTTGAAGTAAGTTTGACAGCATCAAAAAGAGCGTCAGAGACACAAGTCTGAGCCTCAGACATGTTGGCCAATAGGGCTAAAAGATCCTCCTTAGGGGCACCCTTACTGACAGCCTCAGTAAGTTGTTCACCCCAAATGGCAATGGCTTTAATGATCCATAAAGAAGCCAAGGTAGGCCGCAAGGCAGCACCTATGGCAGCAAAGTTAGTCTTTAGAATAGCCTCCAGCTTTCTATCAGTCATATCCGTAAGTGCCATGGCATCAGCCACGGGTAGAGCAGTAGACTTAGACAGTCTAGAAATAGGGGGTTCAACCTGAGGAGGTGTAGCCCACTGTGCAAAAGCTGCATCAGAAAAGGGGTACAGCTTGGAAAATCTCATGGAAAGAGACAAGTGCCTGTCAGGCTTTTTTTGCTCATCCAGGATATTGTGGTCCAGAGTGGGATTAGGTGGAAACAGAATGAGGGACTTCTTGTGCCTTTGAAAGACGTCAGTAGAAGTTTGGCTCTCAACAGGGTTAATAGGAACCTGTAGGGTAGTCAAGACCGCCTTACTGAGATCCTCTGCAGAGGGCTCAGGGTCAGCTTCAAAGCGGTCACCATAGGCATAGGAAGAAGCCCCTTCCTCGCACTCCCCTTCCTCCGAATCAGCCCCAAAGGAATCCTCCCCAGAGGAATCTAAAAGACCAGGAATGCCAGGGGCCTTAGGGGCTACAAACCTGAACAAAGTGGGGGGGTTCCAAGAATGGAGGACACCTTGGAGTTAAAAAGGAAACTGTGCCATAAAGGACTTTAAGTCATTGACCAAAAGTGGCTCTTGTTCAAGGCTGGAGGGCCCGGGAGGAGTGGTAGGGGCCACAGCACAAGGAGCATAAGTTTCTTGAGTATGCTCTAGGGAGCCCCAACTGGCATGAGGAACAGTAAGCAAGGGGGGGTCAAAGACTCCCCTGAGTACTTAGCCTTAGGTCTAGCCCCATGGACCGTTGGATCCTACATCCTAACAGGAGAAGTGTCTGTACAGTAAAAGGAACACAAATGCTGTCACCTTGATTAATAAACTCGCCTCAGAAAGCCCAAAAGAATACATATCTGGCAAATGAAAGGTTAACCTGAGGAGGAGAATAAGGGAAACCAAGCCTCTGCATAGGACACTCAGCAAAGAGAAAAAGAAAATGGCGACCGAAATCAAAGCCAATCATAGTGAAGCCCACGAAACTGGCATTCTGGGAATTGTAGTTTCTCTCAGTACTATTACCTAGCAATGCCAGCACCCAAACTTATAGGGGGCCAGTGGCCCCCAAGACACTGGGGATGTGAACCAGATTGTAGGGCAAGGAGAAACAAGAAGAATGAGCTCTCTCTCAACTCTGTAAGTGAAACGGTTGCAGAGATACATCCCAAAGCAGTCTGTCCCATAGAAGTCAATGGCGCAAGTGCGGCCGCGCAGCAAAGCGCTCCCTTAAAGGCACGGAATTCAAACAAGTTCTAATTTAGTAAAAGTGAACCAAGGCACCCAAAAAACACAACAGAACATGCCAATACAAATAAAAAGGTATAATTTCCTTAGTGTAAGTGAAAATAAGCCCCAAAACCCAGTGAAACCAGCAGGGAAGGGGGTTAAATACTAAAAAGCAGCCAACCAAGCTCCAGTGACTCTGGGAACAAACAGATAGACTACCCAACATGAGTGCAGGAGTTATAAGGAACTCCTATAAGACCCCTGTGTGGAGGGGGATAGAGGGACAAGTGGACCATGGCACTCAAAGGGTGGCTCACCTTTTTTGCAGGACTTCTTTCTTCAGACTACCATTGAGGAGAAAGGAGTATCAGAGAGACCCCTTTAGGAGAGAGAGACATGGGCGGCATGATTCTCTCCACAGGGCTGCAAAGGGTCCACAAAAACACCTGATAACTGGGCAATCCTCATGGGGAAGCCAGTAATGGTAATCCACCTAATGGGGGAATCTGACCACCCCATATCTAACAATAAAATAATAAAAGTACTAAAACTAAGTGGAACTGTTCTCAGCCACTGTCTAGGATCTTGGAACAAGTCTATCTGGAGTGGGGTTTGTGTGGTAGTCTGATATGGAGGAAGGGGAGGCCTCACCCTGCAGTTCTTCTAGAATTGTTCCAACCCACTGGAAGGAGCTGTTCCCTCCCCCATGGTACCTGTGAGTTTTATTGGACGACAGAGAAAACCCCCTTGTGTCTTGTTGCTGTGCTTGTGCACCTTGTTAGCTGAGTGTTGCAGTTCCTCACCCAGTTTAGTTCTCCTACACAACTTTTTCTGTTAATGATGGTGTTTCAACCTACATATTTAATTATTTTCAACACCTGTTTGGTATAATTGACTTTGTGCAAGTTTACCTAGAAGAATTGATGCTGTTGATTTGATTGAGATTTTTCTTCTTTTCACTCACTATCATTTTGTTAAATGATAAATATAAACTATTAACATGTCTTTTTTACAAAGCATTCTTACTTTACAGCATTTTTCACACCTTGCTAAAACTTTTGTGCAGTACTGTGTATGGAGAGATTTAACTTTCAAGACATCTTGGTTCTTGGAACAGGACATTTTGGTTTTGTTTTAATCCACATGTTACAGCACCATAACCATCTGTTGTCCAAAAGGATTTTTGGTTTATATTGCTGTGTAAGGAAAATCTTGACTCTTAAACTGCAAATTTCCATAGTAAGGAATAGCAACAATGCCACCTGGAGACCACATTAAGAAATAGCATTTTAACCCTTCAAGGAGTAGAGGGGCATGTAACCCATTGCAAAGCATATCTTGTACTCCGCTCTGGTCCTTAATGGTTTAAAGTTAAAAAACAAACAAAAAAAAAACACTTTTAGCTGGAATGGAGTACTACTGTTATGCTAAGCAGGAAAATCTATACCAAATACTGTATATATTTCCATACTAAAAACGTGGCTGCTCCTTTAAATCAATGTAAAAGTTAACTTGTTCTCTGTGATGATGAAGATGGTTTGCCCCGAAACTGCTCCTATTTATTTCTGAATATGTACCTTAGACTAGTGCTTAGGCATCAGCTCCCAAAAACAACCAAATCCTATATAATAATTCACTTGTTTGTCAGAAGCCATCATGCGCAGTAGAGACGGCTAAGCGTGCTGCAGTCCTGCACACTATAGACTGCCTGCTCTACGGCTGATAACAGAGCGGGGCTCCGAAGTCCGACCATAGTCTTTGACTACGGTCTGAATTCGGAGCACCCTGTCCCATATCAGCAGCGGCGTGGGCAGTCTCTACTCTGCATGACTGCACTGTCGCCATTGCTGGGTGGCACTGTGGCCCTTGTACACGGGCTCGTCAACTAGTCTCATATAATAAAATCTAATTCCTTAAAGGGATAGTAACACTTAATATATATATATGTATATCCTATATAATAATTCGCTAAGGATGTTTGTCAGAAGCCGTCATGTGCAGTAGAGATGGCTGCGCGCGCTGCAGTCGTGCTCAGTAGAGACTGCCTGTGCCATGGCTGATACAGAGCAGGGCGCTCCAAATTCACACTGGAGTCCTCTCTGAGCACCTTACTGTGCATGACTGCACCTCGGCCAATGATGGGTGGCACTGTGTCCTGTGTACACGGGCTCTTCAACTAGTATATATATATATATATATATATATATATTATAATACATATATATATATATATAATTAGATCTTATCCTCATGAGTAAACAAAGCATTGCTGAGAGGTCTTTTATTCAAATAGTGTTCCAGCTCAAACTTAAATTGTTTTTAGGTAACGGATCTCAATGGCCTGAAATTATACATTAGCACTGTTACCACCCCATCCAATGGAGGTTTATGGTCAATTGACCGATCTGGCCATAGGATGGTGTAGTAACAGTGCCACTGTACAATTTCAGGCCATTAAGATACTGCACCTAAAACAAAAATCATATTTGAACTACAATAACTTTTGAATAACAATATCTCTCAGCAAGGGGAGTACCCTGGTATTACTCAGGAGGATAAACTCTACAATATGTATATTTTTATATTTTAAGTGTTACTGTGCCTTTAATAAATATTCTGACATCACTGCTGCTAGAGGGGCAACTTGTTTACATTCCAACTGTGAACTTTGAGCACCGAGCTGAGCTGCAGCATCACTGAAGGATTCCACAACTCATCATTAATTGATATTGATTTTTTTAAATTTAATCTATTCTCTTTAATTATATTATATTGTGTATATATATATAGTATATTGTTATTATTGTTATTATCTGTTTTTTTTCCCCTACTAGCATAAGTTTAGGAGCAGGAGCAGGATACCGGACCAGGCAGGATCAGACAGGATCTGAATAAAATGTTCAGTAGGTAGGTGCATAGAGAGTAATATTGTGCCTGTGTGCAAGATAGCCCCTTATTTAAATGCATTTTATGGGGTTTTGCCTCCAATTTAATCACAACTACTGATGTTTTTCACTGCAGCCAACTGTCATATTCTGACAGTTGGAATCCATGTTGGACTGTAATGCAAGTCTATGGGGTGCATGTACAAAGTTAATAGAGTAATTCTGGGACATATTTATAAATATAACCCCCTTGGATGCTAGCGAGGTCTCCAAAGCATTATATGGCTAATTTGTTTTAAAAAGACACAAGTCCATCAAATCCAACCAATGAACTGAAGGTTTCTCTAGCACCAAAATAAAAGGTCCTCATTTGAATCACTGACAGTTTTTTCTGTTCCATATTGTGCGGCTGTTTTGCCCCCAAATTGCTCTTGTTTTGGGCCACACAAAAGTGGAACAATTATGGAGCAAACCAACTGCACCATAGGGTAGAAATAAATATTCCCCAACTTCTCATTGAATGAAATAGTGCTTTTAAACCCTTGAATGCGAGACAGGTCTCCAATGAATTGATTTACCCCATTTTAAAATGAATTTAGATTTTTTAAATTTCTCTCCAATTGAGTGGATGCGTTTTTCCACTTTTTCTTTGTGCATAAAGCCCTATGTGTAAAGTAAGTGGAGCAATTTCACATCCAGAGTGAACAAACAAATGGCTCTCCAGCTGTTAAGGAAAACAGTTGTCTGGATCAGAATTGTGGGAGCTATAGTCCAAACAGGGCAGGTTATCCACATCAGGGTAAATCACCCATTTTCTAACTGCCATTTCATGGGTTTTTGCCTCCAATGTAATCCCAGTTCCCTGCTGTTAGTCACTGCAGCCATCTGTCACAGTCTGACAGTTGGAATCCATGTTGAATTGTAAAGTAAATCTATGGATGCATGTATAAAGTCAATAGTAGAGTAACTATTCATTTATAAATGAATAAGAACATAAATGATTATTTATTTGACATTTACAACTCAGTGATAAAAGGATGGAAAAGCCCTGGGGTCGACAGACAATGGAGGATTTAACAAATGGAGCAATTCTGGGGCAAACGCTCTGCCCTGTAGGCACTGGGGTATCTAGTCACAGGAGGGAAAACTTTTTTTGGGTCCCCAAATATTGTCAGAGGTGTAAGTGGAGCCTATTGTACAGTGCTGCAGAATAAGTTGGCGCTATATAAATAAAGAATAATAATACTAATAATATTGGTCTCTGCAGCAGATGGGACCCCTTGGATGCTGGGCCCCAGTGCAACAGCTCCAACTCATTGCTTTATAGTTTATTGGAGAAATATAATGCAGACTGTTTTAGCATTTAAAGGGTTAATAGTTCATTTTAAATCAATGTGCATTTTGACAAGTTGAGATTAAGCCCTGGGATGTTATCTGCAATTGAAATAGAAATGTAGAACTATTATTGCTTTTTTCTGTTGAAGCCTAGTAATATAGTATATAGAGGCCTCTACTGTTCTGTTATACAGTTCTACCCCCAGATGATCACGACTCCAAGAACCTAGAAAGGAGCAATTCTGTAGCAAACTAATTGAATCTTAGGGGTCACATAAACATGTCTATTGATTTTACTGGGACATTTAACCCCTTAAATGCTAAGGAGGTCTCCAACAACCAGAGGGAAATTTTATTTCCCCCTATGGGACAGTTGGTTTGCTCTAGAATGGTTCCATAAAAGGAACAGACAATTTGAATTTACATATGACTTTACAGAATATGTAATATCAAAATGGAAGCTGATTGTCACTTAACCCTCTGGTCCTTAAAGCGTTAAGCTGCCTGTCACCCACCTGGATATGTAAATAAAACTGGGTTAACGTATAAGCCATATAATAAGGATCAATAATTTTATTCCAGACATCTAGGAACTGGATCTCCAGGAGGAGAGTCACCTGACCAGCACGTTTCGAGGGCCAGGACCAGAGAGGAGAATGAGGCCCTCAGAGACCGGCAGTAAGTTTTATTAGAATCACAATTGGCAGGGATGAAATTCACTTGATAATACACTTATTATGAAAACTATTATATCAGCTCTCCAAAAACAGAATCACCCTTTTAAAAAGGGGCGTAGTCAGAATTACCATATCTGTCTGAGTGGAATAGCGAATGCGTCTAATGCAGGAGGTACTATTATGAACACTTTTATACGTCTATTTAGATTTGTTGTAAATGCTAATTTTTCATAGTTAATTTAAGAAACGGTTGGTATATGGCTTCCTGCATTAGATCATGCGCAATACCTATCTGCTCACGAAAAATGCCTTCAGAGCATTCGCATGTTTCTTGCATTTCTCCCATTGTTCTGTAATAATGTTGAATGCAACATCTCCAAACAATATGAGTAACGCCTTTTTTCCTCATCAGGGAAATTCCTACTTTATATTTTATTTTCATAATAACTTTTGCTGTCCCTTTATAAGAAATCAGGATTTTTCAGTTGCAAACAAATTATTAAGAAATGTAATTTTATGCTGGCAAACAAATTGTATTTTAGCACAGACTTTGTATTCTTTGCCTTTATTATGTAAGCTGGTTTCTTCCAGCTATCACTATTGTTGTCAGTGTAGTTACCTGATGTAGAGAATTAAAGTGGCACTAACACCTTATAATTATATCACACCTACCAACATTTCAAATGGCCAAAAAGATACGCCTCAGTTTTAGGTGGTGTTTCTGTGGGTGTGGCTGGTGGGCAGGGCATTACCAAGAATTTTTAGGTTATTTCTTGTCCTGTTGGCACCTCTTTGTGTAATTGATAAATGATGGAAAGCAATACAACAGTATTTTATTTAAGCAGATTAATTTATAAACACATATACTGAAGATTAACAGCACATTTATTTAAATTTTATTGCAGCAGAGCAATGTGATACACACTACTCATGCTGATCTCCTAAAAAGAGGGAAAAAAGGGTAGAAAAGAGGGACCGAGGGATTTGGATCTGAAAGAGGGACTGTCCCTCCTAAAGAGGGACACTAGGGAGGTATGTTATATCCTCTCACTTACCTATATCTGGGCAGAAAATCCTAATGCCCACTATGTATCAATTATTTGTTGATAGGTTCCCCCAAACTAGCCTGCAATTAGTATTAGATATCATGCCCATATAGGTGGATAGGCTTCTTTGTCTCAGGACTCCAGCACTGCAAACTCCTCCCACTGAAGACTTCTTGAAAAGGATGGTTTCAGTGGGAGGAGTTTCAACTCTGGCAACAAAGAATCACGTCTGCCGCTATGGAGATGGCATCCAGTACTAACTAGAGGAACAATCCACACTGATTTGACTCATAGAGGCCATTAGGATTTTCTGCACAGATTAAGTTAAGGCAGGAGTTCTGGAGCAAACCAATTAGATCATAGAGGTTGCATATATATTCTATTTGGATTTAAAGGGACTATTAACCCCCCAAATGCTAGGGAGGTCTCCAACACATTGTGAATGAGTGGAAATTTTTATTTCCCCCCTATGGGACAGTTGGTTTCCTCCAGAATTGCTCCATAAAAGTAATAGGCAATTTAACTTTATCTGTGTCTTTCCAGAATATGTAATATGTAATGTCAAAAGCTGGTCTTTAAAGTGTTAAGCTGGATATGTAAATAAAACTGGGTTAATAATAAACTGTATAATAAAGATCAATACTTTTATTCCAGACGTCTAGGAACCAGATATCCAGGAGGAGAATCCCCTGACCAACGCGTTCCGAGGACCAGAGAGGAGAATGGGGCCGGCAGTGACAGGCAGTAAGTTTTATTAGAGTCATAACTGGCAGGGATGGAATTCACTTGATAATACACTTACTATGAAAACTATTATATCAGCTCTCCAAAAGCAGAATCACCCCTAAAGAGATAGTAATACTTAATATGCAAAAACTATATATTGTAGGGTTTTTCCTCCTTAGTAAAATAAGGGAATCCCCACTGCTGAGAGGTGTTTTATTCAATAGTTATTGTGGATCAAACTTGATTTTTAGGTGCAATATCTCAATGGCCTGAAATTGTATAGTGGTGCTGTTGCTAAAGCATTCTATGGACAGCTCTGGTCAGATGACCATAAATCTCCATAGGATGGTGTAGTAACAGCGCCACTGTACAATATCAGGCCAATGATATACTGCACCTAAAAATCAAGTTTGATCCACAATAACTATTGAATAAAACAACTCTCCGCAGTGGTAGTACCCTTATTTTACTACCCTGCAATATAAATAGGTTGACATATCAAGTGGTACTCTCCCTTTACAGTGGGAAGGTCATAAACCCACTGTACCCATTCTCTCACATACCATGTTACTTTTTTCTGTAATAATGTTGAATGCAATGTGAGTAGCCCCCTTTATTCTCATCAGGAAAATTACTGCATTATATTTTTAGAATAACTATTGCTGTCCCTTTAAAATAAATAATGATTTTTTCAGTTGCAAACAAAATATTAAGAAATGTAATTTTATGCTGGGCAAACAAATTGTATTTTAGGACAGACTTTGAATTCATTGCCTTTATTATATAAGAAAGTTTCCTCCAGCTATCACTTTTATTATCAGTGTAGTTACCTGATGTAGAGAATTAAAGGGACAGTAACACCTGATAATTATATCCCCTCACTTAACTAAATCTGGGCAGAAATCCTAATGTTCACTGTGTATCAATTATTTGCTGATAGGTTCCCCCAAACTAGCTTGCAAGCAGTAATGGATATCATGCGCATATTGGTGGACAGGCTTCTTTGTCTCAGGACTCCAGCACCGCAAACTCCTCCCACTGAAGACTTCTTAGAAAGGATGGTTTCAGCGGGAGGAGTTTCAACACTGGCAACAAAGAATCAGGTCTGCCTCTATGGAGATGGCACCCATTACTAACTAGATGAACAATCCACACTGAATTGATTCATAGAGGCCATTAGGATTTTCTGCACAGATTAAGGTAAGGCAGGAGTTATAATTATGAGGTGCTAGTGTTCTTTTAACTATATGCATCAGGTAACTATCTTCAAAATTGATAATAAAAGTAATAGATTGTGGAAACCGATTGGTCTGTTCAGACATAACATGTTCAGTCAGTCCTTGATGTCACGTAAATCGGGAAAGAAAAGGCCATCGCTTTATTGATATATAAATAACATACGCAACATGGCCCAAAAACTTCAACAATCTTACCGACTAATAAAACTGATCCATATTATGGATATCCCAGCATGGCCAAATCACACTGCGCTCATGGTTAAAAACTGTTACAATTCTCAACAATTCCTAGAAAAAATTAACCAATTACCTCAGCTGGGCCAGACCAAGCCAGCTCAAATTGGTAACATAGCAACCAACAGTCTAAGTCCAGGTAGGGTGACCACGGGTCCCGGAACGTCCGGGACTGTCCCTTATTTCAGGGCTATGTCCCGCGTCCCGGGTCATCTTCAACCGGGACAATGAAGTGTCCCGGAATGAAGCCAAGCCGCCCTGGATGTCAGCCTGCAAGCGCTGTGTCACATCATGGACGCCGCGAGGGAGCGCTTGGTAGCGCTCCCTCGCGGTGTCCATGATATGACACACCGCTTGCAGGCTGACATCCAGGGCGGCAATGCAGCTTACCTGATCTCCTGGAGGCAAGCGCTCTAATAATACAGAGCGCTGGGAGATGACATCATCTCCCAGCGCTCTGCATTACTGAGCACAGCGCGCGGGAGCTTCAGCTCTGTGCCGGAGGAGGCACAGAGCACTTTCCACGCCGCTAGACCACCAGGGACTCAAGGTATGAAGGGGTAACTAGGGTGACCACGTCCCGGAATGGCAGAAGGGAAATGTGGTCACCCTAAGTCCAGGGGAATCCTTCTTTAGGGTTCTTCTCTCTAAGAAACCATCCTCAGTTATTTTGTCACCACTTAAAACATAATCCACCACCAAGGCAAGTACCCACCATACACCTTCCCCAAACCATCCATTAAAAATGCCAGACAAAGGGGAGGGATGCTTCCTCTCTCCCTTCACCTGCAAATGCAGCTCACTTCCTGCCTACCTAACTTGCTTCCCACTAACAACCTACCCCATTACCACACTTACTAACCCTCCCCTTTTCATGTCTTCCCTATGACAGGATCTCTGGGGAGTTCTTTTCCACATCAAGATCATGACCCCTAATTCAGGAAGCTAGAGAGCAGCTATTATAGAGCAAACCAAATACATCCTAAGGGTCAAATAAACATTCCCTTTGGCTTTAATGGGACTATTAATATCCCTAAATGCTAGGAAGGTCTCCAACACATTGTAAATGAGTGGGAATTTTTATTTCCCCCATGGGACAGTTGGTTTGCTTCAGAATTGCTCCAAAAAAGTAATACGCAGTTTGACTTTATATGTGCGTTTTCAGAGAATTTAATGTCAAAATCTGGTCCTTACAGTGTTAACCTGGATATGTAAATAAAACTGGGTTAAATATAAACTATATAAATAAAGATCGATACTTTTATTCCAGACGTCTAGGAACCAGATATCCAGGAGGAGAATCCCCTGACCAACGCGTTCCGAGGACCAGAGAGGAGAATGGGGCCGGCAGTGACAGGCAGTAAGTTTTATTAGAGTCATAACTGACAGGGATGGAATTTACTTGATAATACACTTACTATGAAAACTATTATATCAGCTCTCCAAAAGCAGAATCACCCCTAAAGAGATAGTAACACTTAATATGCACAAACTATATATTGTAGGGTTTATCTTCCTTAGTAAAATAAGGGAATCCCCACTGCTGAGAGGTGTTTTATTCAATAGTTATTGTGCATCAAACTTGAATTTTTAGGTGCAACATTTCAATGGCCTGAAATTGTACAGCGGTGCTGTTGCTACAGCATTCTATGGACAGCTCTGGTCAGATGACCATAAATCTCCATAGTATGGTGTAGTAACAGCGCCACTGTACAATTTCAGGCCTTTGACATACTGCACCCAAAATATTCTAGTTTGAGCTGCAATAACTTTTGAATAAAACAACTCTCAGCAGTGGCAGTACCCTTATTTTACTCAGGAAGATAAACCCTACAATATAAATAACTAGTTGAACAGCCCGTTACACGGGCCACAGTGCTTCTGGCAGCCGGTTGCGGGGCAGACACGCGCAGTAGAGACTGCCAGCGCCACTGCTGATACAGAGCTAGACACTCCTTCGGAGCACCCAGCTCTGTATCAGCCGTGGCGCGGCAGTCTCTACTGCGCATGACTGCCACACGGGCAGCAGTGTCTACTGCGCATATCAGGCGTTACACACAAGTACAGTGGCTCAGTGGTTAGCACTCTTGCCATGCAGCGCTGTGGTCCTGGGTTCAAATCCCACCAAGGACAGCACCTGCAATGAGTTTGTATGTTCTCACTGTGTTTGCGTGGGTTTCCTCCGGGTACTCTGGTTTCCTTCCACACTCCAAAAACATACTGATAGGTGAGTTTAGATTGTGAGCCCCAATGGGGACAGGAACCAATATGAGTGTAAAGCGCTGCGGAATTTGTGTGCGCTATATAAATAAAGGATTATTATTAGCGAAATATTATATAGGATTTTGAATATGAAGTGTTACTATCCCTTTACAGTAGGAAGGTCATAAACCCACTGTACCCATTCTCTCACATGCCATGTTACTTTGTTCTGTAATAATGCTGAATGCAATGTGAGTAGCCCCCTTTTTTTCTTCAGGAACATTTCAATACATTTATTTTCATAATAAAAACTTTTACTGTCCCTTTAAAATAAATCATGATTTTTCAATTGCAAACAAATTATAAAAAAATGTAATTTTATGCTGGGCAAACAAATTGTATTTTCGAACAGACTTTGTATAAATGTTTTTCGTTATGTAAGATAGTTTCCTCCAGCTATCACTTTTATTATCAGTGTAGTTACCTGATGTAGAGAATTAAAGGGACACTAACACCTGATAATTATATCCCCTCACTTAACAAAATCTGGGCAGAAAATCCTAAACGGTTAAGCTTCCTGACTCCCCCCTGGAAATTATTGAAAAAATAAAACTGAGTTACAGTTTAAGCCATATAATAAGGTTCAAAACTTTTATTACAGACATCTAGGAACCAGATCTCCAGGTGGAGAGACCTCTGACCAGTGTGTTCCGAAGACCAGAGAGGAGACTGGGGCCGTCAGAGGCTGGCAGTAAGTTTATTTGAATTTCAGTTGGCAGTGATGGAATTTACTAGCTACTACACTCATAATGAAAAATATTATATCAGCTCTCCAAAAGCAGAATCAACCCATTTAAAACAGGAAGGTCATAAACCCACTGTACCCATCTTCTCACATATCATGTTACTTTATTCTGTAATAATGTTGAATGCAGCATCTCCAAACAGTGTGAGACGCCCATTTTTTTCTCATCGGGAAAAGTCCTACATGATATTTTGTTTTCATAATAACGTTTGCTATCCCTTTAAATTAAATCAGGATTTTCAGTTGCAAACAAATTATTAAGAAGTAAAATTTTCTGCTGGACAAACAAATTGTATTTTAGCACAGACTTTGTATTAATTGCCTTTATTATGTAGGATAGTCTCCTCCAGATATCTCTTTTATTATCAGTGTAGTTACCTGATGTAGAGAATTAAAGGGACACTAACACCTCATATTTATATCCCCTCACTTACTAGTCAGAAAATCCCAAAGGGTTAAGCTTCCTGCAGCCCACCTGAATCTAATTAAAGGAAAATAAAACTGATTAATGTATGAGCCATGTAATAAGGATCAATACTTTTATTCCAGATATCTGGAAACCAGATTCCAAGGAGGAGAGACCCCTGACCAGTGCGTTCCGAGGACCAGGAAACGTACCATAGAGGAGACTGGGGCCTGCGGTGACCAGAAGTAAGTTGTATTAGCATCACAACTGGCAGTGATAGAACTCACTTGATAATACACTTATTGTGAACATCAGCTCTCCATAGACAGCACCACAATTTCAAAATATGCCATGTTACTTTTGGCGCTATGAAAGAAATGTTCACATCTGATAAAGGCATTTTTGTGCATGTTTCTTGCATTGCGCCATTTGTTCTGTAATAATGTTGAATGCAGCATCTCCAAACAGTGTGTGTGTAGCATCTTTCTTCCTCATCGGTAAAATACTTACATTATATTTTATTTTTCCTAATAACTATTACTGTCCCTTTAAATTAAATCAGGATTTTTCAGTTGCAAACAAATTAGAAAGAAATATAAATGTATTCTGGGCAAATAAACTATAAATTAGGACAGACTTTGTATTCATTTCCTTTATTATGTAAGATAGTCTCCTCCAGATATCTCTTTTATTATCAGTGTAGTTGCCTGATGTAGAGAAGTGAAGGGACACTAACACCTCATAATTATATCCCCATCACTTAACTTAATCTGGGCAGAAAATCCTAAAGTCCACTATGAATGAATTATTTGCTTCCCCCCAAACTAGCCTGCAACAAGTACTGGATATAATGTCCATATAGGTGAAGAGTTTTCTTTGTTTCAGGACTCCAGTACCCCAAACTCCTCCTGCTAAAGTTTTCTTAGGAAGAATGGTTGCAGTGGGAGGAGTATGGAGTCATGTCTGCCTCTATTGAGATGATATCCAGTACTAATTAAAGATTAATTTGGTGGAAACAAACCACACTTAAATGAATCATAGAGGTCATTAGGATTTTCTGGCCTAAGTGGGGATTATTTTTATGAGGTATTAGTATTCTTTTAACTCTCCACAACAGATAACTATCTTCAAAATTGATAATAAAAGTGATAGCATGTGGAACCTAACTGGTATTTGATAAAGTTAATGAATAAAAATAGTCTGTTCAGTCATAATATCTTCAGTCAGTCCTGGAAGTCATTTCCATGGGGGCATGGAGCTGCTGGCAGGAAAAGGGAGTTCGTGTAGTCCTGCCAGTAACTGACATGTCGGCCTCCATAGACATGACATACAGGACTGATTGAAGATGTTATCTGTGGAACAAAGGCATAAGTACAACATTCATAGGGGTCATTAGGTTATCCTACCATAATAAGGTAAGTGGGGAGTTATTAGATGGTGTTCATTTTCCTTTATTTGGAGGTTTATACACATAGCAGATTCTTATAGGAATGTAATTTATTCTTTCCTACCACAGTGCTGATTGTGACGTATCCAAAAGGAGGAGAACCGCAGAGGAGGAGGAGCTGCATAAGCTTAGAAATTACATATTTTACTTGCTGCTGGGTAAGTTAATGGTCTCTGTAGTCTCATCAAAACAAAAGGATGATTTCACTGTGCACTGTGTAATTTGTAATGAACACATAGGGCAGGTTCCTCAATGTTAGTACTCAAGGCACACCAACAATGTGTTCTCAGCATAACCCTGCTTAATCATAGGTGGGTGACCAGTGGCTCAAGTCATTGTGATAAATGTGCTTAATTAGGATTTTTGATTAAAACTAACCGTAGGTGACAAATATACATTTCTATTTATTTAAATGGGGCTTTTAACTCCTTGAATATAGAGAGACCTGTCATGCATTGCTTTGCAAAGAAATGTGTTGGAGGCCTCTCTAACACTCAGGGGGTAAAACTCCATTTACATCAATGACAAGTTTTGTCTTTTTTATTTCTCCCCTGTGGTACAGATGGTTTGCTCTAGAAATGTCCTTCTTTGCTTTCTATTCATAAAACCCTATGTGTTAAGAAAAACTGAACAATTCTGGGTTAAGGAAACAGTGGATGAGGCTGTGAGCAGGGTCATGAGGCCATGGGTGGGGCTAAGGATGCTTTGAGTGCCTTGCCAAGGGGCCCTGTAATGTAATTATATTATATGACCTGTATATGATTTGTCTCTTTCATATCCAATATGAGCTGAGCTTTCATTTACTGTATTTGTTCTGTTTCTTGTAGAGAATGATGTCATCCAAGGTTTTCTGCACCAGGACACCTGCCAGAGGATATCTGATAAGGTATTTATTGTATTTTCCCTTGGCTCAGAGGGGTGGATTGCAGGGCAGATCCTGGTTGAAAATGGATTTCTGTCTGTTCTGTACAAGACAAATTCTCAGAAATTAATACAATTATATAAAAACAGTGTGGCAGTTTTATCATGTTTTTCCACACAATAACAGACAATGAAATTAATGTTCTGTCCCAACTCTTACCTTATGTAAATTAGTAAGCCACAAACACCTAAAATCCTGCCCTAAACATAAATTACACCAAGGGGAGAGCAAAGGAGCAGTATTTGGGTGTTTAATGGTACTGCCATGTTGATTTTGCTGGCATCAAAGTCCAAGGCTGGTGGAATGTGCCTGCCAATAGGCACTGCAATGATCATACCTATGCTTTCCCTTCAGTGCAGCCACTATTGTTAGGGGCTAATGCCACGATGGCTGTAATGGTGGATTTGTACATTAAAAAATATATAAAATATAAAGGTTCCTGGCGAGCTCAAAATACATTTTATTATTAGTGTTCAGTTATTTACGTGTATAGTCAAGAGAGCAGCAAGAACTAAATCATGGCTACATATCCTATATAATAATTCGCTAAATAGTGTGTAACGCCCGACATGCGCAGTAGACACTGCTGCGCGTGCGGCAGTCAAGCGCTGTAGAGACTGTCCGCGACGCGGCTGATACAGAGCTGGGCGCTTCGAAGGAGCATCCAGCTCTGTATCAGCAGTGGCGCGGGCAGTCTCTACTGCGCGTGACTGCCCCGTGACCGGCTGCCAGAGGCACTGTGGCCCGTGTAACGGGCTGTTCAACTAGTACAAAATAAACAAAAGGAAAGTCTGTGCATCAGATCATGACTTTTACAAATAAATAACCTATGACTTACTATAAGTAATAAACAGGCCAGACTTTCCTTTTCTTTCCTTTGTATATGTAACCAAGATATAGTTCTTGCGGTTCTCTTGACTATAGACATTTGTAACTAATTGAACACTATTAATAAAAGCTATTTTTAGCTCACATGGTATGTAAAGGGATATGTAAACTGCCCACCATGAAGCAAGAGGAAAGGGATTTGGTCTGGCCACACCCACAAGCATGTGAAAAACATGTGTAGAGGAGAGCTAAATGATGTTGACATTAAAATGGCAGGCTCAGGGTTACCAACCCCTACAATTCCCATCATCTCCAGCCAGCCAACAGGAATGATGGGAATTGTAGTCCTGAATAACTGAAGAAGCTCAGACTGCCCCTCACTGCTCTGTACTGTTGCCTACTCTGCCTAATGCAGCGGTTCGCAATTGTATTTACTCTAGGCACCCTCTGGCACCCTTAACCCTTTGAGTGCCAGAGGGGTACGCAACACATTGCAAAGCACTCAAAGGGTTAACACGCTATCTGCAATTTTTGGGGCACATATAAGATATTTTATGTAACTTACCAAGGGCATAATGAAAGGCACACTACATAAATATATCATTATTAGGTTTCACAATCATAATGACAAAAATAAACATATTATGCCTACCAATTTCCATACATTTTCATCTGAAACTGAATACGTACTGTTCATTTTTGCAAAAGTCTTCATAGAAGAAGTTGATGTACATGTACAACAACATGCCACAGCACCCTGTTTGTGAATCACGGGCCTAATGTGGAATCCTACTCTGTGTCTTGTTGTGTTCCATGATGTTTCCTGCCATGATGCTGTGGGACATATACTAGTAGGGTTGCCACCTTTTCTTCAAAAAAATACCGGCCATGGCATTCTCTCCATAGACTTAACATTGGACAAAAGCCAATTTTTTACTGGCCTGCCGGTAAAATACCGGCTGGGTGGCAACCCTATATATTAGTAACCGCTTCATAAAATAAATATTCCCACCAATGTGATTTTCATGATTCTGTGCATACCCCCAGTACACATACACACATAAATTATTAAGAGGAGGGGGTTTGGGCTGCAAAAGTGGCTCAATTAAGTGTGAGCATGCAAACTAATTATGTGTGTATGTGTACTGGGGGTATGCGCTTGGTTGAGCCTAGGACAGCAGAAAACCTAAGTACATCACTGTACATCATTTGTACATTCACACCAATGTCCATCCAGACCTACACTGTAACCCACTAACACCTTCCATTGTCTCTCTAGTATCTTCTGGCCATGGTGTTCTGCTATTTTCAGCGAGCTGGACTTCTCCTGACCGAGTATACGGCAACAAACTTCTTTATTGCCCTGTAAGTAACTTTTACGTCTACCCATACATTGTCTGATCAAAGACATCGGGCCTTATTTATAGAAGCAAACTGGGGTAATTCTGGGGAAACCTTCTTCCACATACGGGACGAATTCACCCCCCCTTTAAATTATATTTTAACCCCCTGAATGCTCTAGAGGTCTCCGGCATGTTGCAAAGCTATGCCCTGGATACCTCTGCAGTATTCAAGGGGGTTAAAACACCACTTAATACAACAGGAATTTGGGGAGTGTTTATTTGCCCCCCCTTTGTGCAATTGGTTTTACCAAAATTGATCGAGTTTCCTTTTATACATAACCCCCAGTGAGGCTAATGTACTAGGATACACTGGGGCAAACTATTTGCCATTCACATTGTTTAAATGGGAAGTATTACATAGTTTATACTACTGAGAACAATAAAGGGACTCTTGCTGCTGTTTTTTGATGGAAAAGTTACTACAAATGAAACTTGCATTTTGGGTGCAATTCTTCAGCACCCTGATCGTTTGTAGTGCTGCTGTTGCTACAGCAATCTATGGATAACTACTGACTGTGACAATAACCCTCCATAGAGTGATGTAGCAACAGCTCCACCCTGATATTTCACTCCTTCACCTAGTACTGCACTCAAAGAATGAAAGTTTGAGCTGGAATAACTATTGACTGAAACATCCCCTAGCAGCTGGTGTGCTCTTACTTTACTCAGTAGGATAAACCCATGATATATATATATATATATATATATATATATATAATTTCCTGTTAAAAGTGGGCTTTTAACCCTTTGGGGTCAACTACCCCATTTAAATCAATAGAAATTTTGATTTCCCTATGGTTCATTTGGCTTGCTCCAAAATGGTTCCGGTTCATCGTCTATGGGGTTAAAAACCTAATTTAAATCAATGGTGATTTGTATTTATTACATTTGGGAAAGTGGGTTTTGTATATCTCTCAACATTTCAAATGACCAAAGAGGGACACTTTTGTTTTAGGAGGTGTTTCTGGGGGTGTGGCTAGTGGGTGGGGCAATACTGAGAATTTTTAGGTTATTTCAAGACCTACTGACACCTCTTTGTGTAACTGAATAAAATGATTTAGAGCAAGACCCAAGTATTTTATTTACATATACTAATTTATAAACACATATACCGAAGTCTATACAAACATTAATGTAAGTTTTATTACTGTGGGGCACCACATAGTCTGATCAGCAACAAAGAGAGAGACACCAGGGTGGGAAAAAGGGACAGTGGGGTTTGGGTCTCAAAAAGGGTCTGTCCCTCCTAAATAGGGACACTTGGGAAGCATGGTTTTGCTCCAAGATTGTTCTGCTTATCTTTATACATATGGCCTTATGAACAAAAGACGGAAAGAGCAATTCTGGAGCAAATGGACAGCCCCATAGGGGGAGAAATTCAAATTGCAATTAATATAAATGGGGCGTTTTATCCCTTTATCGCTAGGCAAGTCTACAGCGTATTGAGTCAGAGAGGCCTCTCTAGCAATTAAGGAGTTAACCCTTTGAGTGCCAGAGGGGTACGGAACGCATTGCAAAGCAAAGCAATGCGTTCCGTACCCTTCTGGCACTCAAAGGGTATTCAAAGTCCAATTTAAACCAGTGGGAATTGTTTGTCCCCTGTGTTGCAGTTGGACTGATCCAAAATTGTTACATTTCTTCTTTGTTCATCAGCATCATTGAGCATCCATTTCTGTACCATGTACTTGTGCCATGAAGATGGCTGTATAGAACAGTGCACATACATTAGAAATGCTGTTTTTCCCCCATCACACAGTGAGATTACAATAACAAGGCCAGATTGATATCTCAATTGACCCTAGACAACACATCCTAGATGTCCTTTGGCTGTCCCATGGGCCAACCCTCATATGACTCCACTCCTATCCCCATCCATTTTTATTTGGCAGAAAAAATGCATTCCGCCTATAAAACACAAGCACAAAATCTCTTAACCCTTTGGGTGCTTTGTAATAAGTTGGAAACCTCTCTAGCAGCCAAGGATTTAAATAATGGCAGTGGTGTATAATCTGGTAAATATACTGGTTGAATTAGTATATACATTGGGAAATAAACTTACAACCATAAACCAAGAGTGAGTGTCTGGAGGAAGGACACTGGAATTTCTCTGGCCACACCCATAGTTCAGAATATGGGTGTGGTTAGCATAGCTGAGACTCCTTCCCACACAATGGGGCACTCTAGGCAGCTGTCTGCTCTGCCAGCCCTGATACAGAGGGATTTGGTGTGACTTACAAGGAGGTCCCTGGTGGTGATTGTATTTAGAAGCTTTGTTTCATTTCATGCAATAAAGTTACATTATTTATATATGTTTGTGTCTCCTCTTATTATCTACTAGTGCAAAACCATTAATTACAACATGTATAGACTTAAATTGGAGCTGTCACCTACAGACAGGTTTATTTTGTACTAGACATTTTTTTTCTATACAATGAATATTTTTTGAGACATTAACCTTATGTGATGGTGGCATTTTATGCTAATTCCCTGCACCATGTGCTAAGTAGTTGTGTACAAGGTCAGTTTTACCACTTGCTGTGTCATTAGTAGGGACCTCAGTGTATGGGCAGTGCCTTGATTCATTCGTAGCACAGTATGTGGTAATGTTGGCCCAGCATATAAACTGATTATCATAAAGTGCCATAATCTGCTACCAAGAAATAAAGGCTAATTTCTCAAAAACTATTGATATTGCAAAACAAATGGCTAAGCTTATCTTAGGGTTTAATGTGCTATTATACAGCAGTATGGAAAAAATATAAATTATTTATCCTGCTGAATAAAATAGATGTTTTGTTCAAATGTTATTGCAGCTCAAACTTGTATTTTTGTATGCATTATTTCCAAGGCCTAAAATATAAAATTAAATATTATAACTTGAATATGTATCTCTTACTCAATGTTACTTTGCCACCTTAGGTTTCTGGCGAGTAACATGGAGGAAGATCTGTGCTTCTGGGAGGACATCTACCCCTGGGCTTTGGACATGAGGTGGCCTTACCAGAAGACCCATTTCCACCATGCACTAGGACTCCTGTGGGCCAGGATGGACTTTCAAGCCAGAGTGACAAGAGAGGAGTGCGAGCAGGTTTGTTAGACCACACATATATATTTGTGTGTATATTTATTGAATCAAAGGAGACACACTGAGTGCCACAGAAGTGTCCAGCATATTGTGGAACAATGCACTCGACACCTGTCTGGCCCTCAGGGAGTTAAGAGGGGTTGGGTGTTACAATAGCGGCGGCATTCTTTGTCAGCGGCGCTGCGGTCCGTTCCTCTCTGCAGCCTGCCGCAGCCTCTTCCGGCGGGCTCTCAGTGTGCCTTGGCGCGCGTCCAGCTAGACGCCCGTCTGTATTTAAAGGGACAGGCACACTTTTTTGGTCTCCTCCTCTTCCTGGGGGCTGGTCCTTATAACCCACTGGACACTACTCTCAGTTGCCCTTTCGTGGTGTCCAGTGTGGTTGGGAGGTTGTAGTACTGACTATCTGTTCTGGTTATGACCATTGGCTTGTTTTGACTATCCGCTCTGTGTATGATATTGGCTTGTCTGACATCCATTCTGGTGCATAATCTGCGGCTCTGGTAGACTACCCTCTCTGTGTATGACCCGGGCCTGGCTGACTATCCGTTCTGGTGCTGACGTTTGGCTTTACCTGATTTCCTGTTCTGTGTGTTACGCTGGTTGGTCCTGTTGCCTCTGGGATCTGACCTGCTGCTCAGGGTTTTCATATTTCCCTTGCATTCTTGTATATCGCTATCTACCTAGGTTTGCCTACGGTTGTCAACTGCGCAACCAGCATACAAACGCTCCAGGGGATAGCTGTTGGGCACCTTGGTAGCTCTAGTGGCCTCTCGATCCTGGTTTCTGGTAGTACATGTGCGGACCTGTCGGGCGATCCCTATCTTTGTTGTACAGGTGCGGACCTGTCGGGCGATTCCTACCTTGGTTAGTACAGGTGCAGACCTGTTGGGCATTCCTACCTTGGTTAGTACAGGTGCGGACCTGTTGGGCGTTCCTACCTTGGTTAGTACAGGTGCGGACCTGTCGGGCGTTTCATACCTTTGGTAGTGGAGCTCCGGTGCGGACCTGAGTCGAGTCCTTCCTGGCTATCATTGGGGCTCAGTTCCTTGTACTTCAGAAGAACAGTATTGCTGCCACCCGTGTTGCATTGTACTTTACTGTACCATTGCCTGTATGTGTGTTTCCTAATAAAGCTCTGGCGAAGTAGTACTGACTCCAGTATCGTTATTTCTGCCGTGACAGTACGAAAGGGCCATGTCTACGGACGGTACTGGCAACCCTTCTAACCAAGACCTCCTAGCCAGAATGGAGTTTCAAGAGCAGCGTATGGATCAAATGACGCTGGCTTTGCAAACCCTGTTGAACCGTACTGCTCATCTCGACCGCCCAGCCGGTCAGTCGGTGGCCTCCCCAGTTGCCAACCCGGCACCGATAGCTTCAGCCAACCCTGATGCAAGTGTGATCAGGGGTTCCTCATGGCAGGCTCCTACTCCTCAACGTTATGAGGGAGACCCAGCTCTGTGTCGTGGGTTCTTGAACCAAGTAGGCATATTTATGGAAATGGTTCCACAGGCTTTTCCTAACGATCGTAGTAGAGTTGGATTTCTCATTTCTCTACTCTCTGGCAAGGCTTTAGCTTGGGCCAATCCATTATGGGAGACAGACAAACCGATTGTGTATGATTTCTTGGCTTTTGTGGATGCCTTCCGTAAAGTCTTTGACATGCCCGGTCGTAAGGCATCGACCACCAAACACCTCATGAGGATACGCCAGGGTACTCGTACAGTAGCCGAATATGCGATTGAATTCCGTACCCTGGCAGCTGAGGTTGGGTGGAACAATGAGGCTCTAGTAGCGGCATTCTCTCAGGGCCTATGCGACTTAGTCAAAGACGAAATTGCGGCCCGTGAGTTACCCAGAGACCTAGATGAATTCATATCATTTACTATCCTGATTGTTATCAGGATCAGGGAGAGACCTTCCTTCAGGGAGCGTCTGCGTAGACCTCCATCTCGTCTGGCTCCCAGCTTTACTTACCCACCCAGTCCTCCCACGCCTCCCACACCTCCTGGCCTTGTCTCTGGGGGCGGTGAGCCTATGCAGTTGGGAGTGACTCATCTTTCAGGGGAGGAGCGAGCCTTCCGACGGAGGGAGGGTCTTTGCTTGTATTGTGGCAAAGCTGGTCATTTGTTAAAATCCTGCCCTGTACGGCCGGGAAACGCCCGCACCTAAGGTCCTGTCGGGGACAGATCTTGGGTGGAATATCTCAGTCCCCGGAGGAGGGAAAGGGTAAACCTATCCTCGAGATCTTCCTGTCTTGGGGCAACTGCTCCATAATCGCCGCCGCATTGATCGATTCAGGGTCGGCAGGTCACTTTATAGACTCTGAATTTGCTGGAAGACATGGCATTCCTTTGCAGACCCGCGATTCTCCTTTGGCTATTGAGGCCATTGATGGGAGGCCCCTTCAACCCTCCCACATCACTCATGAGACTCTATCTTTAACCCTACGTGTGGGAGCCCTAAATTCTGAAACTGTACAGTTCCAGGTTATTCAGTCTCCACATTATGCTATTGTTTTGGGGTATCCATGGCTGCAGAAGCATAACCCCAGGATAGACTGGTTAACCTGTGACATAATCTCCTGGGCTTCCAGCTGTACTAGTTCCTGTCTGGCTCACCCTACTAGACTATTCTATACGTCCTCTCCAGGTCTACCAGAGGAGTACAGAGCATTTTGTGACGTGTTTGACAAGGGTCAAGCTGGGGCATTGCCTCCTCACAGGGCCTATGACTGCGAAATCAACTTGATTCCCGGTACTACCCCTCCTAGGGGCCGTGTTTATCCACTTTCTGCTGAGGAGACAAGGGTTATGGAGGAGTATGTTGCCGATGCTCTTGCGAGAGGCATAATCCGCAAATCCTCTTCACTGGCAGGTGCAGGTTTCTTTTTTGTCAAAAAGAAGGATGGGGAACTGCGTCCCTGTATTGATTACCGTGGTCTAAATAAGCTGGTAACCAAGAATGCCTATCTGATACCCCTGATAACTGAATTGTTTGACAGATTAAAAGGGTCCAAGGTATTTACCAAACGCGATTTGAGGGCGGCCTATAACCTTATCCGTATTAAGAGTGGTGACGAATGGAAGACAGCTTTTAATACCCGTAGTGGGCACTATGAGTATTTAGTGATGCCCTTCGGATTGTGCAATGCCCCGGCTGTCTTCCAGGAGTTGATCAATGATGTCCTCAGAGACTTGTTGCAAAGCTTGGTTGTTGTATACCTGGATGATATACTCATACACTCGCCATCAATTGAGACACATATCACAGATGTGTCAAGGGTTTTACAGCGTCTGAGAGAGAATGGTCTCTACTGTAAGCTCGAGAAATGTGAATTCCATAAATCCCAGGTCACTTTCTTGGGCTACGTGATATCTGCCTCGGGGTTTGCTATGGACCCACAGAAACTATCTGCCATCATACAATGGCCTCGCCCAGTGGGGTTGAAAGCCCTCCAACGCTTTTTGGGCTTTGCTAACTACAATAGTAGGTTTATTAAAAACTTCTCCTCGATAGTAAAACCTCTCACGGATCTCACCTGTAAGGGATCGGACGCATCCAGGTGGTCTCCCAGGGCCATTGGGGCATTCGAGACTCTGAAATCTGCCTTTGCCAAGGCCCCCATCTTAGTGCATCCTAATCCCGCCCTGCCCTTCACACTGGAGGTTGATGCATCTGAGACGGGAGTAGGCGCCCTCCTGTCCCAGCGCTCGACTCCTGGGGAGGCGTTGCTTCCCTGTGGATACTTTTCCAAGAAATTGTCTAAGGCGGAAAGGCTGTATGAGATTGGTGATAGAGAGCTGCTGGCCATTATATTGGCATTGAAGGAATGGTGTTACCTGCTGGAGGGAACCAGTGCTCCGATCTTGATCCTCACGGATCACAAGAACTTAACTTATCTGTCTGAGGCTAAACGTCTGTCTGCCCGCCAAGCCAGATGGGCATTGTTTCTGTCCAGATTTAACTTCATTGTCTCGTATCTCCCGGGCTCTAAGAACATTCGGGCAGACGCCTTATCCCGTCAACATTGTCCTAATTCTGTGGAGGAACCCCCTCCCGCCCCGATCATTCCAGCCAATCGTATTCTGGCTCACATTCGTACTAGTATTACATCTCCTCTGGGTGAGGAGATTTTGGCTTCCCAGGGTTCGGCTCCTGCAGAGAAACCCGGTGGGAGATGTTTTGTTCCAGTTCTACTGCGCACCAGACTGTTGGAAACTTTCCATACCTCCAAAACCGCTGGCCACAATGGATGCGATCAGTTGATTTGGTCCATTTCCCGATTATTTTGGTGGCCAAGCTTGAGGGAGGATTGCGCAGCCTTCGTGGCAGCCTGTCAGACCTGTGCACAGAATAAATCCCCACGTAGCCTACTTGTGGGTCTCCTTCAACCCATTCCCAATGGGGATCGCCCATGGTCTCATCTGTCCATAGATTTTATGGTTGACCTTCCAGCATCCCTGGGCCATACGGTGATCCTGATGGTGGTGGACAGATTCTCCAAAATGGCGCATTTTGTACCTTTGAAGGGGTTGCCTTCTGCCCAACAGTTGGCGGAGATATTTGCTAAGAAGGTCTTCCGTTTACATGGCATTCCTAATGTGATTATATCCGACC
Source organism: Rhinophrynus dorsalis (assembly GCA_037306005.1). Lineage (NCBI taxonomy): Eukaryota > Metazoa > Chordata > Amphibia > Anura > Rhinophrynidae > Rhinophrynus > Rhinophrynus dorsalis. Next base: position 261,619,980 of record CM074720.1, on the reverse strand, counting down.
ATGGGAGCCAGTTTGTGTCCCGATTCTGGAGATGTTTCTGCACGCAATTGGGGATTCAACTTGCCTTCTCTTCTGCCTACCACCCTCAATCTAATGGTGCCGCTGAAAGGTCTAACAAGGGCCTGGAACAATTCCTTCGTTGTTATATAAACCACCACCATGACAACTGGGCTACTTTGTTACCCTGGGCGGAATTTGTCAGGAATTGTGCCGTCAACTCCTCAACCCAGAGTTCCCAGTTTCTGATGAATTATGGGTTCCAACCCTCTGTTCTCCCGGAGACCTTTGAGGCACAACCTATTCCGGCTCTGGATGAGCATTTACGGGCTCTCCGTTCCTCTTGGGTACAAGTACAGCATACCCTGCATGGTTCTATGCAACGACATAAACGGCGGTCTGACCGTAGGCGACTACCCGCTCCCTCCTTTCAGGTTGGAGATAGGGTATGGCTATCATCCCGGAATATTAACCTCCAGGTTCCATGCAACAAATTGGCTCCCCGGTTTGTTGGTCCATTTCGCATCATTCGGAGGGTCAACCCTGTGGTATACGCATTACAGCTACCCGCTACCATGCGAATTCATAATGTTTTTCATGTGTCGCTATTGAAACCTTTAACCTGTAACCGGTTTACTTCTGCCTCCAGTCCCCCGGCTCCCATTCAGGTGGGGGACCATGCTGAATTTGAGGTGCAAAGTATACTAGATTCCAGGAGGGTAAGGGGGTGTTTACAATATTTGGTGCACTGGAAGGGCTATGGTCCGGAGGAGCGCTCTTGGGTCCCTTCCAGAGATATGCACGCATCCAGACTGATTCATAGGTTTCATTCCCGCTTTCCAGACAAACCTCGCCCCGATCCTCGGAGGAGGGACCCTTAAAGGGGTGGTACTGTTACAGTAGCGGCGGCTGCCTGCCGCAGCCTCTTCCGGTGGGCTCTCAGTGTGCCTTGGCACGCGTCCAGCTAGACGCGCGTCTGTATTTAAAGGGACAGGCACACTTTTTGGTCTCCTCCTCTTCCTGGGGGCTGGTCCTTATAACCCACTGGACACTACTCTCAGTTGCCCTTTCATGGTGTCCAGTGTGGTTGGGAGGTTGTAGTACTGACTATCTGTTCTGGTTATGACCATTGGCTTGTTCTGACTATCCGCTCTGTGTATGATATTGGATTGTCTGACATCCATTCTGGTGCATAATCTGCGGCTCTGGTAGACTACCCTCTCTGTGTATGACCCGGGCCTGACTATCCGTTCTGGTGCTGACGATTGGCTTTACCTGATTTCCTGTCCTGTGTGTTACGCTGGTTGGTCCTGTTGCCTCTGGGATCTGACCTGCTGCTCAGGGTTTTCATATTTCCCTTGCATTCTTGTATATCGCTATCTACCTAGGTTTGCCTACGGTTGTCAACTGCGCAACCAGCATACAAACGCTCCAGGGGATAGCTGTTGGGCACCTTGGTAGCTCTAGTGGCCTCTTGATCCTGGTTTCTGGTAGTACAGGTGTGGACCTGTTGGGCGATCCCTATCTTTGTTGTACAGGTGCGGACCTGTCGGGCGATTCCTACCTTGGCTAGTACAGGTGCGGACCTGTTGGGCATTCCTACCTTGGTTAGTACAGGTGCGGACCTGTTGGGCGTTCCTACCTTGGTTAGTACAGGTGCGGACCTGTTGGGCATTTCATACCTTTGGCGGTGCAGTTGCGGGCCGGTAGTGGAGCTCCGGTGCGGACCTGAGTCGAGTCCTTCCTGGCTATCATTGGGGCTCAGTTCCTTGTACTTCAGAAGAACAGTATTGCTGCCACCCGTGTTGCATTGTACTTTACTGTACCATTGCCTGTATGTGTGTTTCCTAATAAAGCTCTGGTGAAGTAGTACGGACTCCAGAATCGTTATTTCTGCCATGACAGTTGGTCATTTTGGAAGAGGTGGGAAATACCAGCCTGAAGGATCAGTTTAAGACAACAGTCTTTTGTCTCTCTCATTCTCTCTCTTTCACACTCTAGATCATGTCAGAGAACCCCAACCACTGGGCCTGGCAACGACAAAGAAAGGAGCAACATGGCTGGGCCATAAGACATCAGACACGGGACAATGAGGAATTACTCCTCAGTGGTCAAGGTCTTCCTTCTCCTCCCTCCTGTTTCGTGTGCAGGACAAACTCTACTGAACATCAGCCTGCCCATTGGAGAGATGTCATCAACAATAACACCCCGTCCAGCGCTGCATCTTCAGAGGATGGCAACAGTGACATCGATGTGATTAACTGAAACAGCATTTCCAGTAGGTTACTGGTTGTCCTGTATGTTCCCTATGTTGTGACTGTTATTGCTTGAAAATTTCAAAGAGAAGAAATTCTGTGGCAATTCATATTCACCGTAGAAGACAAAACCGTCCATTCTTTTAAATGGGGCTTTTCTTTTAATAGATCCGTACAGGGTATATCTGGGAACTGTGGATCTGTCCTGGAGACTCCGGCTTTCAGAGTCTCCAGACACATAGGTTAATTCACTTGCTTGGTGAGTTCCCAGGTAACTCTGCCCACTACTCCACCCCATTCTGCCCACTCCTTGCCCTGTTCCACCCAATTCCCACTTATTCTCAAGGCAAACCCTGCCTTTGTTCCTCCCAGTCCTACCCACCACAACTGAGCCCCACTGACATTGTGACACAAATTGTATCTCTTGTGTACTCTCAGTAATCCTTGGTACTCCAAGGGCTGGGTACATGATGTTTTCCAGGGATGCCATTAAGGCAACTGGATTGTCCTGCTTTATGTCCCACAGTGGCAGTTAATACAGTCTCAGGGGTGCAGAGTTACTCTTAATATTATACTGTATTTGGAAGTAAAGAGTTATCATGGTACTCTCAATCCCCTTTTACTGTATATATAATAGTTTAGTCAGTGTTATAACTAATGAATGAGCGTGGGGAGAAAAATGTCTGGGACCCCCTTCCCAAGAACACACACCAATAACAAAAATATGCCACCATCATCATCAATACACCTTCTGACTAAAATGTATAACTTGATCTCATATAAAAAAATAACACAGGTACAGTTGAAGAATGGTAAGATAACATACCTTGAATAAAACTAAGCATACGCAAATTTCCTTTGCTCTGTTTATTTTATATTGTACAGGTGTAAGACATAACTTAAAGCATGGAGTGCTAAGGAAACCCGCTTCCCACTTCTTTCTAAAAGTCAGCACCTGCAATATAATGTATGTTAAGTTGTAACGGTTTGTACGACACTCAGACACAGTAGGTTAGAAAAAAACACAGTTTTATTAAAAGACACAATTAGAATGCCCACCACGGGCTATAGAATATCTCAGGAAAATATCAATCATGTACATATGCCCTCTCAGGCCCAGTATACAAAGGTAGAAAGTTGATACTGTCACAGGACAGGCATGACCAGGCAATTTCAGCACAACATGGGTTAAAGTTCATAGAAAGTAATCAGTCTCTGATGTGGTGTGTTTGACAACCACAGCAAGAGACTGTGGTGCGAGGTGTGGAAGCACCTAGTCTGTAAAGCAGGACTGAGACTCTACCCTGTGCTGAGCAGAAACGGAGGCCACAATACTCTGCTAGAGCTAGCAGTACCTTGAGCCACGAGCACCCGACCGGTGCAGTAACGGAGACACTGTACACTGCAAGACCTGAGGGACTAGAGCCAATAGCACCCGACCAGTGCGGTAACGGAAATACTGTACACTGCAAGAGCTGATGGAATTAGAGCCAATAGCACCTGACCGGTGCGGTAACGGAGACACTGTGCACTGCAAGAGCTGATGGACAAGAGCCAATTGCACCCGACCGGTGCGGTAACGGAAACAACAGTGCTCTGCAAGGGTTAACGGAAGGCTCATTGTTAACGGAGGCAACAGTGCTCTGCAAGTGTTAAGGAAGGCTCAGTGTAACGGAGGCTACAGTGCTCTGCGAGTGTTAACGGAAGGCTCAGAGTTAACAGATGCAACAGTGCTCTGCAAGTGTTAACTGAAGGCTCAGAGTTAACGGAGGCAACAGTGCTCTGCAAGTGTTAACGGAAGGCTCAGTGTAACGGAGGCAACAGTGCTCTGCAAGAGTAAATGGGAGGCTCAGTGTAACGGAGGCAACAGTGCTCTGCAAGAGTTAACGGAAGGCTCAGTGGGTTGAAGGCCACAACACTCAGTCTGCTAAACCAGCACCAGAAGAAGTAAGAATGTCGCCCAAGCGACACGGAGGACAGGATCAGGATTGCTGGCCGGATCTCAAAGCAGGAACGCCAGCCACACCGGGTCGAATCACGGAGCAGGAACCAGTAGGAGTAGTCAAACGGGCCAAGTCGATACACAGGAACGCAGGAACACAGCAACACAGTAGCACTGGTACAGGAACACCACGAAAGGGCACCTGACAGGTGCCAGAGGCCCGGTATAAGAAGGCCATACTGGGCGGGCCAAACTAAGCTCAGCCAATGGAAGCGCACCACAAAGAGAGTGACAGAAAAGAGCACGGGCACAGTGATATAAGTAAATCAAGTTATGAACATTTTTACACTTTTCGAAAAATAGACGGATAGATAGTAGGAGGGGAGGACACAAGATTATAGCAATAATATACTGAGGTACAGGATCAAATAATTCATTAAAAAGACACCAAAACAGCAACAAAAAGGGACTTCTGCAAGGTTCATTTAAGAATCCCCTGAACATTAGGCACAGCTAGGGAAAAGGGGGGAATAGCTTAGGTAGGGACAAGATGTGGGAGCAGTAGTGATTGGAGGGTGATGTTATATTAGATGGTAGGGTATTGGTTAAGGGGTGGATCCATTTTGATGTACATCATTACCCATTTTGGACTCTTGCAATTGGTTTTTCCTGCCCACTCACCCATATTATAGCCTTGTTGGCTTAGAGTGAATGAAACGGGGTGGGGTATGATGGTGGTTTATTTAGGTTAGGGTGGGTCATTTTGCTTAATTTATTTTGTCACAGCTGTTAGGTTGGTGGGGTCCTTGGTATATCTTAGGTTAGTGACAGTGAGTGGAGGGATTTGAAAAGGTGGATGGAAGGGGAAAAGTGGCAGAGAGTTGGTCTGCTTCTTTAAGGACAGGGGTTCCTGGGAAACAAAATGTTGGACCAGGATGGAAGGGCTTTTAAATGTAATAGTGGACCATTGGACTGGAAGGTAGGGCATGGCTAATGGTTCAGGATATTTTCATATAAGTGGGCACAGAGGAAAGTGTGTGTGTGTAAGTCTGTATGTGTGTGTTATAAACTACAACTCCAGTCTTCTCCCTCTAGGCATTGGCTGGTGAGGAATGTTGGGAGTTGTAGTCCACAACATCTGGAGGGTCTCAAGTTGCCCACTCCCTGCTTAAGAGACTGGTACTTCACTCAGCTCAATGTGCCCCTTTCAGCTCCCGGCTCTGGTGCTTTGCACCGGCAGTAAATCTTCCCCAAGTTCATCCCAGAGATGGACAACTTGAGGCCCTCCAGCTGTTCTGGACTACAGTGCCCAACATGGGAATTGTGATCCTGTACAGCTGGAGGGCCTTAGGCTGCCCACTCCTGGTTTAGTCCATCTCTGTGGCAGGGGTGTCCTTACTGCAATTTTACTTGTTGCCCAATATTTAAGGCCAGGAAAATAAACATAATGATTATTTTATGTCTTTCTCCATTTAGGTGGCAACATCAATCACATCAGACAATCGTCGGACTCTTTACTATGTCCCCTGGAGCCAGATCCCTTGTACAGTTCCCCCCGCTTAGTATGCCCAGGGGTGGGCCGTGTGACAGCCATGGAGCCCTACAGGTTTCCTCCACAAGGGGGTTTTTCCTGTCCTGAGTCGCTGCTCACACATGGGGCATTTAGAAAGGGAACTGTATGTATATTTAGTATATAGTTTAGATTTTGTACATAGTTTATAGTGATATTCTAATAAGTTATAAGTAGTTATTATTATAGTAATAGTATAGGTATATTTAGTAATAAATAGTTAGATTATTACAGTTATTATGGTGTTTGAGTCTTTTATTTCATGTCTATTGGCTTGTCTACTTAACACAGGTTTTGTATGTGAGAGGTACCAGGAGGGAATCCAATGCATTGAAAAGCATTGCATTGGGTATTTTTCTGGCAATCAAATGTATAGAGGGGATGTGCAATGCATTTCTGTGCAATTTGTGATGCAGCTCTCCGGTCCTTAAGAAGGAAGGTATGTCCTGATAGTCATCGTATATAGTCACCCTCAAACATAAACACAAGCTGATACACATTGGACTCTTACACCCTTATTCTTAATTCTGGCATTCACACACACACACACATACACATACACAAATACATACATACACATACATACAAAAAAACACTCACAAATACATACATTCATTCATACACACACACACAAATACATACACACACACAAATACATACATATATACACACACACACACATACGTACCTACATACACATACATACAAAAACACACTCACAAATACACACATTCATACATACACACACACACACACAAATACATACACACACATTCATACATATACACACACACAAATACATACATACACACATACATACACACACAAATACATACATACATATAGAGACAAACACACTTACACATACATATACAGATGCACACACACACACACATAAATACATACACACACACACACACACACACATATAGAGACAAACACACTTATACAGACACTCTCACACACACTTAAACACACATATCAACACACACACTTATACACAAACACACACACATATAGACAAATACATACACACATACAGATACACACACAGATACACACACACACATATACAGACAAATACACACACATATATAGATAATAGATACACACACACTCACAAACATACACATATATATACAAATACACACACACATACAGATACACACAAACATATACAGACAAATGCACACACACATACAGATACACACACAAATATACACACACACATATACAGACAAATACACACACACATATATAGATAATAGATACACACACACACAAATATACACACAAACACACTGAGGCTGATGTACTTAGATGAACTGGAGTAGTTCTGGGACACAATAACTGCAGTGATTATTCCCTGGAATGCTGGAGAGCCAAGCAATAAATTAGAGACTTTGCTATTAACCCCTTAAGGACATGTGACGTACTATGACCTTCACGGTCCTTGAAATACTCAAAGACCGATGACGGTCATAGTACGTCACGTACTTTTTACTTACATCGATCTTCCGGGAGCGCTGTAAGTAAAAATAGGGCCTGAAATTGACTGCTCCAAGATCGGAGCGATCTCTATCAGGCCCCATAATGACGCGCCGATACACGCGACAGGTCACGTGTACCGGCTGTCCAAGTGCTCCTATGCGGTCATTATGGGACGGAAATGTCCCAGGACCGCCGGTCCTTAAGGGGTTAATCAAGGGATTAAAAGCCCCATTTCCGTTAATGGAAATTTGAGGAAATTGTGTTTCTCCCCTATGTTGCCCTAGAATTATAACTTTTATCCTTAGTACATAAGTCTTATTATCATATGATGTATGTTTGCACACAATAACACTATGATGATAAAAGCATTAGCTCCAGGACAAGATGGTCAGAGTCAGGTGATATGAAAAGAGAACCACTGCACTGCTATTACTGCCCTATTCACCAGTCACAGAGAAAGGCATCACTGACATCACTATCTGGAACCTCTGACCTTGACCTGCCAAATGCTGAACTTATTAGCTTTTCCTTCCACAGTAACTCACTTACAATGGAGAGTCTGTAATCTGCATCTTTTGCATTACAGGACAACCATCTAATAACAACCCCCACTTACCTTCTTATATGCCAGAAAAGCCTTAAAGCATAAATAACACCTCCTAATAATAACTTTCTACTTACCTTACAGTGGCCAGAAAAGCCTTAACCTGTTAATGCATTTTGACGTGCCAAGACTGTCGTGGTAATCTGTTCTTTAAGGACGGATGATGGTCCTGGCACGTCATGGGTTTATGATCACAACATGACTTAGGAAGGCTGTAACTGTCTGCACCAGGACTGGAGCAGTTAGATTCTGCCTTTGCCCGGTGGCTTCATACATGTTGTCTCTGCTACAGCAATCACATGTGCAAATGGAGCCACATAAGAAAGACAATGTAAACATACATTGCCTTTATCACTGTTCTCTGCCTCTCTCTTTCTCACTGAGATCACGAGGAAGAGAGAGGCAGATAACAGAGGTCCCAACAAGGGAAAATTGCCAAAGAGGGGGCATTTTGATTTAATTTGGTGGTGCTGGTGGCAGGACTAGGGCAAATCACTTGATGGCCTATTACTAGATCTTTTGGTTACTGAATAAATTATTTAGGAGTAGACCAAAATATTTGATTTGCAAAAGACTAATTTATAAACACATATAGTGAAGTTTCAACAAACATTATGTAAGTTGTATTCAGGGGCGGATTGTGGTCAGATACTGGCCTGGGGCATTTAAAAAACAAATGGCCCATTAGTTGGTTTTCTATTACATAAACATATGTGTGTACGTGTGTGTGTGTCTGATTGAGTCATGTTCTCATCAGTGAAGAACATTAAGAACCTTTTGAATGCCAGAAGGATGCCCTCTGGCACTCAAAGGGTTAAAATCCAAGATGTTCAAAGTAAGTGAAAATGTGTCCTTGAGCCTTGCTCATCAAGATAACAGAAGACTGGTTTTGAGGAAACCAACTACTAAAATGGGGGAAATTAAAATTCTGCAAATTCCCGTTGATTTAAATGGGGATTTTGACTTCCTTGGATAGAAGAGGGTTAAAATGTAACCCTTTGAGTGCCAGAGTATCCAACGCTTTGCACACTGGGTATCCCTCTGGCATTCAAAGGGTTCTTAATGTTCCCCAATGATGAGTTCATGAGTTATGACAAAAAAAAGAATCAAAACAGGAGAAAAAAAAACAAAGGCACAAGAGGAAACTTCATAGGGGCAATTAGCATTTTCTGGCCATGATAAGTTAAGTGGAGGTTATTATTTGGAGGTAACAGTTAATTTTTATAAAAAGCTCAGCTTCTACAGGAAATATTAACACAAATCTCCCAGAGCATCTCATTTTATGTGATTGGATGTTGGGATGAAAATTCTTCTCCTGCACTTCTTGGTGATTACTAGGGGGTAGATCACTTTATTGTATACCAATTTACACACAAGTCACCCCCAGATGTCTTCACTCTAGATCCCTTTATTGTATACCCATTCACACACAAGTCACCCCAACATGTCTTCATTATAGATCATTTTATTGTATATCAATTTACACACAAGTCACCCCCACATGTCTTCACTATAGATCCCTTTATTTTATACCCATTCACACACAAGTCACCCCCAAATGTCTTCACTATAGATCACTTTATTGTATACCCATTTACATACAAGCCATCCCCAAATGTCTTCACTCCAGATCACTTTATTGTATATCCATTCACACACAAGTCACCCCCACATGTCTTCACTATAGATCATTCTATTGTATAGCCACTCACACACAAGCCATCCCCAAATGTCTTAATTATAGATCTCTTTATTTCACACCCTCTCATGTACAAGGAAACCCCAAATGCCTTCACTATAGATCACCTTATTGTACATCCACTCACACACAAGCCACCCCAAATGTCTTCACTATAGATCACAGTAATGTACACCCACTCACACAGAAGAAAACATCCAAATGATTTCACTATAGATCACCTTATTGCACACCCCTCACACACAAGCCACCCACAAATGCCTTCACTATAGATCACCTTATTGCACCCCCACACACACACAAGCCACCCCCAAATGCCTTCACTATAGATCTCTTTACTGCAGACCCATTCATGCACAAGGAAACTACAAATGCCTTAATTATAGATCACTTTTTTGCACACCAGCTCATGCACAAGGGAACTCCAAATGCCTTCACTATAGCTGGTCCAGGAAAACTGGTAATTTTACATCTATTTCTTCTGCACCTCATTAGTATATAACGAGAAACAAGAAGCAGGGAAAGACCATTCTGAAATTGCCATTCACTACCCTACTCGGGAACAAATGCAGGATTTCCAGACAGAAGATTCTAAAGGAAAGAGATGTGGAATAATTACGCCTTGATTTTGTTTTGTATAATTCTGCATGCACAAGCCATTGAAGATCCAGGAGCATACCAGGAGTAAGCAATCCGTGGTTCTCCAGCTGTTATTATACTACTATTCCCATCATCCTCAGATGGCCATTGACTTTCTGAGTATAATGGAAGTTTTAGTACAACAACAGCTGGAGAAGAGCCCATACAGGGCTGGATTTACATCTCAGGCACCCCTAGGCAAGGCACTCTAGGCACCCATAGCTCCACCCATTGTCACACCCCATTCCTCACATGGCCCAGACCCACTACTATCCAAGAATAAAGAAAAGCTTTAACCCCCAGAATCTATCCTCAAGGGGTTAAATAATAGCCTGAAAAGTGGTATAAAACAGGGACATTGAGATTTATCTGGCCACACCCAAAATTCATAATCTAGGTGTGGCCAGCACAGCTGAGGCACCCCTTAAGTTTTGAGCAGTTGCCTAGTCTGCCTATTGGGAAATCCAGCCCTGATCCCATATGCAAAATTGTGATAAATATTTTTCATAATGGGCTGCTAAAGCTTTGTCTACCATTATCTGATGGGAAGAAGAATCTAAAGGAGGTTTCTTGGCAACTGGAAATGTGCTTATGGTTTGGTCTTGCTACTGTCCTGCCCTGGAGCAAGTGGAACACAGGCCATTTCCAGCATTAGGTAACTTAGTACACAGGTGAAAGGCAAGTGCAGCATGAGAAAATTGATTCCTTTGCCTATTATATGCTAGAATAGTATTAATACATCCACCTACTATCTATTGAGCTATTCACAGGGGTTATTATGACACAGCATGCTTCATTGTTATTGAGTTCAGTTTAGAACATAGTGAAGTTACAGCAGGGCTGCATGGAGGCCGAAGGAACCACTGCACAGAATAAAGAAGCTGAGTAAAGGTCATGTGGAACACTGGGTTACATGTATGAATACAAATGTGTTCAATTCCAAGTTAAACCAGTTGCATCATAAGGGTTAAATAAATGTTACCATAGAATTAAATAGGGCTTTTAACCTATTGAATGCTACTTTGTAATATGCTGGAGATCACTTTTGCATTCAATTTGAATAAAAACCCTTTATAACACAATAGAAACTTGGGGAATTTGGCTCCTATGGTGCAGCTGGTTGTTCCAGATTGTATTAGGTTTTTCTTAGTACATCAGCTTTACTAAGCTTCAGCCATAACTTGCCCACTAGTGCAGGTACAGTTGTTGGATCTCCAGCTGTTGGGGACTTCAACTCCCATTATCCCCAACCAGATCAAGAGAGTTGTCGTTGCCAACAGCTGGAGGTCCAACAATTGACTACCCCTGTAGTAATGTACCTCTACATATCTTTGGTGAATCACTGCTTTATAAGACCATATTCAATCAATCCCCCAACACTCTTCTCTCCTTCTACCACTTGCTTGGCTAAACTTGTCATTTCCTGAATACACAAAAACATGCATTGGGCAGCCTGCTAAAGTTTTCAGGTGGGGGGCATATGCGTCAGATAGAGCCCACAGCTGGAACCCCGCAACCATCACTTTCTTGCAGGGTAAAGCAATCATTTGATAGACGTCTCTCACCTTTCTGAAGAAAAAAAAAGGCTGCATGCTCCTGGACGTACAGCTTCTTCAGGGAGCACAAACATGAAGTTAAGCAAGTCTCTCAGAAACTCGTCATGAACCATCATGCAGACAGGTAGCCAGAGAGCCCATCAACCAAGCTGGTTTGTGTTTCAGTGGGTTGAACTGGGGGTTCTGTCTGGAGTCCAGAGCCCTCCAGAACATTTTAGTGGGATGTCTGATGCGTCTCATCTTGCATTAAGGTAATTTGCACACCTTTTTTATATATGTGTTAGTGTACCTTTAAACATGGAATTGTAAAAAGACTACCTCTGAACCCCATTAACTCTCTAATTGCTATCTTCTCTCCATACTACCTATGATCCTAAGCTTCTATAAAGTCTTCTTTTCCCTCACATAATCATTTGATTCAGTTCCAGTCACATCTTGGACACCTTGGGTTTGGCCTTTCTCAGTGCACTGTTCTCATGACCCTAGTCTAAGATTTCTTTTGTGCTATGTGTCTGCCTAACACCGACGTATAAAGCTTTTTTATGGCAAAAATTGCCACTTTGCACCTTTTATTAGTAGGGGAGTGTATGGTTATTTCTTACAATGCAGTTCCTCTGCACTCTGTCCCATTCTATGTGCTAATGGTTCAGTGATCGGTACAAAATCAGTAATCAGTACAAAATTCTTCCTTTCAATGTGCAGGCTATAGGGTTGGCATTAGGTACCTGTTCATATAGAAGCTCTGAGCTGGCAGAGTTGCACTTCAGTATCTATTAATGCAAAGGTAGATTTGGCCCACCAGCTGTTAGGGGCAACAATGATTGCCATCCCAATCAGCCATTGGCTGGTTGGGGATAACGGAACCTGTAGTCTACAACAGCTGAAGATTAACCAATCTTGTACTAATTTGCATACATAGGAACTCTCAAGATCTGCCCTGGAGATTACAGTTTTGACTGTTAATTACTGAGTCTCTGGGAACAGAAGATATATCTATGTCTCTTTGGTGGAGATGCATTAAGGTTCTATGCTGTGGCAATGTATGTCTAGCGATGTGTGGGGAGCTCCTCAATAGCACAGAGGGTCATTGAACTGCTGATGATGTGAAGGAGATGCTGTCTGTCCCAAATCTCCAGCAATTTAACAGCCCTGAAAACTAAGAGCATTCTCTCTTCTCTCCCACTTGTCCACTGGGGAAGCGGAGAAGATCCTCTCTGACTTCGGCACCACAAATAGCATCCCTCTTCTAACCCTTTCAGTGCCATAGGGATGTGCACTGCATACCCCTGTGGCACTGAAAGTGTTAAAGGGATAGTAATACCTAAAATGTAAAAAAATATATATGTTGTAGGGTTTATCATCCTGAGTAAATCAAAGCTGCTGAAAGGTGTTTTATTCAAAAGTTATTACATTTTAAGTATTACTATCCCTTTAAAAGTTACACTATTAACAGCAATTTATTGTTGTTAATATTTCTGTAAATTAAAAAGTCGTAATGAAGACGAAGAATGGAGCGAGCACCTTAATCACTAGTCAATCATTTCTCCAGGTATCAATAAACAGACTTCTTCATCTTTCTTATCTACTTGTATCCAGAGCATTGACTACTACCTTTGAGTACCTAAATAACCTTATACCTTTTGTGAAAAAATATACTGTATACTGTATATAATATACTAGCCTAATATACTTAGGACAGTATATTTAAACCTATGCGAATGGGAAAATATACACTAATCTTATGAATGTACTCATTCCCGAAAGCTAAAATATATATAAATATAGAACCTAGTGTAAAACCCCTTGTACATGGGCATCCCAGCGCCTGCATTCCCCTGTTTAGCCAGACTGGGGACATGATTGGCAAAGCATTCTCTGCCAGATGAGAACCCCACTTGGTTGCCCGATGATACTGTACCCTAACAACCTATACTGATTTATATGTACACTTTATACACAGTCTAAAACAGGGGTGTTCATCCTTTTCAGACCAAGAGTTGTAACAAATAAAATGACTATAGGCGAGGGTCACATAAGTAAGAAAAGTTTATTATCAACTAATATTATGCATTTTTAAGCACTAATAATATCAATACACAATTATTCCATAGCACTAATAATATTATTTAGATAGATAGATAGATAGATAGATAGATAGATAGATAGATAGATAGAAAGATATAGCATAATTGGCACAGTACTTAGGTGGGTATTTCAAATACAGTGTGGTAGACACAGAAACTGAACACGAGGAAGAAAGGGTCCTGCAATTATATCACTTGTAATAATAATAATACCACCTATTGTGGAGAAACATTGTATTTATTGTAATAATCAGGGCTGCATATCTCCACTAGTCCCCTTTCTTATCATGAATAAGAAAATCCAGCAAAATATGTTGCTTTTTTCATATACATAACATTAGGTGGACTATTCAATCTGCTGACTAGTAACTTTTTATTATGTTTTGCTGATATTTTGTAAGTCGGGTAATAAGTGTATTACTAGTGGCATGCAATAATTGTGTTAAATAAGAACACTAGGATCCCCCTTGCCTTTATACTGCCCACAGTGCCGATATCCCAGTCTCATATTACATACCTCCCAACATTTCAAATAGAGAAAGAGGGACACTTTTGTTATAGGTGGTGTTTCTGGGGGCTGTGGCTGATGGGCGGCGCATTACGAATAATTTTTAGGTTATTTCTTTACCTATCGGCACCTCTTTGTGTAACTGACAAACGATTTAGAGCAATACTAAAGTCTTTTATTTATGCAGATTAATTTATAAACACACATACTGAAGATTAACAACACATTTCTAGGAGTTTTATTGATGTGGAGCAATGTAATGCACACTCCTCATTCTGATCTCATAAAAGAGGGACAAAAGGGTAGAAAAGAGGGACAGCGGGATTTGGGTCTCAAAAAGGAGCTGTCCCTCCTAAAAAGGGACACTTGGGAGGTATGATATTCTGAGTGACTGACTTTAGAAAATGGAAATTGTAGTCCTAAACAGCTAGAGGGCCTCAGGCTGCCCATAGTGAATAAATAATTGGCATATTGGCACTTTGGGCATTATAAAGGCAAGGCAAGCAGTACTTGTATCCATGCCTGTTTTGGAATCTCTCTTTAACTAAATGACACAAATCTATTGCTTGCAAAAAAACATGTTATATGCAGAAACACACACAAAAACATGCATGCACACATAGTCGTAGCAGTGTGGGAACCCTGCTAGGTTCAGGGGCCCTTAGAAAGTATGGGCCATTATCTGGGGCCCCGCTCTGTCCTCTGTGTCCAATTTGGCTCAGTTTCCCATAGGCTCCACACTGCTCTTCTTTTTTTTTTTTTTTCTTTATTTCAAGATATTAAAAACGTAACAACATACAAAAAACATTCAATAAATTCAGCAAGAGTTTAAAGACAATATTCCATTATATTTAACTTTCAATGTTACTAGATTTATCTTATCTATTTTAATCATCTTTTATCTGAGATGTATCATCCACATTTCATATCCAGTCTTTAACATAATCTCACTGGTACATATAATCCTACTTTCAACACATCCATACTCCATCTGTACACTAGGCCAGTGATCCTAGAGAGACCATTCCCTATTATCTCAAATAGTAAACCATCATAAAATCCGCCCGAAAATATAGCACCAATTCCTTAAAGTATTTTAGTCAATTTTATCAAGCCAACCTTGAAAAAACTCAGCTTTTCTACGTCCCACTTTTATATCATAGGAAACTCCTTTTTCTATTTTAAACTGCCACTTTAATTGAACAATCACGTCCTGTATACTTGGCTCAAGTGACAATCTGCATTTTCTTGCTACGCACAGTTTTGCAGCAGCTAAAATATGAACAATTAATATTGTATACTTTTCCTTCATTTGGGGCCATTCTAAATTAAGTAGCACAGTACCAGTATTGTACATAAATGCAGCTCTTGATAGATTATATATCATTTGTATTATCTGACTCCAAAATGCAAAAATAGGTGCACATGTCCACCAAACGTGTATAACTACCCTCCTTCTCACATCTCCAGCAAAAGTTTGAGGTTCCTGGAAACATTTTATTTATTGTAGTTGGTACCAAATACCATTTACTTAAAATTTTAAACTGAGTATCTAATACAGTGGTTCTCAACTCCTGTCCTCAGGACCCACTAACAGGCCAGGATTTGATGATTTCCTTGTTAGAGCACGGGTGAGTTAATCATAGTAACATAGTAATTTAGGTTGAAAAAAAGACTTGCGTCCATCTAGTTCAACCCTTTTCCTATTCCTGTTTACCATTGTTGATCCAAAAGAAGGCATAAAAGCACCCTCAATATAAAAATTTCAAATTCTGCCTTGAATGGGGGGGGATTCCCTCTTGATTCCAAATGGCAATCAGATTTCTCCTTGGATCAACAAGCCCTAAGTAAATATTAATCCCAATACTAACGTACATAGCCCTCTATGTTATGCTCTTTTAAATAAGTATCCAGGCCCTTTTTAAAGGCATCTAATGTATTCGATAGCACCACCTCCTCAGGCAGTGAATTCCATACCTTTATTGTCCTTACAGTAAAGAAACCCTTCCGCTGTTGTAGATTAAATCTCCTTTCCTCAAGTCAAAGTGGGTGGCCCCTTGTCCTATGTACTGTTCCGTTAATGAACAGGTCTTTGAAGAGCCCTTTATATGGGCCCTGAACATATTTATATATTGTTATCATATCTAGTGTTGAGCGAGCACCCCGATGCTCGGGTGCTCGGGTGCTCTGACCGAGCACCGTCGGAGGCTCGAGTGCTCGGCCGAGCACCCGAGCCCCATTGAATTGAATGGGGCGACACGAGCATTACACCAGGCACCCCCTGCTCTGATGAGGGGTGGGTGCCTGGTCAATGCCCCCCTTCATCTCCACAATGTCCCCCTTCATCTCCACAATGTCCCCCTTCATCTCCGCTATGCCCCCTTCATCTCTGCAATGCCCCCTTCATCTCTGCAATGTCCCCCTTCATCTCCGCTATGCCCCCTTCATCTCTGCAATGCCCCCTTCATCTCTGCAATGTCCCCCTTCATCTCCGCTATGCCCCCTTCATCTCCGCTATGCCCCCTTCATCTCTGCAATGTCCCCCTTCATCTCCGCTATGCCCCCTTCATCTCTGCAATGTCCCCCTTCATCTCCGCTATGCCCCCTTCATCTCCGCAATGCCCCCTACCTCCAGTCCCTGGTGGTCCAGCGGAGCGTCTTCAGATCTGTGCCTCCTTCGGCACAGATCCCCGCCACCCGAACATGCCGGGCGAGCACATGGCGGTACTCGTACGAGTACCGACATGTGCAGAGCAGAGCGATGCTCGAGCCGATCCGAGCATCGGCCGAGCATGCTCGCTCAACACTAATCATATCCCCTCTAAGACGCCGTTTCTCTAGTGTATACAAGTTCAACTTTTCTAGCCTTTCTTCATAACCAAAACTTTCCATTCCCCTTACTAGTTTTGTAGCCCTCCTCTGCACTTTCTCTAGTTCCATAATGTCCTTTTTCACAAAGGGCGCCCAGAATTGAACAGCATATTCTAGGTGGCGTCTTACCATGGACCTGTAAAGAGGCATAATAATATCTTCCTCCCTTGAGTCAATACCCCTTTTAATACATGCCAATCTTATTGGCCTTTGCAGCTGCCAGCTGGCACTGCATGCTACTGCTAAGTCTATTGTCTACCATTACTCCCAAATCCTTTTCATTTGTAGATTTCCCCAGAGAAACACCATTTAAACTATAAGTTGCATTTTTATTATTATACCCAAAATGTATAACTTTACACTTGTCAGTATTGAATCTCATTTGCCTGCTCAGTTACTCAATTTGTCCAAATCCTCTTGTAATGAAGACACATCCAGTTCAGACTTTATTAGCTTACTTAATTTTGTGTCTTCGGCAAACACTGATACATGGCTCCCTATGCCCTCTGGGAGGTCATTAATAAACAAATTAAAAAGAAGAGAACCCAGGACAGATCCCTGAGGTACTCTGCTTATCATGTTTATGCAACTGGAGAACTTGCCATTTACTACCACTCTTTGGATTCTATCTTTCAGCCAATTTCCAATCCACACACAAACATTTTCCCCTAGGCCTATTTCATTCAATTTGTACAGTAACCTCTTGTGTGGAACCGTATCAAATGCCTTGGCAACGTCTAAATAGATCACATCAACCGCCGCTCCCGCATGTATATTATTACTCACTTTTTCATAAAATGCGATCAAGTTCGTTTGACAAGACCTGTCTTTCACAAAGCCATGTTGACTCCTGCTAATAATATTCCTGTTACAGCAGAATTCTTGAATATATTCCCTTAGCAACCCTTCAAACAGGTTCCCTACCACAGATGTCAAACTTACAGGTCTGTAATTTCCTGGCTGTGACTTTGATCCCTTTTTAAATATGGGCACCACATCTGCTTTACGCCAATCCATGGGCACCATACCTGACATAAAAGAATCCCTGAAAATCAAATATAACGGTCTTGCCAGGGCCTGGCTTAGCTCTTTAAGTACCCGTGGGTGTATACCATCTGGCCCCGGAGCTTTGTCTACCTTAACACCATTCAATTGTTTTAACACTTTTTCTTGTGTTAGCCAGTCCCATGTTTGCTGTGACTGTTCTGTAAAAGTAGTTTGCAGATTCTTGTCCATTGGGTCTTCCTTGGTAAAAACAGAAGAAAAGAAATTATTTAAAATATCTGCCTTCTCTCTGTCCCCCTTGACCATCTCACCCGTTTCAGATAACAAGGACCCAACATTATCAGACTTTAATTTTTTGCCATTAATGTATTTAAAGAATTTTTTTGGGTTGCTCTTGCTCTCCTTAGCAATATTTTTTTCATTCTCTAGTCTAGCTAATTTAATAGCCTTTTTACAGCTTTTGTTGGCATTTTTGTATTCTGAAAATGCCTTTACTGATCCCTCAGCTTTATAATGTTTAAATGCCGCTTTCTTGTTATTTATTTCATGAATTACTTTACTGGTTAGCCACATTGGTTTTAATTTTCTTCTTTTGTATTTGTTTCCAACAGGGATAAATTTATATGTGTATTTTTGCAATGTTATTTTGAAGGCATTCCACTTACCTTCTGTGTTTTTTCCTGAAAATATTCTATCCCAGTCAACAAGACCAAGGGATGAATTAAACCTACTAAAGTTGGCCTTTTTAAAATTCAGTGTTTTGGTGGAACCCATACCAAATTGCTTTTTTGAATTAATCTCAAACGATACCATGTTATGGTCACTATTCCCCAAGTGCTCCCTAACTTGGATTTTAGAGATAAGTTCTTCATTGTCAGTTATTATCAGATCCAGACACGCATCCCCTCTGGTTGAGGTCTGCACTAGTTAAGACAAAAAATTGTCATTCAACAAGTTCAGAAACTTACTACTTTTAGCAGAATTCTCTATTCCATTTTTCCAGTCTATTTCTGGATAATTAAAATCCCCCAGAATTATAGTTCTCCCTATTTGAGAAGCCTTTTCTATTTGCATTAATAGCTGTGATTCTTCAAGGTCACCAATGTTTGGTGGTTTATAACAAATACCCACTAATATTTTCTGGGCAGTTTTACCCCCAGTGACTATTTCAACCCACAGGGATTCCACATATTCACTACTGTCATCACATATATCGTCCCGCAAATGAGGCAATAATACTGGTTTGACATACAGACAGACCCCACCACCTCTTTTGTTTGACCTATCTGTTCTAAATAACATGTAGCCCTCCAAATTGATTGACCAATCATGTGTGTCATCCCACCATGTTTCTGTTATGCCTATCAAGTCATAGTTTTCAGTCTCAGCTACCAGCTCCAGTTCCCCTATTTTATCAGTTAAACTTCTGGCATTTGCAAGCATACAATTTATGCCACTGCTATGTTTCATTTGTGATTTAATTTTGATGTAGTTTGTAGGCTTCTCCCTATCATCTGTACTAATCCCACCCCTATATCCTCCCACCTTGTTATTAACTACATCGCCTTCCCTTTCTATACTATCTAGCCCAGTATTTATTGGCCCCTCCCCCCCTTCCTAGTTTAAAATCTCCTCCAACCATCTAGTAATCCTCTCCCCAAGCACTTGAGACCCTCTTGCATTCAGGTGCAATCCATCCCTACTATAGAGATTGTACCCCAAAGCAAAATCAGCCCAGTGCTCTAAAAACCCAAAGCTCATCAATGTGAATAAGCCTCTGATCACCACACCTTTGCTCTGGCAGAGAAATCCCTAAGTCCTGGCCTGTCAGTGGGTCCTGAGGACAGGAGTTGAGAACCACTGATCTAATAAGTCCAAACAATGCACATTTCTATTTATTTTTTCAAACGCTTTGTTCCATACGATCTCATCAATTTTCTTACTTAAATCTTTTCCCACTTAACCATTGATTCCTGCGCATTTTGACAATAGACTTTTGAGGTCTTCAACCTCAAACAATTTATTGATCTTTCTAAACCAATCCTGGTTTACGATCTCTACATTTGTCGAGACAAAACTTTTAATTCTCAAGTACAAAAAAAATATTCTTTTCCTGTAATCCAAACTCTATCTTAAGCTTAGAAAAAACTTTTCTATTGTTTTCAGAGAGCAGGTCTCCAATTCTTTGTATCCCATTTTGTGCCCATAGCCCAACACCGAACATAAAACCCCACTCAACTCTATCAAATGCTTTCTCAGCATCAAGCGATAAGAGTACGAGTGGGTTGAAGACTGCTCAGCCGCATCTAGTATATCCATCAATCTTCTCAGATTGTTAACAGACGACCTGTCCGGTACAAATCCCACCTGATCTCTATCTATTAGATTGTTTATTACTCTCTTTAACCTTTCCGCCAGCACCGAGGCTAAAATTTTGATATCGGAATTTATTAATGAGATTGGTCGATAATTTGAAGCAACAGATACAATTTCTACCTTTTTTACCCTACCCAGAAAATCCAGGTTACTCAAAATTAAATCTATTCTTGAATAAGAATTAAATTGTGTCAAGTATACTCCTTTTCTGATGGATGATATACTCACCAAACATCTCTCAGTTCAAATTGTCTCAGTAGTTCCTTAAATCTACTTGGTCCTCTATTACTTCTTTTAATTTTACTTACCGATGTTCTATCTATATCAGGATCCAAGACTAAATTAAAATCGCCTACTATCGATACAATCCCTTGTTTCACCTTGTCAACTTTCTTCAAAACCTTAGCTAGAAAGTACACAGGGGACTCATTCGGAGCATACATATTCACTAACGTAAAGAGTCGATTGTTAATTTTGCAGACCAATAATATATACCTTGCTTAATTATCAAGCTTCTAATACTGAATTTCCAATGCAACATCCTTAGAGAAAAGAAATGCTACACTTTTTTTTCCTCTGATGAATTAATAACCACTGGATATTTTTTGGACTTTAAGCTGGCTTTATTTGATCTTGTCCAGTGTGTCTCCTGTAATGCACATATTTGGGCCTGAGATTTAACTATGTACTCCAAGATGACCGATCTTTTAAAAATAGAGTTGATGCAACGGGCATTTATTTATGTCAACTTAAATTCTCACTCCTAGGGAGATCCGATCAATCTTCGTATCCAGCCTTTACATCCATACACAACAAAATATCATTAATTCCTCTAACTATACAAAAATAAACCATATTCAGGTCTTCAGCCCCTCCTGCCCTGTGTTTTGCCAGCCTCATTGGCTTTCCCACAGGCCCAGTACCCTTACCCTCCCCACTTTGGGTAAGATTGATTCCCACAAATTCTGTGGCTTGTCGGAAATACCGTAGTATAAGGAATAGGTCAAAGGCAAAGGATAGAGGCGCATAAATACATCAGAATATCTGCTTATCACCTAATCTACTGCAACTTCTCTTAATCCCACCATCCACCCATATGCTCCAAGTTGCCCCCCCCCCCTCCGACCTGGAAGAATGAGAATTAATCTCCCTGTACCACATCCTTGGTAACTATGTAACATAGTAACACAGTAAATTAGGATGGAAAAAGACACAAGTCCATCAAGTTCAACCCTTGCCTCATAACCCAGAAAATGAGAATTATATAGCTTTCCTGCTACTAAATAAGTTGGTCTTTATCAGACATTCCTGATTTACCTATTAATACAAAGTATAACCCTGTATGTTCTGTTTTGAAATAAATGTATCTAATCTTCTCTTAAATGTATCCATTGTATCTGCCATAATCAAAGCAAGGCAAGGAATTCCACAATTTAACAGACCTTACTGTAAAAAAACCCTTCCTCTGCTGAAGTCTAAACCTAATTTCCTCTAATCTAAATTGGTGTCCCTTGGTCACCTGATCAGGTCTTCAAATGAATAGCTCACCACAGAGATCCTTGTATTGACCTCTCATATAATTGTACAATGTGATAAGGTCTCCTCTTAGTCATCTTTTCTCTAGAGTAAATAAACCAAGTTTGTCTATTCGTTCCTCATAAGTAAAGTCCTCCATTCCCTTGATTAATGATTGTTGCTCTTCGCTGTACCCTCTCCAGTTCTAGAATATCCTTTTTCAGAACTGGTGCCCAAAACTGAATTGAATATTCGAGGTGAGGTCTTGCCAATAATTTGCACAATTATAAAATGATGTTATCCACTTTTGCTTCACTATCCCTTTTTATGCAAGATAGGACTTTGTTTGCTTTTGCTACTGCCATTTGACACTGGCCACTGTTTCCAAGCTTGTAGTTTACAAGGATACCCAAGTCTTTCTCTAGCAATGATTTTCCTGAAATGATTCCATTAAGTTCATAAGTAGCATTGGGAATTTTTCTTCCCAAATGCATGGTTTTACACTTTCCCACATTAAACTTCTTATTCCATTTTGTTGCCCAATCTGCCATTTTATGTAAATCCCACTGTAGAGAGCATATATATTGATGCAAAGAAAGTGTTTAGAATATAGGCCTTTTCCTTATCGTCTCTAATCAACTCACCCATCTCATTTTTGAAAGGTCCAATGCACTCCCTTTTAAGTTTTTAGCTATTTATATATTTGAAAAACTTTTTTGGATTAGTCTTGCTGTCTCTTGCAATTGGAGGCACATCTATTTGTGTCCAGATAATTGCCTTTTTGCAATCTTTGCTGCACTTCCTGTTCATTTCCTGCAGCCTTAAATAGTTTAAATGCTTTTTTTTTTCCTTGCCATTTCCTTCTTTACATTTGCAGCTAACCATAATGGCTGTGATCTACTTATTTTGCATTTGTTCTCCAGTAGTATATGCTGTTAGGTACATTTCTACAACATAAATTTGAATTCTGACAATTTTTCCTCAGTATTTTTGCCTTTTAATAATTTATTCCAGTTTATGTGTTGCATTGACGCTCTAAACAATTTGAAGTTAGCTTTTTTTAAATGAAGTGTTTTGGTTGAACCTATACAGTTTTGCTTAGCCAAACTTGTTCTCAAATGTAACCGTGTTGTGATCACTGTTTCCCAAATGTTCACTTACCTTAATATTGGAGAGCATTTCTATGTTATTCATTATCGTTAGGTTCAATACATTGTTATTTCTTGTCAGCACTTCCACCATTTGTGAAATGTAGCTTTCCCGAAGTATGTTCACAAGCCTGCTTCCCTCTGACAGGTCTCATATTCCAGTTGATATCTGAATTGTTAAAATCTCCCATAATTATAGTATGCCCAAGTTGCTCAGCTTTCCTTATTTGCAATATCAGTTGGGCCGAAACAGTCTCATCAATATTTGGTGGTTTGTAGCATATACCCACTAACACCTTTTTTTTTTACCTTTTACACCACATTTAGTCTCAATTTCTACCCACAAGGACTCCACATTGTGGTCAGTGTCCTCACTAATATCACCCATTAAAACTGGATTTAGCTCTGGTTTCAAATACAAGCATACACCTCCCCCTTTTCTATTAATCCTGTCTCTCCTAAACAGGGAATAGCCCTCTATATTTACAGCCCAATCATGTGTATCATTCCACCATGTTTCAGTTATACCAGTTATGTTCAAATGCTCATTAACCTATTTTATCTACCATACTTCTTGCATTTGTTAGCATACAATTAATTTTGAAGTCTTTACATATATTATTACCCCCTACATGTCCTTTTTCTACATCTTCATTTAATAGTAGTTTCTCCCTATTTGCTACTTTTATCCCCACCCCTTCTCCAACCCCATGATCATTTACTTGGACCCAGTTCCTAGCTACCCAGTTTTTTTCTATCAATACACCCCCCCCTTTCCTAGTTTGAAAGCTCCTCCAACCTTCTTAGCATTCTCTCCCTTAGCACGGTGGCTGCCCTACCATTTAGGTGCAATCCATCACTTCCATATAGATTGTACCCAAGAGCAAAGTCAGACCAGTGCTCTAAAAACCCCAAACCCTCATTCCTACACCAATACTTGAGCCATGAATTAGGTTCCCTGAGCTCCCTCTGCCTACATGCACTGGCACATGTAGATTGTTAGTTTTGTGATGTCATGTTGGGATCACTATATAGACTATTAGTTCTGTTGTGTCATGTTGGAATTGTATATTTATTGCTAGCTGTGTTTTGTCATATTGGGATCACTAGATAGATAGCTAGCTCAGGTATGCCATTTTGTGATTGCTATATTGAAGTTTAGCTTGATTGTATCATGTTAGGATCACTACATAGATTTCAGGGTTTATTGTAATGTGGAGATCTCTATATAGATTGCTAGCTCTGTTTTGAAATGTGGGGATCACTATATAGATTGCTAGCTCAGTTGTGTCATGTCGGATTCACTATATACGTTTTTGGCTTTATTGTTATGTGGGAATCACTATATAGATTGCTAGATCTTTTGTATCATGTGGGGGTCACTGTGTCATTTGCTAGCTCTGACATTTTATATGGGTTGGCCACTATAAAGATTACTAGCTATATTACGTGAGAGTGTTTGTCTTATCTTTATATTCTACATTTCAGTTTTTACAGAAATGAAGAGATGCAATCGTTTTTGATATAAGAACAAAACGTTTTGTTACTGTAAAGGAATCCATTTTTTCTTCTGCATGAGCAGTGTTTGTATGTGTGAGTATGTGGGAGCATAGCTGGTTTTCACACAGGGCATCAGTTAGCCGTCACTGGCTCCACTTTTAAACTGGTTTCAATGCAAGGTCCTACCACCAATACCTTCATAAAATATAAACCAAGGTCAATGGTGTGTGGCTGGGAGCAGATTATTCTGCAGGTGTAGCTGGTACCAGGTTTTCCTGGGGGTTTGGCTAGGGTCAGGTTTTTGCCGTGGAGATGGCGGTAATCACCTGTCAGTCTAGCAGGTGGTGTGAGAGTCTGTAATTGAAATGCTACAATTTTTCTTCCATCATAGCTTGAAATTGTTTGTGAATGTATGTAAATGGTGTAAAATGGTAAATGGTTTACAGGATAAAAATCATCAGGATAGATTAAATGATTTGATTATGTATACAGTACCAGAATATGAGCACGATCCACCAATATGGAGTGTAAAACAACATGAAGTATCTATTATAGCAATAGTAAAATATGACAAAGATACACAGTTTGGTACTCATGCTTATCACCACATGTGCCAGTTGTAAGAACAACCGGCAGTTATCCAACGGGGTAATCTAACCTCCCCGATATGGTCACATACACGTGGAAAATATCCTTCTTGTCTTAAAGTGACTCCCATAGAGTGGGTAGACACCAAAGATGGTTTGAATAAAATTAACCACAGGGAGACCTATTGGATGTTTATTTTGCAAACAATGGCACCCTGTGGTTTAAATGAAAGTACAGAGAACATCTATTGAGACCTTATAAATTTCAAGAAAAGAACATGGGGATAATTGGAGTTGTATTTATTATTATTTTGATTATAGTATATAATGATCACTGCACTTTTATTACTATTTAAATAATTTTCAACATATATAATCAGAATAGTAATTACACATCACTATTATTAATATATTGAATATTCATATTATTGTACATTCTAATAATAATAATCTAATAATCTAGTAGAATAACGCTTATCATCATTAACACTCAAGCACAATTTTGAATCAACATTTAGTTACATCATTGATGTCACAAAAGTATATTTCTAAATATCATTTTCATCACCACATCACATCTTCATATAAATGTATATATTTTTCTTATATTTATTTTTAGATTTGTGTCATTTCATTTATATTTATATTTATTTTTTTAGATATATTTTTTTATTTTCATTTTTATTTTTATATTTTTATTTTTCATTGCTATTATGTATTTGTTTTTATTCATGTTTATATATTTATCATCATTTGTTTATTTTGTGACAGCCAATTGAATCCATTTTTATATTGTAATATAAGGAGTTGTGGCAATACTTTATATCCCAAGAATGGACCTATCACGGTGCCCGTGATTCTTGTGCGACATTCTGACTTCTGGGTTTGTGCTTTGCTGTCTTTTATTGGTGCTAGCTGGCTAGCCCCTCCCAGGGCTAGCCTTTATATACGCCCTCCTGTCACTAAGCTGGTGCCCTTTCGTGGTGTTCCTGACCTTACGTTATTCAGTGCTCCTGTTCCGTGTTGATCCGGTTTCTGTCTGACCTTGCTCCTGTTCTGCTCCTGTGTACCGATCCAGGCTTTGGCTGACTACCACTCTCTGTGTACTGACCCAGGCTTTGGCTGACTACCACTCTCTGTGTACCGACCCAGGCTTTGGCTGACTACCACTCTCTGTGTACCGATCCAGGCTGTGGCTAACAACCACTCTCTGTGTACCAATCCAGGCTTTGGCTGACTTCCGCTCTATGTACTGATCCAGGCATTAACTGACTTACACTATCTTGTTGCCCTCGCTATTATTGTCAGTTCTCTCTGATTTGTTGCCTCCAGTTGCGCTACTCTCAGTCTGTGACTATCTGTGGCATCCGTTAAGCACACCCAGTCGGTGCTATCCGGTCACTAAGCGGTTACTGTTGCCTTCCCACTATATGCTCAGCCTGTGACTATCTGTGGCCTCTGTTAAGCACACCCAGTCGGTGCTATCCGGTCACTAAGCGGTTACTGTTGCCTTCCCACTATACGCTCAGCCTGTGACTATCTGTGGCCTCCGTTAAGCACATCCAGTCAGTGCTATCCGGTCACTAAGCGGTTACCGTTGCCTTCCCACTATACGCTCAGCCTGTGACCCAGTAGTGCCTCCTCAGTTCCTTGTTGCACCAAGATATCAGGCTGCCTTTCCCGGTATTCGGTAAGGCCGGTAGAGCCTCCTCAGTTCCTCGTTGCACCAGATATCAGGCTGCCTTACCCGGTATTCTGTAAGGCCGGTAGAGCCTCCTCAGTTCCTTGTTGCACCAAGATATCAGGCTGCCTTACCCGGTATTCGGTAAGGCCGGTACAGCCTCCTCAGTTCCTTGTTGCACCAAAATATCAGGCTGCCTTACCCAGTATTCGGTAAGGCCAGTAGAGCCTCCTCAGTTTCTTGTTGCGCCAAGATATCAGGCTGCCTTACCCGTATTCGGTAAGGCTGGTAGAGCCTCCTCAGTTCCTTGTTGCACCAGATATCAGGCTGCCTTACCCGGTATTCAGTAAGGCTGGTAGAGCCTCCTCAGTTCCTTGTTGCACCAGATATCAGGCTGCCTTACCCGGTATTCGGTAAGGCCGGTAGAGCCTCCTCAGTTCCTTGTTGCACCAGATATCAGGCTGCCTTACCCGGTATTCGCTAAGGCCAGTAGAGCCTCCTCTGTTCCTTGTTGCATTAGAAATTAGGCTGCCTTACCCGGTATTCAGTAAGGCCAGTAGAGCCTCACTATTGTATTGCTATTTTGTATGCCCTGTCCTGTGTCAAACTTTATTACTGCTGTTTGTAGAGTTTGGACCCCTGAGGGGCCTTGTGCGCTTTATTTTGCCTAATAAACCTTTTCTATTTTATCCTACCCAATTGTCTGAGTGGTCTCTCTGGAAGCTCGTATTAGAGATCTGGAAGGGCAGGTTGCAACATTGAGAAAGACGGACAATCTTGAGAGGGTTCTGCTGACTGAGCAGCAGGAAGCGGTGGTAGGTAGTTCTGGGGGTGGAGACTGCACAAAGAAAGAGCAGGTAGCCAGATGGGTTACAGTTAGACATAGCAAGGGGGGTGGACAGAGAAATAGGGAGGACACTCCTGTGTTTACTAATCCTAACAGATTTGCTACATTAAGTAATGATGTTGGGGATACTGACTCAGGAATGTCTTTGCTGGAGAGGACTGTTCTCTCTAACAGCCGAGTGAACAGCCCCTCTAGCACGGATGGGATCCAGGACTCAGGCAGACCTAGACAGATGGTGGTGGTAGGGGATTCTATTATTAGGAAGACAGGGTAATCTGTCGCCAAGATCGACACAATCGTACAGTTTTCTGTCTCCCGGGAGCTCGGGTTCGACATGTGGCTGATCGGGTTGATAGATTGTTGGGAGGGGCTGGGCATGACCCGGCTGTCATGGTACATGTTGGTACTGATGACAAAGTCAGTGGAAAATGGAGGTCTGTTAAGGATTTCAGGGACCTAGGATATAAGCTTAAGCAGAGGACCTCTAAGGTAGTATTTTCTGAAATTCTACCTGTGCCACGCGCTACATTAGAAAGGCAATGGGAGATTAGGGAGTTAAATGCGTGGATAAAGACTTGGTGTAAGCAGGAGGGGTTTGGGTTCCTAGAGCACTGGTCAGTCTTTTCCCTTGGGAGCAATCTTTATAGTAGTGATGGATTGCACCTTAGTGGAAGGGGGGCCACGCTGCTGGGTGATAGGATGGTTAGAAGGCTAGAGGAGACTTTAAACTAGAAAAGGGGGGGAGGGAGCTGCAACACAGGCTGGGGAAGATAGTATAATTGAGGGAATGGGATTAGAGAAGGGTCATGGGGGTGGAGAGGGGGAATGGGCTAGTTCATCTAATAGGGAGTTGCCATTGTTACAGCCTGATAAAAGACAAATACATCTGAAAAAGAACGAAATCTTAAAGAATGGCAAAAAGATAAAATGTATGCATGCAAATGCTCGCAGTCTGGCTGGTAAGATGGTGGAACTAGAAATCATTGCAGTACATGAGCAGTATGATCTGATTGGAGTGTCTGAAACCTGGTTAGATGATACGTAGGACTTGGCAGTCAATCTAGAGGGTAATTCACTTTTTAGGAGGGACAGGGTTAATAAAAGGGGAGGAGGGGTATGCCTATATGTAAAGCAGGCCTTAAAACCTAGTTTAAGGGAAGATATAAATGAAGGGTCCAATGAAAAGGTAGAGGCCTTGTGGGTTGAAATACACACTGGGGGCACACATAATAAAAAGATATTGGTGGGGGTTTGCTACAAGCCACCTAATGTTGGGGAGTTGGAGGAAGCCCAACTTTTACTGCAAATGGAAAAGGCTGCTAGGTCAGCAAAGGTAATTATAATGGGAGATTTCAACTACCCTGAAATTGACTGGAGCAATATGACTTCAGGCACAACAAAGGGAAATATTTTTCTAAGTATGATACATGATAATTTTATGTCCCAACTAGTAGAGGAGCCAACTAGAAAAGAGGCCTTGCTTGACCTAGTGCTCTCAAACGATTCTGACATTGTAAACAATGTGCAGGTAAGGGAACATTTGGGCAGCAGTGACCACAATATTGTATCCTTTGAAGTTTGTTATGAGAAACCCAATAGCAAGAGTTTAACCAAAACATTCAATTTCAAAAAGGCTAATTTTACAAAGTTAAAAGAAGCTTTAAAGGATATGCAGTGGGTTGTAATTTTCAAAGATAAAAATGCACAAGAGTCATGGAATGTATTTAAAATGCTCTTGGGCAAATATACACGTCAATATATACCATTGGGGAATAAGCACAAGAGAAGTAAAGCAAAACCAATGTGGATTAATAATGTGGTTAGCAGGGAAATGAGAAATAAAAAGCAGGCTTTTAAGGTGTTTAAGTCAAATGGGTCAGATGCATCATTTAAAAAATATAAAGAATGTAATAAAATCTGCAAACAAGCAATTAAGCTAGCTAAAATAGAAAATGAGCGAAACATTGCAAATGAGAGCAAGAAAAACCCTAAACAATTCTACAAGTATATTAACAACAAAAAAGTTAAGGTTGATATTGGTCCTCTTAGGACTGAAACAGGTGAATTGATTAGTGAGGATAAAGCTATGGCTGACACCCTAAATACGTTCTTTGCTTCAGTATATACAAAGGAAGCAGAAATGACAAGCTGTGGGCAAACAGACAAAACCATGGAATTTCCTCCAACATCTACATGGCTTACTGAGGACAAGGTCCAAAAGAGACTGGAAAGGGTTATAGTGAATAAAGCGCCTGGACCGGACGGTATACACCCAAGGGTACTTAAGGAACTTAGTTCAGTAATAGCAAAACCATTATACTTAATATTTATTGATTCGCTTTCATCAGGCATAGTGCCCTGTGATTGGAGGAAAGCTGATGTAGTTCCATTGTTTAAAAAGGGAGCAAGATCCAAACCAGGAAATTATAGACCTGTGAGCTTGACTTCCATAGTGGGTAAGATACTAGAAGGGTTATTAACTGACAGTATTCAGAACTATGCGAAGACAAACAATATCATTAGTAGGAATCAGCATGGTTTCATGAAGAACAGATCATGTCAGACTAATTTACTTGCATTTTATGAAAGAGTGAGTAGTAATTTGGACAGGGGAATTGCAGTTGATGTAGTATACTTGGATTTTGCAAAAGCCTTTGACACAGTGCCTCACAACAGGTTACTGCATAAATTAAAAGGCTTCGGTTTGGGTGGTGTTATCTGTACATGGATTGAGAACTGGTTAAATGATAGATGGCAGAGAGTTGTTGTAAATGGAACTTTTTCAAATTGGTCTAGGGTTATAAGTGGGGTGCCGCAGGGTTCAGTCCTGGGCCCAATGCTTTTTAATTTGTTTATTAATGATCTAGAAGTGGGAATTGAAAGTAGCATCTCAATCTTTGCTGATGACACTAAGCTATGTAAGGAAATACATACAGAGCTCGATGTTTTTTTCCCTACAGAAGGATTTAGATAAACTAAGTGAATGGGCAGAAAAGTGGCAGATGTCATTTAATGTAGATAAATGTAAGGTTATGCATTTGGGTTGTAGAAACAAACTTGCTACATATACTCTAAATGGGAAACAACTTGGGAAATCCTCATTAGAGAAAGATTTAGGTGTACTGATAGACAATAGACTTCACAGCAGTGTGCAGAGTCACTCAGCTGCTGCAGAGCAAATAGAGTACTAGCCTGCATAAAAAGAGGTGTAGAAGCAAGGGATGCTAATATTATCCTACCTCTGTATAAATCCTTGGTTAGGCCTCATCTAGAATATGGAGTACAATTTTGGGCGCCTGTTCTAAAAAAAGACATTACTGAACTGGAAAAGGTGCAGAGACGTGCAACAAAACTGATATAGGGATTGGAGGATCTGAGTTACAAAGAGAGACTAGCCAAACTGGGTTTGTTTACATTAGAAAAGAGACGTCTAAGGGGTGATATGATTACCATTTACAAATACATTCAAGGTCAATACAAAGAACTATCCAATGAATTATTTATGCAAAGAGCTGAGCTAAGAACAAGAGGTCATCCATTAAGACTTGAGGAAAGGCGCTTTCGACTAAAACACAGGCAGGGATTCTTTACAGTAAGGGCGGTAAGGCTATGGAATTCTTTGCCTCAGGATGTTGTGCTTGCAGATAATGTAACTGCATTCAAAAAAGCAATGGATGCCTATCTAGCACAGAACAATATTGACAGTTATGACAGATGGCTTCAAAGCAAATAGGATATTGAGCCGGGGAACTATTTGACACACACACACACACACACACACACACCTACACTGGAAATTGCTCCAGAGGGCTTTTTTGTTGCCTTCCTCTGGATCAACAGGGGTGTTATTGGCATGGGCTGGACTTGATGGACGCATGTCTTTTTTCAGCCTTATCTACTATGTTACTATGTTACTATGTTACTATAACACCTCCACCTTCTTCAAACGTGTTCTCCTTCACTGTGTCTAATAACACCTCTGGATCTGTGTTAATTGCACTCACCTTCAAGTAAGGTAAAACCGGCCTCTCAGTGTGGATTGCCTTCACAGGATGACCCCCAGTGTTGGTTTCTTTACAGAATACAGCTCCCCATATATTATCCGCTTTCCACTCCACCTTTGTGTTCCGCCCAAAACTGAAGTGGGCTAGAGTATATTCCCTCTATCTAGGGTAATACTAAGTGGGGGCCTATACTGGGGTAAGTAGCTGAAAATAAGAAGCACTAAGTGACACTAGATAGATGTAAATATCATCTTATATTTGGGGTAATCCTATAAATTATATATAAGAGTATATAAAAATATGTAATATAAATTTACTACTCGAGTACAATGTACAATAACATAACTGAACTAACCACCCAACGCTTTTCTCAGTTAACACTGCTTCATCAGGGATTTCAGTATAATACAGGTCAGAGCACTTAAATACCTTTGGAACACTCGATTCTCCTGCCAAACCACCATTTTGGCAACACCTCCAACCACACCGAGTATCCTAACTTCTTCCCTCAAGTTCATGGGCAACCTCCGCACTCCAAGCCTCACTATGAGACTAAGATCATGGCGTCCCTTCCATATTACATTCATAGCAGCTAAACTAATGCCCATGCGCAGGGCAAACACAAAGTCTCGTTACTAATGACGCCACAACATTTCTTACTACCTCCATAGTTACCCATCCGTAGATTTTATTCCACTGAGTGCCAGTGTATTTACCCTTTAAGTACCAGAGCAAAGCTGCATAGAACTCATACTTCCAAGAAAGCACAATGCTATACACAAAATGCAATATGCTGTATACAAAATGCTATAAGCACAATGCTATACACAAAACACAATATGCTATACACAAAATGCTATACGCAAAATGATAAATGCAATACGCAAAATGCAATACACAATCCTCAGTATGCAAAAACGCAATACACAAACTCTATTGGCAATATGATATACATACTATGCAATACACAAAATGCTGTACACAAAATGCTATACAATATGAGCAACACCCTATACACACATTAAGGGACCCACTCTAATGGGGGAAAAATCGCACCCAGTGTTTTTGAGTGCAGAGTGCCCAATGAATGTTTAATCCTCCCGATGTAGTAATTGAAGGGGGGTGGGAGTGAAAAGTGGATGTATTGATATGGGGCCCTAAGCCCCATATCAATATATCTCAAAAAATGTGTCTAATGTTAGTGGAATTAACACCATGAGTTCCAGTGGGGTATGGAATGCATTTCACAGCTTTGTGTACCTCACTGGCACTGAAAGGGTTAATCTGTCTATGTTAACAAAATCACATGAAAACAAACATACTTGTAATCCTGATGTCCAGCGGGGTCTTCAGCACCCTGGTCAGCTACTGTCTGTCTCCTTCTGTCATCTTCTATCTTCCTTCTTCTCTCTCTTCATCTTCTTTCTTATTATCTTCTGTTTTCTTCTGATCGTCTTCTTCTTTACAGACATTGCATGCCTGTCTGGCACTCAAAGGGTTAAACTCATGTACTCATTCCAAGGCAAATAAATTTGATTGCTCTTTAAATAAAAAAAAGGTTTTTTTTTCCTTTTTGTAATTGTTTTGATAAAGGACAGATTAAAAAAAATATATTTTTCTAGTCGAAATATATGTTTTATTGAGGCATTGCAAGTATTAAAATATGCTGCAGTTGGATGATGAAACCTGATAGAAGCTGACTGGCTGGGAGGTGAATAAGCACACATCCCAGCCGATGGAAGATGAAAACCATTTTGAGCAGAGACTAGCCATATAAAAACCAGTCTCTGTTAAATTTTCCCACAGAAAGGCTTAGGCAACGGCCTGAGATATAGCAAGGGGGGTGGAATTTTTAGCCATCCTTCTTGCCACCATCAACAGCAATAGTGGCAGAGCCAGCAGCATATTTTAAGACTTGCAATGCCTCAATAAATTATATTTTTAGACAAAATATTTTTGGGATTTTATCAAAACAACAGCAAAAAGGAATAGAAATTTGTTTTCTATTTTGAAAACAATCAAATTTATTCGACTTGGAATGCGTGCGTGAATTTAACCCTTTGAGTGCCAGAGAGGTACGCAACGCATTGCTTGGTAACTTTGCTACAAAGAAGATACAAAGACAGAATATAAGAAGACAGAAGATGAAGAGAAAGTAGAAGATGGAAAGTAGAAGATGACAGAAGAAGACGGACAATTGATGACAGGTAAGTGTTATACATCTCTGGGTGTCAGGGCTAGTATTGTTGCACTTTACTGTTAGGGGTAGTGTAGCGTTGGTGTCTGTGAGGGTGACTGTGTGTTAGGCTCACAATGTGTGCTTGATAGTGTGTCAAGCAGCGATCATTAGCACTTTTCCTTTGATGTTACCATTACTCAAGCTATTTAACGTGGGTTTTGGGAACTTAAAACACATGACAGATGTTTGGCCACAAGTCAGGTTCTTTGGCCAAAGGTTCGTTGTGATTTCAATTGGTAGGACAATTGAATATCAAAGATGAAAGAACAGTGAGCGCTAATCTCAATACATTAAAGAGTTAGTAATGTTTCACAAAAACAGCAGCTCCAATTAATCGTCGGATTTGGGCCCTAGAAAGTGTTATATCAATACTGTCAGAGTTGTAGTTCAAGAGTAATTGAAAGATAAAATTCCTCTCAGGCCCCTTTTACCTAGTGTAAGCCACCTCCCCTCAGATGTGGAATATGGTCTCTTAACCGGACAGGTCACAGCAAGGGACAATCTTTTTACTGTGAGCATAAGGAAAATCCTGCCCCCTTGACAGGTTTTTCCTTGTGCTCACTGGAGATCGTCCCTCTCTGCAATCCATCTGGACAGTTTTGCTGCTCTGAGGTGAATATTGTTACATCAATAAAAGGGGCAGGAGGAGGATATGTTATCATTCAATTACTCTTGGACTACAACTCCGACAGTATTGAAATAATAATCTCCATCACCCAAATACTATGACGATTAATTGGAGCTGTTTTATTGTGAAACATTACTATCCCTTTAAGAGTTGTACAAACAAGTAACCAATTATGCCTATGTAGGATAGTCTACACATGCATTAGCTTTAAGGCATCTCACATAATATATCTAAATGTTACAGATGTTAACTGAAAGTATATGCTTTTTAAAATGATATAACTCATTTCCATTTGTATAAGTTAATGTTCCTTTAATCCTTTGCGTGCCAGAGAGGTAACTAAACCATTGTGTTGCAATGTGTTTGATACCTCTCTGACTCTCAAATGATGAATGTCAGAGAGGTCTCCAGTGCATTGTAACATTCTCTAATATTCAAGT
The DNA here is from genome assembly GCA_037306005.1 of Rhinophrynus dorsalis. Classification (NCBI taxonomy): domain Eukaryota; kingdom Metazoa; phylum Chordata; class Amphibia; order Anura; family Rhinophrynidae; genus Rhinophrynus; species Rhinophrynus dorsalis. The sequence goes on along the minus strand of CM074720.1, from coordinate 261,584,794 downwards.
TGTTCGAAGTCCCATTTAAACAATGGGAATTTACATAATTTGCTCCCCTATTTCTCTGAAGATAAGTAACACCTATTTAAAATGAATCCCCTTTGCATTTAGAAACAAAAATAAATGCTACTAGCCCCAAAACATTTATTTTTCCTTGACACCCCCCTCCCATGAAGAATAACCAATCTGTGACAGTGTAATAACTGGTAAAATTAGTAATCTAATGCACAAGACCTTACTGTGCAGAGGACACTTACACTGGGATTTGTAGCGCTATTTATTTTCCAGTCATGTTGCACTTGTAAGTGGCTGCCTGTATAGTTACTAAAAGCTGCAGGTGAGTTACAGCAATTTAGATTTTTTTTCGTATTAGTAGATTTGTTGGAAAAGTTTTTAAATTCTACAGTACTCTGTGTTGCTTTTTGTGGTATTACTTACATTTTAAAAATTTGCGTCATTCTGCTTAACATTCACACATGACATTAGTCAGTCTGAAAAGTGCTGCTGGGTACTTCATAAATCTGGTGTAATTCAGGGGTTGAGTTTGATATCCAGAGCCACGTTAGTTCATATTCCCCTTTAATATTGCACAGTATGCTCTAGCTTGTTTTAACGAGGTAAATGTTGGGCAACCTTTGGCTCTTCTAGCTGGAGATGCACTAAGAGTTGATGCAGTGGTGAAGTATGTCTGGCGATGTGTAGTGATCATTTTGCATGGACAATATGACACACATCACCATAAGAGTCCTCTATGCAAGGGAATGGGGGGAGAGACTTTAATCATTAGAAAACAGGGCTAGCATAATACTGGTGATTTGTTATGATGAGTAAATGGGGGAGAGGAGATGGTGAACTCCAACTTCAACAGCAAGAACACCACCAGCCCTCCCTTAACCCCACTGGCTTAACAATAGGGGTCACAGGGGTTGCACTTGCAACCGGGCCCGTCACTCCAGGGGCCCGGGCCACCCCCTGTGATCCCCTCACCTGTCGCCCGCAGCAAGTAGGTCTGTGCCTTCTCTCTCTTCTGCGCTTTAGCAATGCAGAGAGCTGGGAGATGACATCATCTCCCAGCGCTCTGCATTACTGAGAACCGCTCGGGAGCTCTGCCCTCTCACGCCACGCCGCTAGACCACCAGGGAGGTAGGAGATGGACAATGGGGGGGCAGTAGGGGTAATGTGGAGATTGGGGGGGACAATGTGGAGATATGATGGCAATGTGGAGATTTGGGGGCAATGTGGTGGAGATTGGGGGGCAATGTGCTACCAATGTGGATATTGGGGGGGCAATGTGGAAATATGATGGCAATGTGGAGATTGGGGGGATGTGGAGATATGATGGTAATGTGGAGATTGGGGGGCAATGTGGAGTTTGGAGGGCAATATGGAGACTGGAGGGCAATGTGGAGATTGGGGGCAATGTGGAGATATGATGGCAATGAGGAGCTTGGGGGGCAATGTGGAGACTGGGGGGAAATGAGGAAACTGGGGGCCATGTGGTTGGGGGGGGGCGCATGGTAGTTTCTGCACCAGGGCCCGGTGGCTTCTAGTTACGCCTCTGCTTAACCCTTTGAGTGCCATAAGGATATGCAACATATTTTACACCCCTGAAGGTGTTCTAACCTAATGAATCCCCTGCCCCTGCAAAATCATAAACCTGGCAAAGGCATGATGAAAGCATGGTGATGTCAATGTATTTGGGGCGTATTCAATGGGATATGATGGCAAAGACAGTTTAGTGCATATAACAAGATGGAATTGGTGCAAATGCGCCACAATATCACCAGTCTGGCCCCATATTGCATCACCCCCAGCTGTTGAGGATTAGAATTTCAACCATGGGAATTGGCATTCTCAACAGCTGGAGAGCCGCATTTTCCTAGTGCTGAGCCAAGTAATCAGAACAGTATTATGTAATAATAGAACTGTTATACTTATATCCCTTCTTTTGAATCACTGATATGCGGCAGGATTAACTGTTCTTAACCTTTGCTACTAGGAGATCAGCATCAAACATGGGAAATGCCAAACATTATCTAATGATGTTAAAGGGATAGTAATACTTAAAATGTAAAAAATATATGTTGTAGGGTTTATCCCCCTGGGTAAAACAAGAGTACTCCCACTGCTGAAAGGTGTTTCATTCAAAAGATATTAATTTTCAAAGTTGAATTTTTTAGGTGCAATATCACAGTGGCCTGAAATTGTACAGTGGCTCTGTTGTTACGCCATCCTATGGACAGCTCTGGTCCCGGGACCATAAATCTCCATAGGATGGTGTAGCAACAGCGCCACTGTACAATTTCAAGCCACTGTGATATTGCACCTAAAAAATTCAACTTTGAAAATTAATAACTTTTGAATGAAACACCTTTCAGCAGTGGGAGTACTCTTGTTTTACTCAGGGGGATAAACCCTACAACATATTTTTTTTTTACATTTTAAGTATTACTATCCCTTTAAAAACATACAAATATGTTTTAAGGGGATAACTGAATCATCTAAGTTTCAACAAATCTTCTTATTCTCAAATTTAGTACTTGTGCAATTATTTTTCAAAGGATTTTATATGATACTGTGAGGAGATAAACATCTTCATGGATTAACCCCTTGACTGCAAATGTAGTGGTGGTTAGTGCCTCTTTGCACTGAATCTGACATCACTCTTTGCAATGAGTTGAACACTACTCTGCCACTAAAATTTCATTCAAGACATATCTAGCTTCCAGTAGAATTATATAGGAAATAGTTGATTTCATTGTAAAGTGTACCCATCTCATTGAGAAATTTCTATATTGATTTGGCACATAGAGGTCTATTTAATAAGATTGTACCTGAATGCAGGGAAAATAGGTAAATCTCTTAATTTAGGAATGCATTTAGCGCTTGCAGGGCTCAATCCAAATGTTGGAGATGGCTGTTTTTTCTGCTGACGGCATTTTTTCAAGCACAGTAAGTTAGTCAAATGCCTGTGATGTGAAGAAATACCGGCAAAAAAAAAAGAGCCGTCGTGTGATAAAGTTAAGAGGTGTTTTCACCCATAGAAAATGTATAAAGCACTGTAAATATCAATTCAAATGTCTGCTTTAACCATGATGATCCGATAAGGGATTCAAGTTATCGCAAGAAAGCTACGTTTCTTTTTACCTGAGTCCCTTATCGGCTCTCCAAACAGCCGACGCAGACTCTTGAATGAAAAAAAAGGTTGATATTTAGGGCCCCATATCAATACATCCAAAGTATGAAAAATGTGTCAATAGTTAGCAGAATCAATCCTATGAGTGCAAGTGGGGTATAATTACCCCGCCGGCATTCATAGGGTTAACCCGACTAAGTTAAAAACAACGTCCCATTAAAAGTAACACTTACCATTAATCCTGATGTCCAGCGTTGACCTCAGCTTCCTGGTCCTCTTCTGTGCTTCATTCTTCTCTTCTTTCTTCTATCTTCTGCCTTCTTTTCAGTCTTATTTCTTCTTGCTGTAAATATAAAAAAAAAGTATTAATAGAACGAATAAACCATTACATCGTTTAACCTCTTAAGTGCCAGAGGGGTACACAACGCATTGCAAAGCAATGCGTTGCAGACCTCCCTGGGTTCAAAGGGTTAAACAATGTATTCAGTGCCCAGGAATATATAAATATGCCTCCATTACGTGTTTTAAAATAAGCCATCATACTAATAAAATGTGCGCCAATAAGATATGTAAAACAAACATATATAAATAATATTTTGCCCTGTGCCATGTGTTCCCCTCCTCTCCCTCTCAGACCCATGCCTTATACACAATGAGGGAATCTAAACAGAAAATGCCTTTATATATGGGGAATCTCTGATCCAATTCCATCACAGCCAATGGCTGAGATGTGCTTACGCACATCCCAGCCAATCAGTTTAAAGCACAGTCGCTCAAATCTGATTGGCTGGGATAGCCCTGATACTATAGAGGTGTCAAAATTAGCTCAGTAATGAGAAAATCCAGCATTGTCTTGGCCTTCTAGGTACTCGATTCAATTGTAACCGCTAAAACAGCTGGTAGGGCAAAAATGGCTACCGATCGGTACACACTTTGGGCTCAGTTCAAAGAAGTATGGTAAAACAGCCTGTAGGGAAAAAATGACTAACAGCCATTAGACAAAATGTGTCACTTGACCCATTAAATTGTCCTATCAAATAAAACCACAGCGAACGTTGGGCCACAGAACCTGACTTGTGGCTAAAAGTCCATCTTGTGTTTGTGTTCCCTAAACTCATGCTAAATAGCAAGAGTAATGGGAACATCGAAGGAAAACTGTTAACGCTTGGTGTTTGTCACACTGTCAAGAACCGACCATCACACAGTCACCCTCCCAAACACTAACTGTATGCTACCCCTAACAGCAAAGTGCAGCAACACTAGCCCTAACACTAGCCTAACACCCAGATCTGTGCAACACTTATCTGCCATTAACTCTCCATTTTCTTCTTCAAGTTTCTATACTTTTTCTTTCTCTTCATCTTGGTTCTCTTCTTCTGTCTTCTTCTCTTCTGATCTTCTTCTGCTTTGAGAGGAAGTTACTGTAAAAAAAATTAAAGTCCACATGAAATTTTTTTTGTTTATGTTTCAAGTGATGAATTCATTAACACTATGAGTGTAGCAAAGCATTGCGGTTTTCGCCTTCCCTCCCCTAGAAGCTGATTGGCTGCGAGGTGCGTAAACACACATCCCAGCCAATGTTAGACTCAAAACCATTTTGAACAGAGACTGGCCATATAAAAGTCAGTCTCTGTTCAGTTTTTTCACAGAAATGCTCAGGAAAAAGCCTGAAAGGTATCATGGAGGGGGGATTTTTGGTCTGCAATCCAATCCAGTTCCAAAATGATGAGGCCCAATTAGGCCAAAATGTACTTCTAGGGTTAGTTAGTGTTTCCTTTTACTTGTCCATCATTTTGGAACTGGGCTGCCCTTTAGGGTGAGATTAGTGCACTAAATACAATTGTACTCTGTAATGTCAGTAGAGAGCTAATATGTGACTAGCCATAGAGCAATCAACATGTGCTTTTGTTTGTCCTCAGACCCTCTCACACACTGTGGTATGTTGTTCACTATATATATTAATAAAGACATTCAGTATATATTAAAAACAATTCAAGCTGATATCCACACTGACAGGTGACTTCTGGCCAGTGACACTGCATACAGGGAATGATCACCTGCCCTGGTCAGGAAAACTTCTCTCACCAAACATTTGAAACTCAATAAAGATGGAGGTCCGCTGAGAATAAATTGGAAGAGTTGTTGTATGGTTTGTTCTGGATGAAAGGGTTTGTAAACCCAGAAATGAGTTAAGTAGAAAAAAGAAAGGAGACATCACACCAGAAATCTAAGTGTAGTATGTTAAGCTTCGTTATAACATTAATACAGATGCATCAGAAAATATATCAACAGGGAGAGATAAGGTAAATGAGGATATTGTATGCCAATAAAGTTCATATAATTATACAGATCCATTGGCTGGGAGGTCCATTCATGCTCAAAGTAAGAAGAATTGTCCCTTGCTGTGATCTGTCTGGTCAATGGACCAGATTCCACAACTGAGGGGAGGTGGCTTACACTAGATAAAAGGGGCCAATGAGAGCACCCCAGCTTACATGGAGAAATCCTCCATAATCGGAGGAGGTTGGAACGCAACAATACTTGTGGATGGAACAGATGAAGATTGACAGGCTGAGGTACAGAGCTGTACCCGTAGTCTGTCCATAAGGCCCTAGCTCATTTTTTAAATTGTACATTTCACCATAGCCTGCGTTGTATAAAAAAAACAGATTACAGGTTCCCGATATATGAACATCACACTGAGGCAAACATATTTTAGAAGTGAAAGTTCCCCTTTAAGGGACTGGATTGCATTGCAGCTTATAACTGCATTGAATCGGATTTTATGTACTAATACCCCCATAGACTTCAATAGGAATTTGTGTGATAAAACCACTGATGACATGAGTCACCTGGAATAGAATAAAACTCTTAGATTTAAAACAATCCTATATTATAATTTGCTAAGGATGTTTGTCAGAAGCCGTCATGCGCAGTAGAGACGTCTGCGTGCACTGCAGTCATGCGCAGTACAGACTGCCCATGCCGCGGCTGATACGGAGCGGGGCGTTACGAATTCAGGCTGGATTCCTCCAGAGAGGACTACGGTCTGAATTCGGAGCACCCCGCTCCGTATCAGTCACGGCACGGGCAGTCAGTACTGCACATAACTGCAGCGTCACCAGTGTTGGCCCGTGTACATGAGCTTTAAAACTAGTTGTTTAACCCCTTAAAGACCCATGACGGTCCTGGATCATCATGGGTTGTTATGCCCTTAAAGGGATAGTAATGTTTCATAATAAAAGCAGCTCTAATTAATCATCATAGTATTTGGACCTTGGAGAGTGTTATTTCAATTCTGTCAGAGTTGTAGTACAAGAGTAATTCAATGACAAACTATCCCCCTCCCACCCCTTTTACTGATGTAACACTGCTCAGCCAGAGCAGAAGGGAGGTGCCCAGGAAGACTGCAGAGAGGGGCAATCTTCAATTAAGATAAGGGAAAACCTGAAAAACTTGTCAAGGGGGACAGGGCCTTCTTTGTTTTCATAGGAGGAAGATTGTCCCCTTCTGTTATCTTTCTTGTCTTACAACCAGATTCACATCTGAGAAGAGATGGCTTACACTAGGTAAAAGGGACGGGAAGGGGAAACTTTGTGAGTATCTCAAACCATAAAGGTTTGAGAGATGAGACTTATATCGTTCTTCATGTTTTTTTAACGCCTACAAAATAAAATAAAGATAAAGCAAAGTATTACTATCCCTTTAAGGACCCATGACGGTCCTGGACAGTCATGGAATTCCAGGGTCCCTGCGCAGCTGCATGCCATTCGGGGAGTCTGGAAATGGATCGCTGAAAAAAGAAAATGCTTCATGGTCCTTAAGCGACCGCCAGTCCTTTAGGGGTTAATAGAAGAGTACAGGTGTTCATTGCATCAAGTATTCACACTCCCTATGTTCTAATTATTTTTCTCGAACATAAAACTCAGCTGTTGGAATAGCTGGAGATCCTGCAGTGCATGCTTTTTGTCTGCTAATTAGGGATTTTTTCCTGGTAAAACATTTCCGTACAATAGTGTTAAGATGAGAGACTGACAATAGAAGTAATCTCTAGTACTTCCTCCTGGGAAGTTTCTCAGACAAGTCTTCAAGGGACTTCCTTGTCCAGCCATGGTAATCAATTTTGAAAGCAGCTCTCCTTATGAAAACAAGCATTATATCTTTATGGAGACCATTGTGTATATTTGGTAAACCTCATTAGTAATCAGACTGCTAAATGGCTTCTGGTCTTTGAAAGTGATGTCTGCTTAAGTGCATCCTAGGACAAAATTGAGAAATCACTAGCATGTTTAGAGGAGAAAATAGATCAGATCTGTGGTTTTGTCCACCTGAACACACTTCTAGTGTTGCAAAGGGAATGGGCAGAGCTTTTGATCTCAATTTCTCTAGATCAAATGCAACTCTCACCTCATGCTGCTCTTACAAAGTTCCAGTATGTATACTCTTTTACATACACTTGCACATTGCAATTATATTAAGGAGACTGACTGCACTGACTGCAGGGGAAGCCTGTTGTACGACAGGCTTGTGGCTCTGCAGCTGAGCCAAGATAGCGTTAGTAAAAAATAATTATTTCACTGAAACAGTCTTCTACATGTGCTTGGTCTGGGTTGTATGGCTTTGGTATAAGTGATATATGTTGTTTAAAAAAATATATTATGGTATATTATGAATACATTTTTAGAATTTTTGTTTTTTTATTTGAGGGTTAAATAAATAGCAGCAATATTTAATTCTGTGTGTTGTTTATTTATTTAACAGTCTTATTATTTACACGGTAACAGAAGTGTGCCACTACAATTCCCATTTTCCACTTTGTTTTTACAAATAAGGAGCAAAGTTATTTTTGTACCCAGCATACGGAGTGCATATGCATGATTCATAATGAAAAATAATGAAGGTGAATTGGTAATTTAAAAATGTCAATATAAATTAAATGTGGAAGATCAGGAATCAAAGGAATCAGTTTCAAAGTAGCGGAAACTTTATTTACAATTTTCATACAAAGTTACAATTTTACGCTGCAGCCATTAGCAGTTAGAAAGGATTGAACATTTAGCCCAGTTGCAAATTCAAAAAGCAACTATTAACATTTTCAACTGTGTTGGAGTCCCGGTGTCATTGAAGAGCAAAGCTTTTTATCAGATTCATAGTAAACTATATAAGCACTGAAGATGTGGAGTTTTTTTACAAATATGTCCTCTTAACTATATTCCTTTTTCCTTTAAATCAGTGATGAGCAAAATGCAGGCCATGGGACAGAATGAGCTAGCCCTTATGTGTGGCTAGCTATGAACATACAGTAGTGCTGTTGTACAGACCTTCCACAACATAAGTTATGTACTTGGGTGAACAGGTGAGTGTCCTAGTGTAGCTTCAATGGAGTTAGCCTCTAACACCAGTGGTTGCACTTCATGGAATGTACTACAAAGCATGAGCTCTTTATTGCATACTAGCGGATATACTCTGCCATCAAGATTTTAATGCCAGCTATCCTTAAATGCCTACCTCAATGCATGGCTAGAAAACAGTGTAGTCACCACGTTGCCTCTGCTCCTTGCTTATTACATGGCATTAAATAAGACACAGAGGAAAGTAATGTCCCAAAATTACCCATAGCCTGTCCTGTCTCCCCCCCCCCCACACTCCTTTGGCACAAATGATGTTAAAGGGATAGTAATACTTTGTTTTAACTTTATTTTATTTTGTAGGCATTAAAAAAACATGAAGAATGATAAGTCTTATCTCTCAAACCTTTATGGTTTAAGAGAGATTCACAAGCAAAGTTTCCCCCTTCCACATCTTTTTCCTAGTGTAAGCCATCTCTTCTCAGATGTGAATCTGGTTGTAAGACCAGACAGGGGACAATCTTCTTTGTATGAAAACAATGAAAGCCCTTCCCCCCTTGACAAGTTTTTCAGCTTTTTCCCTTATCTTAATTGAAGATTGTCCCTCTCTGCAGTCTACCTGGGCACCTCCCTTCTGATCTGGCTGAACAGGGGAGGGGAAACTTTGCTTGTGAATATCTCTTAAACATAAAGGTTTGAGAGATAAGACTTGTATCGTTCTTCATGTTTTTTTAATGTCTACAAAATAAAATAAAGATAAAACGAAGTATTACTATCCCTTTAAGTGGTGGCATTCTGGTGTATGTAGCTTAGTAAAGTGATGTTATGCAGGACTGGTCAAGGAAAGTGATTCCCAGGGGAGGGCTGGTAACATGTGGCCTGGGGGGCACATAAATCAAGTGGCCCATTTCTACTGTTGTTCAAGTCCACTGTCTCAACCCAGCTCTTTTGTTAATTTTATAATTGGCATTAATATTGTGAAGTAAGGCAAATGATACCACAGAGCTCACAGTTGAAATGGAGCTACAGAGATTGCAATTTGAGTAAAAGCTACACTAGTGATACCATAGAGCTCACAAGGGAAAATGGGTTATGATACTAGCATAGAGTGAGGTAGTGGCCCACCAACAAGGACATATGACTGGCCCGGGGGCAATTGCCTCCCTGCCCATCAGGCCAGCCCTCCCCTGGTGATTCCAGTCCTTGATTTATTGCAGAATTGCTGGGGCTTATGTATAAAAACAAATTGTGGGGCAAAATAACTGCATGCAAGAGATCAATAATAATTCACTAAATTCCAACTGATTTAAAGGAGCAGAAACTTTTTTTACAGAGCTTTTCTTGCTGTATAACACAAGTGCACTCCCACTGCTGCCAGTTGTTTTATTGCAATGTGTAGAGACTTCTCTAATATTGAATGGTGATAACAATCCAATTTAAATCATTACAAATATGTTTTTGACCTTTATCATTTTGTTAGACCTGGGCTTTGTGGATAAAGGCATAGTTAATCAATTCTGGTGTACATCAGATGTACTATAGGGAACAAAAAAAAATCTTATTGATTTAAGTTGGTGTTTTGACCCCTTGAATGCTGGGAAGGCCTCTACTAGCAATGTGTTGGAGATGTGTCCAGTATTCAAGGGCCTAATGTACTGAATTGAAGAAGCATGACAGAGGCTAAATCTCAGACTGCTGTGTCCTTTAACTTTATTTCTCTGAAGAGGTGAATCTTACGAAATCCACAGACAACTGTTTTCAATTGTATTTAAAGGAACACAAATACATAAAATTAAATTGGTTGATTTACATAAAAAATATTTATTTTATGTTAGATCCTGAAAAAATATAATCCTACACTTGCTTTTATTTAATGTATGTGCAGACTGCCCTATGGGTAAAGCATGGTACTGTGTGAGCCATAGAAAATGCAGGAGACTGGTAGAATAAAAATGTTACCTTTATTGGCTGAGTGGCTCTAGGATGCAAACTTTCAAGACAACTAGGTCTCTTCTTCAGGCATCATAAGAATGAGGTCTGAATGCACAATCCATGACTTTAAAACTCATGCAAATCATTTTAACATTTAAATTCTACTATCAGTAATATTCTTATCAGTATTCAGAAAGTAAAATAGCTCACAGCGCTAACTCACCTTAATATATAGTAATATGTACTGTATATGTAATATATATATATATATATATATATATATATATATATATATATATATATATATATATGTATACAATATGTAACGTCCACAATAGAATATCTTCTCCAATTTTCAATACAAGTGGAATGATTTCCCCTGAGGAAGTACTTTGTGTACGAAACGCGTTGGGCTATTGGCTTATGTCGGTGGGTACCTGTCCCGATTAGCAAACACATATTTGGGTATAAGATTTTGACCTCATCGGATTTATTATTCTGTGATAGAGTTACACAGTGTGGTGCGGGTCACTGCAGGTGTGTTTGAGGTATCGGTGTGTTTGCTGTTGGACAGGGACAGTACCGATATTTTGCTCAATTTGCATTACTGTTTGTTTTTTAAATATTGATGTGTTACCTTTGATTATAAATAAAAGGATTTGAAATTATTAAATATATAGCGATATATTATATATTCTATATATATCCTTTGGACACAAGGCATAAGGGAGATTATCTGATGATTCGGTGATGGACTACGTTGGATGGAGAAAATGTATAAAGTGAGTGGATCTTAATTATTTATGTTCGTATATGAGAATATTACACTCACTATTATATTTCAATTTATCATGCTAATACCGGAGAGGAAAGAAGTGGAACGTGGGAGGTTAGGAGATTTCCCTTTCGAGTTGTGCGAGACATATATCTTGTTAGCCATATGAGAAAAGAGAATCTTTAGAATAAACCGACATCTGTATGCAAATACATTGATTCACATTGATTTGGAGGAGTCTTGGAATGCACCAAAGAGAACGGGGAGTGGAGATCGAGTGACATACGTTCTTTGGAGCCGGATGAGAGCAGCATAATTGTAAGTGGATACTACTTTGCTATATATATTACAAAGTATCAATATTTGATTGGATTCTTTCTTCTTTATATCCTCTACACATATTATGGAGTGACACGTATTCCCCTGGGACTTGTATTGAAAATTGGAGAAGATATTCTATTGTGGACGTTACATATTGTATATATATATTAGATAAGAGAGATCATAACGGAATCGCCCGATTATATACGTATGTATATGTGTGTGGTTTTTGTTTCTATTTGAGTATAATAGTTTATTTGGACTGATCTAGTGTGTTCTCTTATTTACAGTATCACTTGTCTTGGGATACATAGCGCCAATTTCTCCGTTCTTTTCTATATATATATATATATATATATATATATTTTTTTTTTTTTTTTTTTTTTTTTTTAAGTGAATATTTGAAAGAAATGATGTTACTGAAGTGTGCAGCAAGGAATGAAAGGGTTCCCTAGTCCCCCAAACATCAAGCAAAACCCCAAAGTGCAAACACAAAAACAAACAAACCTGCTCTCCTCCAGTCTAATTGTGACTAGTGTACCCTGTATTGGGCATGTATAATAACATTGGTGAGAAATTTGAGGTTTTAGTGCCTACATTTCTGGCGAAAAAGGAGGTGTAAGATTGCCAACCCCACCAAGGTACCTCAGGTATGGCAAGTACCTACTCTAAACACCTGAAAACCCTATCTAAAAAGAAAATAAAAACAAAAAATACAAATGTAAAAAATCCCCGGAAGAGAGATGTTATATTTAGTGATGAGCGAGCGTGCTAGGCCGATGCTCGGATCGGCTCGAGCATCGCTCTGCTCGGCACATGGCGGTACTCGTCGAGTACCGCCATGTGCTCGCCCGCCATGTTCGGGTGGCGGGGATCTGTGCCGGAAGAGGCACAGATCCGAAGACGCTCCGCTGGACCACCAGGTACGGGGGCATTGCGGAGATGAAGGGGGCATTGCGGAGATGAAGGGGGACATTGTGGAAGAGGGGCATAGACTCTATGCCCCTCTTCCACAATGTCCCCCTTCATCTCCGCTATGCCCGTCTTCACAATGTCCCCCTTCATCTCCGCTATGCCCCTCTTCCACAATGTGCCCCTTCATCTCCGCTATGCCCCTCTTCCACAATGTCCCCCTTCATCTCCTCTATGCCATAGAGGAGATGAAGGGGGACATTGTGGAAGAGGGGCATAGCGGAGATGAAGGGGCACATTGTGGAAGAGGGGCATAGCGGAGATGAAGGGGGACATTGTGGAAGACGGGCATAGCGGAGATGAAGGGGGACATTGTGGAGATGAAGGGGGACATTGCGGAGATGAAGGGGGCATTCGGAGATGAAGGGGGCATAGCGGAGATGAAGGGGGCATTGACCAGGCACCCTCCCCTCATCAGAGCAGGGGGTGCCTGGTGTCGCCCCATTGAAGTCAATGGGGCTCGGGTGCTCGGCCGAGCACTCGAGCCTCAGGTGGTGCTCGGTCAGAGCACCCGAGCACCCGAGCATCGGGGTGCTCGCTCAACACTAGTTATATTAAACACATCGGAGGGGGACCCTTTCGTTCTTAATGCTTGGAGGTCCCCATGTATGCAATTAAAAAGGTATAGGAGTACTTGCCCTGTGCACCTGCATTGAGTGGATACCTATACACAGAGGACTGTAGCTACATGGGGTCCTCCAAGCATTCAAAAAGAAACATGATAGATGATAGAAGCAACAAACTGATTGAATTTGCAGAAGGACAAAATTTGTACATCATGAATTCATTCTAAGGGAAAAATTCCACAGGAAATGGACATGGAATAGCCCTAATGATAATAAAAGTGAAATCAACTTCATACTTGCAAATAATAAAACTATATTGATGGACTGCTCAGTTGTTTTAATGTTGGAAGTTACCATCATCTAATGAGAGTAAAAATCAGAATTGACTGCCAGAAAGAAAGAAAATGATTAAGTCAGCAAATGTTAAGATTAACAATATCCAGCTATTGAAAAATCATAAGAATTTTGAGTTAGAACTGTCTAATCCCTTCAGTGTCCTGTAACACCTTCCAGACACAGACATTTCAACCCACAATAAAGTTACAGAGACTATCGTAGGCACTTCCCATACCCTTGCACCTACTGATAAAAAAGCATACCTCCCAAGTGTCCCTCTTTAGGAGGGACAGTCCCTCTTTGAGACCCAAATCCCTCTGTCCCGCTTTCCCACCCTGGTGTCCCTCTTGTTAGGAAATCAGACATTGTGGTGTGTATATAAGTGTATTACATTGCTCCACAGCCATAAAACTCACATTTATTTTTATATTAAGGAATAGTAATGTCCCCAAAAAATATTTCACATTTTGTAGAGATTAAAAAGTTTAATTGAATGCAAAAAAAAAACATATCTCTCAAATCACTATTAAAAAATGTGATTGCGGCTCTGCTGCAGAGCCTCCGTGTCGGCCGACACTGATCTCCTGCTGACAGCTTTACAACTGACAGCAGGAAACCTTAAACTTTGAATGCAGATATCTCTCAAACCATAGCAAATTGAGAAATACAGTTTTTGCATTCAGGTAAACTTTTTAATCTCTACAAAATGTGAAATATTTTTGGGGGACATTACTATCCCTTTAAATGTCATTACGTGTGTTTATAAATTTGTCTGTTTAAATAAAATACTTTGCATACCTCCCAACATTTCAAATGGCCAAAGTGGGACACTTATGTTTTAGTGGGTGTTACAGGGGGTGTGACTTGTGGGCGGGGTGTTATTAAGAATTGATAGGTGATTTTATGTTGCTTAATAAATGATCTAGAGCAACACCAAAGTATTTTATTTACACAGACTAATTTATAAACACATATAATGACGTTTAAACAATCATTAATGTGAGTTTTATTGCTGTGGAGCAAATTGATCCACTTATATACACACCACACAGTTTGATTTCCTAAAAAGAGGGATACTAGGTTGGTAAAGAGGGGCAGAGGGATTTGGTAATTCTTGGTAATGCCCCACCCACCAGTCGCGCATCCCAGTAACACACCCTAAAACAAAAGTGTCCCTCTTTGGCCATTTGAAATATTGGGAGGCATGAAAAAGCAATGGCAAATGAAGCAGAATTGTAATATTTGAAACAGGGTAGAATATGTAGAAATGTACAAGAACACAAGGAAGTGCATAAAAGAAAAAATGTGCAAATTCAATAATGAGCTCATCAAAAGGGCACTGGAAGAAAGTCAAGGCCTACAGAAAGCAAAACAAAAGATGGCCGCACATAGGAATCTATTTAAATCTTGAAGATGGTACAACAGCAAAACTCAAAAACATACTAAAACAAATGGATGAATTTTATTCAAATCTTTATAGGGATGAAGGACAAAACTGAATGCAGTGCCAGAGGCTGAAGATGTGTCGAAGTTCAGTAGAAGTAGAAGCTGCAATAACATCAATGAAAAATGGCAAAGCAGCTGGACCTGATACAGTTACTATTGAAATATTGACAGCTGGACATCAAAACTTATTCAAAGCTCTAGCTAAACTATTTTAAAAATGCCTACTACTTGGCAAAGTGCCTGAAACATGAAAAAATGCTTAAATGCGTAATACTTTAACATTGCTAATCCCCATAGTGTAGCTCTTTAAAAAATAATTCAATTGCCCCCAGGTTCATCTCTCAAACCTTTATGGTTTGAGAGAAAACTGAACACAAAGTTCCCCTATCCCCCCCACCTTCCCTGAAGTCAGCATTGTACTGACTGCTAGGATATCCGGTTTTATTTTTCATCAGGCGGCTCTGCAGCAGAGCCAAGATTGTGTTAGTAAAAAATAATTATCACACTGAAATGGTCTTCTACATGTGCTTGCAAACCAAGCACATGTAGAAGACTGTTTCAGTGAAATAATTATTTTTCACTAATGGGATCTCGGCTCAGCTGCATAGCTGCAAGCCTGTCGTACGACAGACTTGCCCTGCAGTCAGCATAATGCTGACTTCAGGGAAGGGGGAGGGAGGGGGGAACTTTGCCTTCGGTTATCTCTCAAACCATAAAAGTTTGAGAGATGAACCTGGGGGTAATTGAATTATTTTTTAAAGAGCTCCACCATGGGGATTAGCAATATTAATAAAGTATTACTATCCCTATAAGTCATCTTACTACATACACAAAAAAGGTGATAAGGCGGAGCTAAAAACTCCCGATCAATAAGCCTATTGCAAATTGTCTGCAAGGTTTTCACAAAGGTACTATTAAAGGGATAGTAATACTTTGTTATAAAAACCTTTAAAATTGTAGATATTAATAATAGAATTAGAATAAGATACTTCCCATGTCTCAAAACGTCATAGTTTTGGTGTTCGTAGTATTAAAACTTCCCCCCACCCTCCCCTTTCTCATACGTCAGCGCTCTAGCTGACAGATGCAGAATCCGGTCATTTGACCAGATGGAGGCTCTTCAGCAGAGCCAAAATCGCAACATCTATGAAGAACTACTTCACTGGAACTGTCTACAAAGTGTGCTTGCAAACCAGGCATACTTTGTAGACCATTCCAATCAGGTATTTCATACATAAATATATATATAAATATATATGTATTTTTTTAGCAGGGTTTATTCTGCTGAGTAAAACATGCAAACTCCTACAGATGAGAGTTGTATTATTCAACTTAGTGAACTTAAGACTAGCATTTCTTGGATGCAGTACTTCCAAGGCCTGAAATTTTATGGTGGTGCTGTTGTTAAAGGATTCTACTGATAGCTACTGTCAGTTGATAATAAACTTCCATAGGAGTAGCAGGAGTACCCTTTGTACTCAGCAGAAAAAACCCTGCAATATATGTTTTTTGCAGTTCTGAGTGTTACTATCCCATTCATTTTTTACGTTAGTGTTCCTTTAAGTTTTTACGTACCAGAAGGGTGTACAATGCATTGCAAGGCAATGTACTGCACGCCATTCTGGTCCTTAAAGGATTAAACAATATCCTGAATCTATGATATCTAAATAAAAACATTTTAAAAGATTTTTAAACAGCACTGTTAAATGGAAATTTAATGGAAATCTAATAAAACATTGTTTTTATTATTATTATTTTTATGAAGCAGTACCTTATTTTCTGGTTACAGTTCGAGCAATATGTACCAGATGTAGGAAACTGTTTCTTAAATCTAATACAAATATGTCCATGAAAATGGCCCAAAGCAGTACAAGTACACTTTCTTCATTGCAAAGCTGCTATAGTCTTTGGCTACCTGTAAAATTAACTATTTTCTATACCTATCAATTGGAACTACAATACAAACTGTACATTGCATCTATACCTGGAGCTTTCCTCCTGTGAAGTCCACAGAGAGGGCTCATAGGCAGCAACCAGGCTTATGTTAATGACATGATTTGTGTAACAAAGTGGGTGTGGCTTAATTGGGTGGGATGGTTTTAACCAGGATTGGGCCGGGAAGTGGACGGAACAGGTTGGGAAGGAGAAAAAGTGGACAGAGCTTCTCAGGAAACTCACCACAGCTGGAGAATCATCCTCTGTCCCCAGAGACCCAGTAATTGTATCCAATGCATTGCTGTGACACTGAAAGGGTTCAATTGTATTAAAAGTCAGACCTCGTGTTGGGGCATCAGGACCCCTCCAGATGCCCCCTAGCTACTGACCTCCCAGCCAATTTAATAGTGGCGACGCAGGGGGAGCTATGAAGCTTGCACATCAATGAGGGAGGCGTTCCCTCATTGAAGTGAAAACGTTTCTCTATCCAGCCCACTCCTACCCGAATCAACTGGGAGGTCAGTAGTTGGGTCCTAATGCCCCACCACGAATGTGTTTGTTTTACTCAGCAGGAAAATCTCTATAACATATAGGTTTTCATTAGAACAAGTTTACTGGTCCATTAAGTGCCTCCTTGTGCACATATATGTTCACTAAGTGAACCCCCTATTGCCTCCCAAGTACCTCCTTCTGCCCATACGTATATACTTTGCTTTATGTGCCAACAAATGCCCTTCTGTCACCTTGCAGTCCACTTTTGCCCTATGTGTCCATTTGCATCCTCTCACTTTATAATTCAATTACTTTGGAACTACACATCTTAGAGAATGATAATACCGCTCTACATGGCCCAAAATATATAAAACATTATTGGAGCTGCATTTAATTTGAAACATTGCTATTCCTTTACGAGATGGTTTTACTATTGCATGCTTGGAGGGACACTAACATCTATATACCAAGGTGTCCCTATTACCTAACACAGAGCAAGAAGCATCAGGCAGTCTCCTACACTTTTCTTGGGGCTCTGTGGCTTGATGGCCCCCCTACTGCAAGCCCACTGATGGCCAAAACAGCAGCCATCTCCCTTGTTCAACAGGCTCTTGGGATGCCCTTCTGCATGAAGGTGCATAATGAGCTCCTCTGTGACCTGCTCAACTCTATGGTTGTGTTCCCAATAGAAGTTTTGAGTCCAGGCGCATGCAATTTCTTTTTCAGAAAGGAGAAAGATTGTCTATCAAATCACTGCCTGGCCTCCAAGGAAAGTGATGGCTGCAAGGTTCCAGTAGCGGGCTCCATTTGGTTCTTAGAGGTCCCCACACCTGAAAAATGTATCAGCCTGCCCAATGCATCTCTTCATGTATTCAGGTAAAAAGGACACCTTTATATATAGGTTTTAGTGTCCTTTTCAGAGAAAATACCTAGAATACAGAGAAGATTTAGTAGCATGAGTAGGGATGATTATTAGAAAAAAAGACTTCAAGATGTAAATGGGAAACCTTAGCCAAGCAAGTGGTAGAATAAGAGAAGTGTTTTAGGGGACCAACTAAATGTGCTAGCAGCGGTTAGGTATGATGGGAGCCGTAGTCACCAACAGCTGAAGAGCCAACAACTGAGTACCCTGCACAAGTGGATCGGTTGTGGCACCAAGCTTATTGAGGTTGATGTAGTAAGAGAACCGGAGCAATTCTAGAAGAAACCAGCAGCGCCATAGGAGACAGATAAAAAATTCCCCAAATTCCTATTGAGTTCAATGGGGGTTTTATACAATCTGAATGCTAAAGATGTATCTAGCTCAGTGGTTCTCAACCCGTGCCCTCAGTGGCTACTAACAGGCCAGGATTTGAGAATTTCCTATTAAGAGCACAGGTGAGTTAATCAATATGAATGAGCCTCTGATCAACACACTGGTTCTAGCAGGGAAATTCCTAAACCCTGGCCTGTTAGTGGCCACTGAGGGTACGGGTTGAGAACCTCTGATCTAGCTTATTACTAACTAGCATTCAGCTACCTAGCATTTAAATCAATGGTAACATTTATTTATCTCCCATGATGCAGTTAGTTTAACCCAGAATTGAACATGTTTGCCTTTATACAAGAATTCTCCAAAGAAATAAATTAAAAAAAGGGGCATCATGTCTGAGCTGAGGATGTTGGGAAATCACATGGATTGGTGGGCTGTGGGGTTGGGAGGTACAGGGGAGGAGATGTGAGTGGCTCTTTAGGGCCAGCCATGAGTGCCAACTTCCTTTTGGGAGAAGTCTGTGGACCCTAACGGCATCCTTCCCTCACTCCTGTTTTTGGTACTGTTGGCATGGAATGGGAAGGGTTTGTGGGGGTCCCAGGGAGTTGGGGACAGTTTGGGTGGGATGGTTATATGGAATTTGTTTGTGTTATTGTCACAGCTTTGGTGCTTTTGTCCTTGCACAGGTTTAAATGGTTTAAACATTAGGGTTATAATTGTTAAATTAAGGGTTGGGGGCCAGCAGCCTAAGTGAAAAGTCACCAGGACTAAGGTCGGGTTTTTTTTCAGAGTATTCATTGAACTTCAAGGAACAACTAATGGGTACATGTTTTATAGTACACTAGTTGAAGAGCCTGTTACATGGTCCACAGTGCCACTGCCAGCCGGTCGCGGGGCAGTCATGTGCAGTAGAGACTGCCCGTACCGCGGCTGATACAGAGCTGGACGCTCCTTTGGAGCGTCCAGCTCTGTATCAGGCGCAGCGCGGGCAGTCTCTACTGCGCATGACTTCGACGTTACACACGTTTTAACAAATTATTATATAGGATGTGGAGGTGAGTCTGGGATCAGACTCAGGGGCTGGTATGCCAGGAGGGGTTCTACCAGAGTTTTGGGTTTGTCAAGGGTAGAAAGTGATGGGGCTGTACAGTAAATCATTAAAAATGCTGTGGCCTGTCATTGCACCCATTTACATGTCGGATGTTTAATATCTAAAACATTGCCCTAATAAGAAGACATGTATTCCAGTGTTCCACATGACCTCTAATTGAACTTCTTTATTCTGTGCAGTGGTTCCTTAGGCCTCCAAGCAGAATAGCCCTGCTGTAACTTCACTGTGTTCTGCACTGAACTCAGTAACTATGCAGCATGTTGTATCATGAGTGGCCATAATCACCCCTGAGAACAGCCCAATAGATAGTAGGAGGATGTATTAATATTATTCTTTCCTAATATAGGCAAATTAATTCATTTTTGCTTGTTTGGCCTGTCTATCACATATATACTAAGTCATCATTTGCTGACACTTGTATCTACGTTACGCTTGCTCCAAGGCAGGACAGTAGCAAGGCCATAACCACATTTCCAGTTGCACAGAAACCTGCTTTGGACTCTTCTTCCCCATCAGATTATGGAACACAAAGCTTTAGCAGGCCAGAATGAAAAATGTTTGTCACTGTTGCTCATATGGGATGTTGTCCACATGTTGTTGGACTACAACTCCTATCAGTCTGAAACAGCCAGTGCCCCCCTTCAGAAAACTTTAGCAGGCATTGTAGTACAAAAGCAGCTAGAATACAACAGGTTGCTCACTTCTGGCATATACTCATGGATCTGCAATGGTTTTGCATACAGAATTACAAAAAACAAAATCTAGGTATCATTATTCCACATCTCTTTCATGTTTAGACTCTCCTGTGTGGAAATCCTGCATTTGTCCCCGAGTAGGGTAGTCAGGGTTGCCACCCAGCTGGTATTTTACCAGCAGACCGGTAAAAAATTGGCTTCTGTCCAATGTTAAGTCTATGGAGGGAATGCCTTGGCTGGTATTTTTTTTAAGAAAAGGTGGCAACCCTAAGGGTAGTGGATGGGGATTTCAGAATGGTCTTTCCCTGCTCCTTGTTTCTTGTTCTGTACTAATGAGGTGCAAAGGAAATAGATGTAAAATGACTCGATTTTCCTGGACCAGCTATAGTGAACGCATTTTGGGTTTAATTATGACCAGTTATGGGGACAGTGCATGGCACTTCCTCGACCCTTCACTAGGTAGGTTAACAATTGTGCAACTATACCCTACCGCTAGGGTATACCAAGAAGCAAAGGAAAACTGCACCTAGAAGGCGAGGCAACAAGCCACCCGGACCATGGGCCACAGAAGGTCAGTGACACAGACTGACCGAACAAGCACTGCTACAGGAGTAGCAAGCGCGGCAGTAACAGTAGGCCCAGGAAGCCGAGGGTGAACAATAGCCGGGGCTGGGTAGCCGAGGATGGCAGTAAACCAAAGCCGAGATCACAACAGAAAAGGAGGTTGTCAGACTAAGCCAGGAGTCAGAGCCAGATAGGTTAGTCAGACGAAGCCAGGGTTCAGAGCCAGATTGGGTAGTCAAACAAAGACAGGAATCAGAGCCGGATTGGGTAGTCAGACGAAGCAAGGAGTCAGAGCCGGATCGGGTAGTCAGACGAAGCCAGCAGTAATACACAGGAATCAGTAAATGGACCAACACAGCACAAGGCTCAGGTACACCATGAAAGGGCACTGGGTTTTGGAAATGCTAAGGCCTTTAAGGCATAGTAGGTGGGCGGAGACATGACAGCAATTACCAGTGACCTATAAGAACAGCAACTTGCACTGTGAAATAGCCAGGAAGTAGCAAGGTCACTGTTACTGTAAATTAACACTGGAGGTAATCACAGGCACCGTGATAATATGTAAAATTCTAACTGTGTGGGGGCAGCATATGTCAAATTCTAACTGTGTGGGCAGCATATGTTGAATTTTAACTGTGGATAAGCATGGGGAACATCCCCATTGTGAGTTAGCCCCACATTCACTGTCTGACAACCCCCCCCCCCAGCATTTTTCCTTTGCTCATCAGTGCACATGGGTATTTGTGGCTACCAGTAGACAAGGGAACAAGGTTGGGGGGTCAGACAGTGTACATGGGGATCTTTGGCTAACATTGGGCAATGGAATAAGTCTGGGGGTGAGGAAGGTTCTTGGCTACTAGTGGGCAAGGGAATCCATGGACGCTGCCTGACTCCCAGCCTTGTTCCCTTGGGAGTGCGCAACATGTATGAAATATTATACAGAGGTGAGGGGATGATTGTGTAATGCTTGGTGTACTTTTTTCCATTCTAGTGTCACAGGGGTGTACAGTGCAAAACTCTGTGGCACTCAAAGGGTTAAGGGAGTGATGCTGTTCATGGTGCTGAAAGTATCCTCTCCACTCCCTGCTGGCCAAGTGGGGCAACAGAGAGAATGTTCTCAGACTTCAGTGTTGTCTACTGCTGGTGATGTGTGAGGGAGGGCATCCCTTCCACAGTGGCAGTAGTTTGTATGCTAATGGGGAACTTTTCCTCTCCTCCCCTTGTATCTCTAAATTTTTGTGCATATGGTGATGTCTGTCTACATCAAAAAGTCAAAGTACTTTGAATTTATTGACAAAATCATATCACCACAGCATTGACCTTTAGTGCAAATTCTCCCCCCGATTTCTGGCGGTAAGTATGCAATGTAACATAGCAGGGGAGAATGTGAACAGGGTGCTGGGTTGTATAGCTATAGGAATTAACAGAAGAAAGAGTGAGGTGGTCATGCCACTCTACAGATCTCTGGCCAGGCTTCATCTATGACACGATCCAATTAGCAGTGATATAAAAAAATTCACCGTCAATAGTTTTAAGTCACTGTCAATTATGCCATTATCTGACCTATAACACAGTACTGAATGGAAAAAATGCACTATGGGCTCTAAATTTGCACCTATAGGAAGCAATGTAAAAGAAGTTGAATTTGTGATGCAATTACATGTGGTGTCTAGTAACGTGTTAAGGGACTCAACTTTATCACCAAAAATTTCCAAAAATTGATGCTGAGTCCCCTAACAGGTGCACCTATCGATGTGTAATTGAAGTAGTAAGAGAGACAGAAAAATAATTCTAAATGTATGGCCTATATCACTACATCCATAGTTTAACCCTTTCAGTTCCAGAGGGATATGCAACGCATTGCAAAGCAATGTGTTGTGTTCCCCTCTGGCACTGAAAGGGTGTTTGAAATGTGTGTAACGCAAAAATAAGTAACCCTTTCAGTGTCAGAGGGGTACGAAATGCATTGCTAAACAATGCATTGTGTACCCTTCTGGCACTGAAAGGGTTCCATAAAATGTGTGTAAATGAAAAAAATAACCCTTTGAGTGCCAATATGGTATGCAACAGATTGCTCAGTGTAGCATAGCCCATTAGCACTACAATGATTAATCACCAAAAAATAACACCATACAATTAAAATCAACACTTACCTGTAATCCTGATGTTCAGCAGGGTCTTCTGCACCCTGGTCTTCTTCTTCAGTTCTTCTTCTGTACGCTTCTGTCTTCACCTGTCTTCTTCTTCATTCCGTTATCTTCATCTGTCATCTCTGTCTTCACCTGTCACATCCATCATCTTTCTTCATATGTGCTCCTCAGTATTACTTCATTTTAATGACGTTTAAAATTGTGCATATTAAAAAAATAAATGAAAAGATGTAAGTCCCATCTCTTAAACTTTGCTAGTTTAAGAGATTTAAGCTTCTAAAGTTTCCCCCTCCGCCCCTTTTCCAGACATCAGCGCTCTAGCTGACAGATTGAGATCCTGGTCCCGGGACTGGAAGTCTCTTCTGCAGAACCGAAGTAGTGTTACCTTCAAAGAAATTCGTCACTGTACATTGTAATCACAGACAGACCAGTTAGTGTTTTTCTTACTCCTCCCGATGAGTGGTTTGATACCATGAAACATGACGAGGATTTTTAAATATATATTTTAATAATGCATTTTATTTTATTCAATTTGAGTGGTCTTCTATACGTTTTTTGGATTCTTATTGATCCACATCTGGAGATATATCCTGAATGGGGTTCAGATGCCTAGTTGAGTGATTCTTTAGCAGGGAGAATCAGCATCCAAAATCCCTGTCAGCTCACAATGGTTACCACACAGGGAACGGTGATCTGTATTAAGTGACTATCAATTCATATTGGCTTTATGTATTAGGTTAATATACGCAGTACAGCTATCCCGCCGCCGAGTGGAGGTTCCAGAAGGATAGAGTGACACAAAACGTTATCTGTGTGGAGGCAGTTTTAACATCCTCCACAAGCTTATATTGTCATTGGGTTAATTTCAATGACACATTTCAAATGTGAGTACAATATAATATCTGCTTGTACATTTAAAGAGAAAATTTTGGATCTCTGCACCATAAGTCTCTCCCTTCTTTTATATGTTTCTGGTTTGCTAAGATTTTATTGTAGCTTGCAGGAATTATGTGCTACCACTTAAGGAACAGCATGCCACTGGGTATGGATTCCTGATAGGCTGTGCTGCAACACCAAAGGGACAGCTCAGTATTCATTGGTGGAAGGAAGGTATTACAACAGAAGGACATTTCTGGGAACACATATTGTCTGGAAGCAGAGACCTCATTCTGTCTTCTAAAGTCTTCTAAACGGGCACTTCCGCCTTGTACGGCACACAGTATGTGTGGAACGGCACAGCAGGACTTCCCACCTACCTCCCAGCTGCCCCACTGAGCACATTCACACTTCCCTTCATAGCTGTATTTCTGTGTTTACCATGCTACTGAGCTTGCAACCTCAGTAGCATGGTAAACAGCTTGCTGTAACGTTAGCCCACAGAAATACAGCTACGAAGGGAAGTGTGAGCGCGCTCAATGGGGAAGCTGGGAGGGAGGTGGGAAGTCCTGCTCCGCCGTGCCGCACACACTGTGTGCCTCACAAGGCGAAAGTGCCCATTTAGAAGACAATATCTCCAGTTAGGCAAGTAAAAAAAAAAAAATCCAGCGCTAACATTGCTTTTTAGATTAAAATTCTTGCTCAAAATTTTTTTAGGTGAATTTTCCCCTTTAATGCCTCTATTAACCAATTGGTGGTTGGTCATACATCAGTGTGCACTCTCCCACAAACTCTGAGGGTCATGCCAGTTCTATAGATTACAGGTCTTGTGATTCAGTTTGCCTGTTGATTGCAAGCACTGTGGCTCACTCTGTACCTGCACTGCAAACTTTATGGGTCAGTTCCATAGATTCCAAGCCTGAGGGTCAATTACACTGCAACTACTCCAGTTACTGCACATGTAACCATGTGATGTCAGCCATATAGATAATAATAGTATTTTGGTGTTTATGAAGTAAATTTGAGAAAGAGGAGGTATTTAACCCCCTAAGTACAAGACATTTCCCCAAAGTCTGGTTGTGCAAAGCATGGGATACCTATATGAAATCCCACAGTCTATTGTTATCCAAGGGTTTAAAAATCTAATTTAAATCAATGGTAATTTTGAGTTCATACATATCATGAAGTAAAATTGTTCCACTTTTCTTTTGTGCAAAAGAAAAAGAGGGGCAATTTTGGAGCAAACCATATGTACTATTGGGGAGACCTAAAATTCCGCAAATTCCCCTTCATTTAAATTGTGACTTTTAACCCATTGGATGCTAGAGAGGCCTCTGATGCATTGCATGTGAGCCTTCCTAGAATTCAATTGCTGAAAAGCCTATTTTAAATCAATGAGAATTTGTATTTGTCTCCTATGATGCAGTTGGTTTGTATCAGTTTATCCCAGAATTGTTCCTCTTTCCTTTCATATATAAGATTATCTCTGTGTCCATTATTTCATATATAAGATCCTCTATGTAGTCCATTATATCATATACAAAATTCTCTATGTGTCCATTACAAATTGGACAATGAGTGACATCATTCTATTGGCTTGTTGCAGAGCCGATAGGCTCATTAGCAAATAAGATGTGATCCTTATATGCTTACACAGCTACTCCTCCCATATCCTGTAGTGGGTCCATGGAAGCCCTTCTCTGGAACAGGGTCTGGGTTGAAATCTCTCTTCCTTTTGGAACCACCATGATCAGCACTGTAGTGGGAGAGAACAAATCACATTCCTATAAGAACCCCACTCTGCCATGTGTTTTTCAATGTGTTACACCTCCACCCCTTTCCCCCAGTTGTTAAATGATCGGGTAAGCTCATGCTCTCTTCCTGCTTGAACGAAGGCAGTGGAGCAACGTTCATAAGGGTCAGTAAGATTTCTCGCCATAGTAACATACATGGGGGATTGCTGTTAGGAGGTATTAGGTCTCCTTGCATCTTGACAGAAAATTTTAGCGTCAGCAATGAATCAATTATGTGAGGTCTTGTTCCCTAAATTAATCTTTAATTAGTAGTGGATATCATGTGCATGGAGGCAGACATGATTCTTTGCTACAGAACTCCAGACTCCTCCCACTGACGTTTCCTGTCATAAGAAGACTTTAGACGGAGGAGACTAGTGTGCTAGAATCCTGCAACAAAGAATCCTATCCACCTATATGATAGGTGTAAGTTAAAAAAGGGTCTGAAATTGACAGCTCCAAGAGCGGAGAGGTCTCTCTCAGACCCCCTATTGGATCGCCGGTACATGTAACAGGTCACATGTACTGACGAGTCGGCAAGGATCAAAGTGGTCCTTAAGGGAAGGTAACTTTCCTGGACCGCTGGTCCTTAAGGGGTTAACATTTTAAGTACCAGAGGGGTATTGCTTCACAATGCTTTGTACATCCACTGATCCTTGAATGGTTAAACCCAATTAAACCCAACAAAATATTGAAAACAGAAGAAGAAATGTAGAAATACTCTGTCATAGCCAACAATGGTAAGTTATGTTACAACAACCCAGCTTTTTCAGAAACCACAAAAAAACAACAATTTTCTTTCTGCCGCTTTATGTCAACACATGATAATAGAGAATGTACAAGGCAATCTTGAAGCATGATTAGGGATTAGGGAGTGGAGATTAAGGAAGAAACCACTGCCTGGAAATATTTTCCTCACAATGGCAATTTCTGTTGATGCTGTTCCAACTTATCCAGTTTGTAGTTTTTGCAAATTATATGTTGAAGTGGTCATGGGCCTTCTTGATGAAACTGAATTGAAATAATAGTTTAACTGTCCCTTTCATAGTCATTTCTGTTATATATTGAGGTGGAAAGCCACTGTGACTCATAGGGCCCCTTCGGTAAAAATTGCCTAAATATTAGCCATGCAGTCTTAACTATGACTTGCAGTGTCTCCTAGGACAAATCTCAGATTAGTTTGGTGGCATGTTAAGGTCAGAAAATAAATCAGGTCTTTTTTATTATTATTTTTGTCCTCAAAAATCTTATTCACATAAAATAGAATAAAATCAGATTAACAAGTCTCTTGTGTTGCTATGATAATGGGCAAAGTCTCAGCATTTTTAATTTGGTGGCATTTACTTTTGATCAACAGTCAGAAGTTTGTGTGTGTACACTTGTATGTATGTATGCATGTGTTTGTATGCATATATGTGTGTGTTTGTATGTATGCATGCATGTGCATGTGTGCATACGTTAGGGTTGCCACCTTTTCCTCAATAAAATACCGACCATAGCTGTGGGTCGGTGAGGGGTGGTGCCACAAAAGGGAGGAGCCGCAAAAGGGAGGAGCCACAAAAGGGGCAGAACCACTCAATGTTGCATGACCACTCTCAGAATAAGCACTCTCTCAGACTAAGCACACATTCTCTCTCTCTCTCTGACTAAGCACACTCTCTCTAAGACTAAGCACACTCTCTCTCTCTGACTAAGCACATTCTCTCAGACTAAGCACACACTCTCTCTCTCAGACTAAGCACGCACACTCTCTCTCTCTCTCTCTCAGACTAAGCACTCTCTCAGACTAAGCACACTCTCTCTCTCTGACTAAGCACACTCTCTCTAAAACTAAGCACTCTCTCTCTCTCTCTCTCTCTGACTAAGCACACTTTCTCTCAGACTAAGCATACATTCACTCTCTCAAACTGAGCACACACTCTCTGTCTCATACTAAGCACACTCTCTCTCTCAGACTAAGTACACACACACTCTCTCTCTATCAGACTAAGCACACCCTCTCTCTCTCTCTCTCAGACTAAGCAGACACTCTCTCAGACTAAGCACACACACTTTCTCTCTCTCAGACTAAGCACAAACACTCTCTCTCTCAGACTAAGTACATACTCTCTCTCAGATTAAGCTCTCTCAGGCCAGGACCAGTTTGGTGTCTGTGCTCCCCTCACCTCCATCACACATGCCATCTCTCCTATCACGATCTCCTCCTTATCCCCTCACAGCCTATCTAGCATAAGGAACTCCCTCATTATTGCAGTTCCCACCACATATCCTAGGCTGGTTTGATATTAAGCATGTGGTATACCAAAGGCTGTTCAGTTCTGCTGCTACAGAACCTCTTGAGAGAGCTGCCAGTCACCAGTCTGTGGTCATGACTTAAATTGGTAATACTGCTTCAGGTGACGTCATGAAGCAGATGGGGTCTTTACTGCACAAACGTCTTTTATGTCACGAGCTTCTAGAAGAGATTTATATAGACAAACATGGAGCAACTATAAAACAACACTGCATAGTATTTGTAAAAATTAACTGTTTGGATGCCAGAGAGTGTATATAACGCACTGCTAGCTCTAATATTCAAAAGATTAAAGGGCACATTAAATTAAAAATCAATGACACTTGTATATGGCCCATACGGTGAAACTGGTTTATCCAAGAACTTGCTTTATACATATACCTATGGAAATAACTAATGGCACCACCGAGGACCAAAGGGATGTGCAACACTTTCATTCACAACGTGTTGCATAACCCTCTGCTTCTCAAGATGTTAAATGCTTGTATTTTGATCAGTAATTTTCCGATGCCCCCAATGAAATATCTGGCAGTGGTAATATACAATAAAGACTGTTGCTTGCTTGGATATGATCAGCTGGCAAAGATAATGGAGCCCTGGATAAGAGCCTCCCACACAATGGCTGTGGTTATCCTTCTGGCTGAATACCCCTGTTTATGTATGCAATGCATGTGTGTGTGTTTATGTGTATGTGCATGTTTATATGTGTGGGTGTATGTCTGCATGTGTACATGTTAGTGTGTGTGTGTGTGTATGTATGCATGCATGTGTGTGTGCATGTTTATATGTGTGGGTATATGTCTGCATGTGTATATATTAGTTTAGAAGGTGTATCTATGAGTGTGTGTGTATGTTAGGATGTATGTAAGTGTGTTTATATGTATGTATGTATTTTGGGGTACGTGTATATGTAAGTGTGTATGCATGTATGTAAGTAGGTGTATCTATGTGTGGGTGTATGTGAGCATTGGCTTTTGATCAACAGTCAAAAGGGTGTGCATTTGTACGTGTGTGTATGTATGTATGCATGCACGTGTGTATTTGTTTGTGTGTATATGCAATGCATGTGTGTGCATGCATGTTTGTGTGGGCATATGTCTGCATGTGTACATGTTTGTGTGTGTAAGTGGGTGTATCTATGAGTATGTGTGTGTATGTGTGGGTGTATGCAAGTGTGTGTGTATATATGTATGTATGTGTGTCAGGGTATGTGTATATGTATGTAAGTGTGCTTGTGTGTGTGTGTGTGTGTGTCTGTATTTGTTTGTATGTTTGACGGGGTATGTGTATATGTCTGTTAAGTATGTGTATGTGTATGCATGTGTGGGTGTATATCTGTGGATGTAAGTCGGTGTATCTATGTGTATGTATACGTGTGTGTGTGGGTGTATGCCAGTGTGTGTGTGTGTATATGTATGTGTGACGGGGTATGTGTATATGTATGTAAGTGAATGTATATTTATGTAAGTGTGTGTATATATGTATATGTGGTGTGGAGAAGCTTGACGGGAAGGCAAGCTAATGTGTGTGGAAGAGACTTTCACTGTCTTTTTAGCCCAAAATGAGAAGGAATTGGGCAGGATGAGGATGGACATCACCACCAGCGATGAACTTTTGGAATCTGCTGAGTTGCAAGGGTACAGACCACAGTGTATACAGTGGGAATGGGGTCAGCAAGTGATGCAGGACTAGGAAAGGTTCCACTTGCCAGCAGCCACAATACTCCTGGTCCTAGTTGCAGTGCTGATTCTGAGGCAATAGCAGCAACATCATCCTCTTCCCCAGCCAGTGAAGGGGAATGTGGAGGAGAAGAAGAAAGAGGCCATTCTTCTCCACCTTTTCCCACTCTTTTAAGTCATGGGTGTGGGATTATTTTTCTCTTGGGGCAAGCACGGTGCAGTCATCAACAACAGAACTGTGCACAAGGAGAAAGGAGGGAACACACCTTGGCACAACCGCCTTGAAACACTCATGAAACACAGACACCATGACATTTATATGAAACATGTTAAAACCAAACACCCACCACAGAAATTAAGCACCGTTGTCGCTGAACCCCCTGACTTTCCAGAAAGGAAACAAAAGGCAAGGAGGAGATAAATAGGAGGAAGAACAGAGCAACCCAGCCAGTTGTTGGAAGTTCTATGACAAACAAAACAACTAGCTCACCTTTACTTTCTTGTTCTAGGGTAACTACATATTCTGCCAATCCACCTTGTTCATCATTACCTACCCCGCCAAATGATAGCCACTATGTAGATGTTAGGATGTGGCAGTTCATGTCCACCCATTGCATACTGTGTGGTACACTGACCACACATGGCAGTGTGGTGGAGGAGAATCGCAAGCAGGGCATCAAGCGGCAACAGAGGAGATTCCATCCAGTAGAATATGCTAAGCTGGTGGCAGGAAGAGTTCATCATTACTATTAAACTGTCAGCAAGTTGTCATGTGTCCTTAGCAGGGTGTGGACAAGGGGAATAGTGACAGCAGCACTACTTGGTTTCTGGTGTGGGGATTTAACATTGGGGACCCTAAATGTCATGGGGTTTGGATAGAGCTGTGCCAGGTGTTTCATGTGAGTTAAGATATACCCATTGTTCCACTTCCCAGTCCTTGCCTTATTTACACTGTGCACATTGCAGTTGATATTGTGACAGGGACAGTTCCTGCACTCAAGGGAAACATTTATATTATCAACATACCCATGATTTTGGAGGAGGGGCATTATTGGACAACTTTTTCTTTTCTCCACATACACCTGAAGTGGTTGGGGCTAGTTATGGAGTTGCTACTGCCTCAGGTGCATCACTGGAGAAGTATTATTGGACAACTTTTCTTTCCTCCACATATACCTGAAGTGGTTGGGTCTAGTTATGAAGTTGCTACTGCCTCAGGTGCATCACTGAAGCTAGTCGTGACAAGTTGAAACTTCATCATCCATCACCCATGTTACTGCTGTTGTTGATCCCGTTCCCTTTGAGCTGCCAAATCATCCTGCTGCTTAAACAACTCAGTAGCAGCAGCAAGAACAGCAGTAGCAAATTCTGCAATTATATTAGGGCATTTGACAATGTCCAGTGGACACTGACCAACATAACATGACCTGCTGGCATTAGGACAGTATTGCATTTTTTTTTCTCATGGCATATGCTTAGAAAAAAAAAATATAGGCCTACAAAAATATAAAATTTGGGGGGAGGCATGTTTGTAACAAGCCTAAGTCCTACAAATCAATGTTTCTATAGGGCTTGTGCCAAGCAAGCCTAAGTCTTAAAAATCAATGTTTCCTTAGGGCTTGTGCCAAACAAGTCTAAGTCCTACAAATCAATGTTTCCTTACCCTTAGGCCTTGTTCGAAACAAGTCTACGTCCTACAAATCAGTGTTTCCTCAGAGTTTGAGTTCTCTAACAACAAATCTTACAAATCATCCTCTACAAAATACTCTATCACGTCAAATATCAGTGGCAGCTTATATCAGGGGGTCCCTGTCTCTATCATGTTACGTACACATTTCTTTTTTTTTTTTTTTTTTTTATTAACTATCCCCCAATACCAGTCAAAAAAACCCCCAAAACAAATTTCCTGTTCAAATGATTCTTTCTGCAGACTCCGCCCACCAACACAGGCACTCATGCCATTATTCGTCAATTTTGGTTTGAGGTGAGAATTTTTGCCCATCCTTGTGACTTACCTCACGCTGTGCACACCAGAGACTCCGGAGTTTTGAAAGACCTACTAAGTCCAATTCATACTCCAAGGTCAAGTGGAACAAGAACTGACCCGGCTGGAAACAGAGGGAATTATCTGCAAAGTCACCTGTAGTGAATGGGCATCTCCAATTTTCCCAGTCATTAAGAAATCGGGAGAAATCTGGAGACTTTCGGATTGTGATAAATAACCAATAAGAAGTTCAACAGCACCCAATACCAAGACTGGAAGAACTGTTTGCGTGTCTGGCTGGGAGACCCAACTTCATAAAACTGGATTTGTGACAAGCCTGCCTTCAGCTGAAAGTTCATTCTGACTGCTGAAATTTACCGACCGTTAACACTCATAAGGGATTATTCCAGTACAATTGAATGGTGTTTGCCTCCGAACAACAACCATCTGGCAATGTATGATGGACACAATCTTGGGGGATATCCCTCACACCAAGTACCTCCTTGACAAGATCATCATGGGATTTACAGAGGAGGAGCACAAGAAAAATGGCCAAACAGTTCTACAATGGGTTCAAGATTATGGCTTACAAGCCAATTTGGAAAAATACCAGTTTTTTCATCCTAAACTCAGCCTTGGTGGTCATGTCATTGACAAGAATGGACTGCACGCTACCAAAGACAAGGTCCAAGCATTGTTACAAACTCCACCTCCATGTGATGTCTCACAACTTAGATCATATTTGGGACTTAAATTCTCATAGATTCTTGCCCATATACTTAATCATTTGCTTCGCCTACTGGAATCTAAAACTCCTTGAGAATGGACATCAGCGTGTCATTAAGCATTCCAGCTGACCAAAGACATGCTCCTCAAATCCAGAGTTCTCTTCCATTATGACTTACGCAAGTCTGTCACGTTGTGCAATGCCTCCCCTTATCGGTTGAGAGACCATATATTGCCAAATGAATGGAGCAACCAATTGCTTTCACGTCACACTTCCTCACAGGCATGGAGCGCAACTATGCACATATTGGCCATTCTTTGGGCACTTCACAGATTCATCCTGTATCTTTATGGCCGACATTTCATGTTAGTGACGGATGACAAGCTGCTATTGGCAATCATTAACCCATGCAAAGACATATCTCCGACCACTGCTGCCAGGCTGCAGTGATACGCCTTATACCTTGGGGGCTTTTTGTTACTCAATCCAATATCAACTCCAGGACCAATATGAGAACATGGATGCAATATTCCACCTTCCCCTTCAACTATCTATGGGGGATCAGGTGGCACACTACACATTGGGCACCTTTCTGTCTTAGCGTCACCATGTTTATTTTACTGCAACAAGAGGCTATATTATTCAAAGTCTTCTCTTACGTTCAGACTGGGTGGCCTTTGACTTTACGTCTATTGCATGAAGGGCATTCAGGGATTGTGAGGATGAAGCAAAAAGCTGGATGCAGGTATTGCAACACGGGTCACCACTTGCCATGGCTGCAGCCATTCCAGGAGGGACCCACCTCGAGCTCCGGTGCAACCATGGACCCGGCCAATTGCCCCATGGGACCAGCTTCATCTTGATTTTTCAGAGCCAGTCTGTGGAAAGACGTATCTGGCCTTGGTGTATGCATATTCTAAGTGGCCTGAAGTTTGGCCTATGACTGCTACCACAGCTGTGGCCATTGGTCAAATCTTGCAATGCATCTCTGCCACTTTTGGATTACCCTAGATGATAGTAACAGGCAACAGCCTACAGTTTCAACAGTACATGTTTTCCATCAGAGTCAAACATCATATCTCTATCACTCTGCTACAAATGGGTAGGCTGAGCTCAAATCAGCTCTCACAGCCTTTTACTATTCCACTAATATCTCTGAGTCTTTAGCAACTTTCCTCCAGTTGTGTCAGAATACACCCAATGCTACCACTGGAGTTTCTCCAGCTGTTCTAATGTTTGGCTGTACACTCTGCACAAAGTTGGATGTTCTGAGTCCCACTGAGTCAGCTGCTCCCTCTGATAGAAGAATGCTGTTCTATCTGGTAAATGTTCAGAGATTCCAGCCCTTCTTACTATGTGCAGATGAAGGCACACTGTGCCACCACCATATTTATTAATTCCTGGCTACAGCACCACAGATTTTATTTCAAGAAAGAGGGCGAGAGGAGGATGTTTTTGATGCACCAACACCTCTTGTGGATGTCCTTACACAGGTGGACTCACTTTCTTAGACCATACCTGAGGTGACAAGCCTTACAACACAGGGAATCCACTCAGTGCTGCCCCCAGCAGTGGAGAGTGATGGAGGATGGACATTGACATCAGGTGGCTACATGGTGTGCTTACTTTGAGCAGAGTGAAAGACACATTGGTGCCAGACAGGGACAAGGCGCTGTGGAAAGTAGAGGGGCAGTCGGGCTTTGATACTTAAAGGGATAGTAATACTTCATTTTAACTTTATTTTACTTTGTAGGCATTAAAAAATATGAAGAATGATATAAGTCTTATCTCTCAAACCTTTATGGTTTAAGAGATAT
>CM074720.1:258123103-258158103 GCA_037306005.1 Rhinophrynus dorsalis | reverse complement strand
CCGTAAGGGCCAGAGGGGTGCACAATATGCACTGCTTTGCAATGTGTTGTGCATCCCCTGGTCCTTAGAGTTTAAAGGATAATTTATTTTAAATTGAAAGATATCTATCATAGAGCTTTCCCTGCTGAGAAAAACAAGGGTACGCCCACTGCTGATAGTTTCTCTATGCAAACGTTTTGACCACTCAGTATAATACCTCCCTATTTCAGTGTTTTTAGAGAGCTTTTCTGTCGAACAGCCAAAATTCTCCATATGGACTAATGTAATGATGCCACCTAGTGGACCCTCTTTGTACAGGAGTGAATTCTTACATCTTTTTTGAAAAAAATATTTTACAGAAATGGGAGTACCTTAAAATAAAGAATTAATAAAATTAGTGTTAGTAATGTCCAAAAATAATTTTTAATAGACTTGTAGAGGGTACAAAAATATTTGCATTGTGACAAACCCCATTTCTGAAACCTTTACTGTTTGAGAGATATTCTTAATCAAAGTTCTCCCTTCCCTTCTCCTGACGTCAGCATCTAGCCGACAGCAGGAGATCCCGATCTGGGGATCTGCCGGTGGCACTGCAGCAGAGCTGAAATCCCGTTATTGCAAATTAATTACTTCATTAGAAAGGGCTACAAAATGTGCCTGGTTTGCAAGCACACTTTGTAGACCTTTCCCATGAAGTAGTTATTTTCTAATAAGGGGATTTTGGCTCTGCTGAAGAGCCTCATCGTGTCGGCTTACACGCATCTCCTGTCAGCTTTACAGCTGACGTCAAGGGAAGGGATGGGGTGTGTGGCAATGCAATTATTTTTTCTATTAAGAATTATTTTTGGACATTACTAACACTTTAAGTGGGCTAAAAACAGCAGTTTTTTTGTGGCCCTCTGTGTATGTGGCCTTGAGTTTGACATGCTTGTTTTAGCTGCTGGCAACGATTCTCATTATCGAATTTTATCGATTCGTTGTTGCAGCCCTAGTCTCAATGAGTCATCCTTTGCTTGGTGCAGTATATTGTTTAGGAGGCACATCCAGATTTTGAGTGTACATCCTCAGAATAAAAGTAACTCTTTGAGTGCCAAATGGAAGGGTTACAAGGGGAGAATATAGTCAGACTGGGAAGAGTTTGAGGCTGTGCTTTCCTAAATTCAGGTTAAATGGGGTGAATTCAGGGCAGCCAAACTTCACATCTACACCCATATAAGAGAACTGTAAACCTTTGTTATATGTTTTCCTTTAAAGTCATTAGATTGACCTTGAAGCAATTTTGAAGCATATCCACTGCATTATAGGTGACAATTACAAAGTTCCATTGATTGAAATGAGGCTTTTTTCAATGTGAATGCTTTGCAATATATTGGAGACCACTAGCATTCAAGTTGTGAACTCTTTGAATGCATTGCACACTCCTCTGGCACTTAATGGTTAAAAGTCTTCAGTCAGTTGAAATTTGGGGAATGTTTTTTTAACCCCAGTAATATAGTTGGTTTGCTCCAGAAATGCTCCAATTCTTATTATAACCCTCTGTGTGTGTCCTCACTCTCTTCTCTCTTTGATAGTCCTTGGTGCCTGTCCTTTGTGTGTTCTTGTTGAATTACACTACTGCCTCAACTTAACATAATTAGTCTTCTCTGCAGAATTACATCGATGTGGTGGTCTATTTGTATTATTAAAGGGGAACTTTCACATTGAATACACTTAGTCTCATGTGGTACAACAACAACAACTAAATTATGTGGATTTTTTTTTTTTGTTATATACTTGCTTTAAGAGATATTTGGTATAATGTATACCCTTCATGCGGTCACTTCCGCATTCTGTGGTACAGGGGTAACAGCGCACAGGACTTCACAGATTCTCCTCCCAGCTCTCCCAAGGAGCGTGTTTATGCTTCCTTTCGTATTCATGTGAATCTCGTCTATTGTAACAGCAAGCACCGTTTGTTGTTATACTGAGCTTGCAATAACAAACGGTGCTTGCTGTTACAGTAGACGAGATTCACGTGAATACGAAGGGAAGTGTAAACACGCTCCTTGGGAGAGCTGGGAGGAGAATATGTGATCTGGGAACTCCTGTGCGCTGTTACCCCTGTACCACAGAATGCGGAAGTGACCTCATGAAGGGTATATATTATACCAAATCTCTTAAAGCAAGTAAGAGTAAACACCTCAAACAAACTCACATATTATTTTAGTTGATGTACCTTGTGAGACTAAGTGTATTCAATGTGAAAGTTCCCCTTTAAAGTTAAAAATGGATCTACTGTAATTTAATTTTACAATGCATATATATATATATATATATATATATATATATATATATATATATATAATATAAAAAATATATGTGTAGATATACACACATACATATAGATATAAGAAAATAAAGCGATTAATTTCTCTCTTCTTTCTCCGGACTTTTGTTGTTTTGTTCCTCCAAATCTTGGAATAGACCCAGGGTGAGAACGTGGATGAAAAAATCCTTTCCCTTCTGTGTATGTTCTCTTCTTCCACCTCCTCTGTTTCCAGTAATGTCAGGGCTTGGGTGGGGTCTGCCTTTCCCCATTCAACCTCCACTGGTTTTGCTTTACTTTGCCTAGCCACATTTCTCCTAATTACAGTGGAAGTGCTCAGCATGCTGTAAAGTACAGTGTCTGTGGCACAAAGTGAACAACATTGATGCAGTAGGTAACATTTTATGACTTTTGTTTATAGCTTGTGTTCACAACAAAATGTACGGAATGCATTCTGGGTTTTTAATGTAAGATTCACAGTTTTAGTTGGCTGCTTGATAAGAAATTCATTTTTGAGGTTTTATTTCATAGTTTTGGTTGATCTAGCTCACAAATCATGATTTTGATGTGGCTGCTTGATTCCCATATGTAATTGTTTGGCAGTTGCAGTGCTACAGGGAGAACATGCACCTATGACGTAGTATTCTCATTTATCCTATTCCATCATTGTGCCTTGTCACGTTTTTGTTTGTTACTGTGGATTATATTTCTAAGATTCCATTTTTTTTATATATTATGTTGATTTATGTGATACTGTGTTCCTGTTTATTGTACATTGTGATTTTTTTTTGTTACTGTTTATTGTATATCATAATGCATATTTGACTTGATTTGTATTTATTTTTCCCTTTAATTTGTACTTCTGTTTCTATTGACAACAATTTTGTTGTCACTCTTATTGTTGGTATACTATTTATATAAGATCATTTAATTTACAGAAGTACTTACATTTTTATACGACTGATATCTATTCTAAATTAACACTCCAGGTGAAAAAAAAAAAATTGCTTCATAAATTTTGGTAGATGGAACTATGTTAATTTCCAACTGTGACTATCTAACCTCTTCTAAAGCAGTCTCGTCTGACTGGGAAGCAGAGGCAGAACATTGTGGGGAATGGGGAAAAACACTGCAGACAGGTTGATGGAACTTGCTCTACATACACTAATATGAATTTACTTTAAATTCCAGCTTAGTCTACAGACTGCAGCTTCAATTCAGTGGTAGATCCAGCAACCTGTTTTACAGTTAAATTGAGCCCACAGTCAACCCTCTCTATTTTGCAACCTATGCTAACCTATTCCTCCTACTACCACATTATAGTAAAATTCCTTGTACAATGGTCCACTTTTTCCCCATCACTTCTGCAGTTAAATTTTTTTGTTTGGTGAAATATGTGATGAGAGTAATAAGGTTTACATGGTCAGCAGCTGGCTCAGAAACAGACGTGACTTTTATCAGGAGATATGGAATGTTTATTGTCCCCTAGGGGATATATTCTGAGGAGATATTTTGTGGTAATGTCAATACCACAGATAATGAATTCCCACAGAATCTCTCCATCATTTTCTTATTTCGTATGTATGTGATAAACTGGACTTTCATGTTTCTAAGAGTAATGATGCTGGGATATGTTTTCTTTGGGGTAAGTTTAATAACTTACCCACAATATATGGTTCTAAGATACCAGAATTTAAATTTATTGCTGTTCTTATTTTTTTGACTTACTATGAACTAAACCCTCTGGCTTTTCAAAACTAGAGGAGAAAGTATTTTTGGCTTTTTTTAGTATGCCATTGTTCAAGCATATTTTTCTTCATATTTGAAAAAATAAAAAAAAATAAGGACTTTTGTCTCAGAGGGACATACTGTCGTCCCCCCCCCCCCCCCCCCGAAAAAAAAAAAAAGACACTTGGAAGGTATGAATCAACATTCATAACTTTTATCCAGTACCTGTTAAAAATGAACTGAGCACAAATTATCACAGGAGAAATGTTGTTTGCTCTTTCTCTCCCTGGTGTCCCTCTTCTATAAAAAAAAAAAAAAAAAGATCGGACTTTGTGGTATGTTTATAAGTGTATCACATTGCTCTACAGCAATAAAATGCACATTAAAGGCATAGTAAATGATCTTTTTAACTTACTTTATTTTTTTAATAGCTACAATATTAAATTAACTAAGGCCAGTTTTATCTCTCAATCCTTTATAATTTGAGAGAGATTTGATTAAAAAGTTCCCCCCTCACACCCCTTTCACTGACTTAAGGCTCTAGTTTACAGCAGGCGATCCTGGTCCGCAGACCGCAGAACCAAAATAGAGCAATCTAAAAACAACTACTTCATTGGAATGGTCTACAAAGTGTGCCTGATTTGTACTTCCAACTAAATATTTGTTTTTGGATTGTGCTATTACGACTCTGCTGAAGAGCCACCGGCCGGTCTGCGGGCCAGGATCGCCTGCTGTAAACTAGAGCCTTCCGTCAGTGAAAGGTGTGTGAGGGGGGAACTCTGTAATCATATATCTCTCAAACTATAAAGGTTTGAGAGATAAAACTGGCCACAGTTACTGTATTTTTTAATAGCTACAATATTAAATTAAGTTAAAAAGATTACTACTACTTTAATGTTAGTTTAATCTTCAATATGTGTTAATAAATTAGACTGGGTAAATAAAATGCCAAA
Source organism: Rhinophrynus dorsalis (assembly GCA_037306005.1). Classification (NCBI taxonomy): domain Eukaryota; kingdom Metazoa; phylum Chordata; class Amphibia; order Anura; family Rhinophrynidae; genus Rhinophrynus; species Rhinophrynus dorsalis. Next base: position 258,153,138 of record CM074720.1, on the reverse strand, counting down.
AGCCAAAGTTTTAGCAGTTTGCTAGTCTGGAGCATTCAGGTGTGTGTTAACACAATGCCAAGGAGGAAAGACATCAGCAATGATCTTAGAGAAGCAATTGTTGCTGCCCATCAATCTGCGAAGGGTTAGAAGGCCATTTCCAAACAATTTAAAGTCCATCATTCTACAGTGAGAGACTGTTCAAAAGTGGAGTTACATCTCAGTCTCTAGGCCTCAGTTAGCATGTTAAATGTTAACATTTGTGACAGTACAATTAGAAAAAGACTGAACAAGTATGGTTTGTTTGAAAGGGTTGCCAGGAGAAAGCCTCTTCTCTCTAAAAAGAACATGGCAGCACGGCTTAGGTTTGCAAAGTTGCATCTGAACAAACCACAAGACTTCTGGAACAATGGCCTTTGGACAGACAAGTGAAAATGTTTAGCCATAATGCACGGCACCACGTTTGGGGAAAACCAACCACAACATATCAGCACAAACACATCATACCAACTGTCAAGCATGGTGATGGAGGGGTGATGATTTGGGCTTGTTCTGCAGCCACAGGACCTGGGAACCATACCAAAGTATTCTAGAGTCAAATGTGAGACCATCTGACTGACGGCTAAAGCTTGGTTGAAAATTGGGTCATGCAACAGGACAATTCCCAAGCACACCAGCAAATCTACACCGAAATGGCTGAAAAAAGAAAAGACTCAGGGTGTTGCAATGGCCTAGTCAAAGTCCAGACCTCAACCTGATTGAAATGCTGTGGCGGGACCTTAAGAGAGTTGTGTATAAACAAATGCCCACGAACCTCAATGAACTGAAGCAAAATTGTAAAGAAAAGTAGGTCAAGATTCCTCCACAACGATGTGAGAGACTGATAGTTATATAGAAAACGATTACTTGAAGTTATTGCTGCAAAAGGTGGTTCTACAAGCTATTGAATCATAATGTGTACTTAGTTTTTCACACAAGGCTTCTCAATTTTGGCTTTATTTCTGTTAAATCACGACACGGTGTAATATGTCATGTGTTGTTCATCTGAGGTTGTATTTAGCTCATTTATAGACCTGCTAAGGAACAGATGGGTGTTATTTCCTGATATGTAAAACCATAGAACTCAGTGAGGGTGTACTTTTTTTCCACATGACTATATAGGTGAACACTTTGGTTTGGTTTGGTAACAGCAGTATCATGTAGGTTTTTTGGACCCAGAACCTCTTCACTCCACCCTTACTGTAGGGTTAAATAGATTATTTTCTGGAAAACATGGGCTGTTGGGTATCAGAGGTTAGTCCCTCTGAGATTGGAGGCACCCTGTGTATGTTGGGTACACCCATACATTGAAATACCCCAGGGTTATAAGGGATGTGTATAGTGTCAGTAAAATAAGTTTTTTTCATTCCCTGGCTCTGTCCCCAGAGCTGTGGGGACTGACAATCATGCAACCCATGGAATGCTAATTTGTGGCCATCCAAAGAGAGAACCTTCTTAAATAACCTGCAGCCCAGCATCCCCCCCCCCACACACACACGCACTCTTCTTACTTCAGTCTAGGGCTGCCACGTGCCCAGTTGTTTATTCTGTCCAGGTTTGACTCGTCCTGAAACCCAGACAGAATCACTTTTAAGCTGCTGCCATGATCTTCAAACCGAGTAATAAGGTAGTGGCAAGATTCTCGTGGGCTGCTACACATTTGCTGACATTACCATCAGTCATGTGTACACAGAGTGTAGGGGAAAAGAGGGGCACAGTGAGAGAGAGACCTGCAAAACCAAAGAGAGCAGGGATAAACGTGTCACAGATGCATGTGAGTGAAGGTCAGAGCAGAGCATTAGATTATTCACTTTGGATATCTATGGATAACTGATGGGTATGGGTGCCAGAACCGATCACTATTCTCACTTCATTCCTTGGATAATTTGGGTGTTGTACATGTTCAGGTCAGTTCTATAATGCCATTGAGGCTGATGCACTAAGGAAAAGTGGTGCAATTCTGGTGCAAACCAAGTGAAACTGTAAGGAATAAAGAGAAGATTTCTCAAATCCCCATTGATCTGAATGCTAGAAAGGTCTCCAACATATTGCACAGCAATGCATTGGATACCTGTCTGTCATTCAAGGGGTTAAATCTATTTTAAAACAACTTAAACTTTGATTTGTTGCCTGTGGTTCAGTTGGTTTGCCCTTGAGTTGCACCACTTTACTTAGTACATCAGCCCCAGTGACATCACGGAAGTTAACATGACAAGTTCCACATAATCCAGGGAAAAAACTGCCCAATGCACTGGCACCCACACTATTTGAAAATAAAAAGCACAAAATGATCTGCTATGACCTTCAACCATCTGCATCTTCCATTGCTGCTCTATTCTACCTGCAGCAGACTTACTGTTTTCCAGTAAAAGAGAGAGAGCAAACAGTATTATGGGTGGTTCTTTTGGATACTAGTAGATCAAGGCTGGGGTGTCATACAGTCTGTGTTGTTCTATGAGGTTAACTATTGAAATGTCACCTTTTATTTGTTGGCCAATAAAACAGTGCATTCAAAATGTTGCATGGTACAAAAGAGCGACATCGGAATCTCACCCGCATGAAAACGGTGCAATTCTGATGTAGCAGGCTTAAGTGGCCGTGATTTATATGGCGCAAAGCCCTATTCATTCCTATGCTGACTTCCTGTCTCTCCATGTTGGTGCAGTCTCCACATGCTGAGTAGGACACAGTCTGAAGGGTTGTAAACGTAACTGTGTAATTTTAGAATACCAGTAAGTGTAAACCAAGAATGATTGTAAATTATGGAAGTTGAAGTCCAACTTGTTTTAGACTTTTTACATGCTGTCTTCCTGTGCTGAGCTGGATACTGTGTTTGCTTATGTACAAAGTGTAAGAGAACGAATGATCACACTCGTAGCACCACATACACTAAAACAAGTAGTAATAATATAGAGGACTTGCCAATTTAGATGCCGCACAAATCAATCAACAACCAGTATTACATTATAAAAACAGGACTAGCGCGATCTCATGTTGGACTAAAAATTCCATAATTAGCAAACTCTTTTTTTGGGCATTGCATAGCCAAACGTCAGGGACATGGTTTACACCTACTGGCATTATTCTAAACTACACTGATTTAGGGGATACACTTACAACCCTTCTCATTGTGTCCTCGTTTTTAGCCTATGTGGTGATCATTAGTTCCCTTACATTTCTTACGTAAGTGAACATTGTGTCCTGCGCAGCACGTGGAGACTGAACGAACAGGGAGAGACAGGAAGTCAGCAAAGGAATGAATAGGACAGACACAGGGCTTTGAAGTATACATTGCGGCCAATTAAGTCTGCAACATCAGAATTTCTCTGTTTTCATGCGGGCAAGATTCTGATGTCACTCTTTTGAACCATGCAACACTTTGAATCACTGTTTTCTTGGTCGTCAAATAAAAGGCAACGATTCAATAGGATACTGTTCCAGGACTACCAGTGGGCAGTGGAACAATGCTAGGGTGTAAGGCTGTGTAGGTGTGATTCTTTGACTACTGGAAGGACAAGACTGGGGAAGTAGACAGTGTATGGATGGCTCTGTGGATGCCAGGGGACAGCGGAACAAAGCTGTAAACAAGACTGTACATAATGTGTGGTTTTGTGAGTTCTAGCGCTGAGAGAAATGTTGAATATCTGTCTTCTGACTACATTTTAGTTTGTACCAAAGTATGTGAGCAGCCCTGTGGACATGTAAAAGCAATGCTGTCTGTTCTGCTGCTAGACACCTCACAGAAGCATCACATTTTTAGCTCTCTAGTACCACAGAGGAGAATTTTCCAAATGCATGTTAGACTAAACCCATCCAAAAGGTTGGTCCATTTACAAAATGGTGTGCAAGTGCCCTCTGCACGGGGCAAAGACCGGTAACCCCAGAATGTATGTTTCAGCCTTGCTGGACCTCGTCGGGCACTGAGAGCAAGGACTGCATGTGTGGATTACCTTTGCTCTTAGGAATATACCCTAAGAAAGTCCACTGATGGCAGATTTTGGCTGACATGGATATCTATGACCTGTATAGCAAGTCAGGAGAGAACCTGTGAGTTGTGATCTATGGTAAAAATTATCCCATAGCTCTTCAGAAGGCAACCATTTGGCATTTTGAAATTCATGACTCACAATGATGGTATGTCATTGGGTTTTTATCTTTGGTAACAGATAACTTGAATTCTTGGAGCTTTGTGCACAAAATCTGGTCAAAGCAAGGTAATTGCAATGTTATAAGTTGGAGAGAGAAATTTAGCGTTATGACCCCCCCCCCCTGTCTCCAAACTATTAATGGTTCTCTCCATACTTTTGATTATATGACTGAGAGCTAGAATATCAGTTTAACATGCATTTGTTGTCTTTGAATATATATGTATAATATATACACAATTTCTCACTGATCAGGAAATGACAAATAATGTACAGAGTCTGCTTGGCTTTTAACTAATAATTAAAATATGGATTGTATGGATTTTATGCTTACTCCTGGGATAGCTACCAGTACTCCTCCAAGTCTGGGCATTTCAGGAAACTTGAATGAGTGTGTGGTCTTTTGCTCTGTATTTGTAGACCAGTTTGTCTACAGCTGTGATTTTCCTGGGTTTGGTAGAGACACAAGCATATTATGATCTTAGGTCAAATCTTTGTAATTCATGTTTAAATAGTAATATAATGGTGAGAGAACACACAGAAAAAGAACCCTGTGAAAATAGCACTCACATGCTCTAAAAAAAACTCCCTCGGTGTATGTGTCAGGACATGAGTTAAAATAACTTTTATTACATAAACAATAAAATAATGTACTGGGACACATCCAGTTAGCCACATATAATAAAATGGTATATATAAAATTAATGAAGCTCTCAAAAAGGTAGTTCCAGTGACCTCTTGCTAATGAACACCATTGAGAGCACCCACAAGGGATACTTATAGATAGATCATGCACGGTTAGGAGGAGGATATATATACAGGGAGTTTTTTTAGAGCATGCGAGTGCTATTTTCACAGGGTTCTTTTTCTGTGTGTTCTCTCATCATTATATTACTATTTCATGTTCCCCTGTAGCACCTATTGGCACTTACTCCCTGCTTTGTGTAATATATGGTGTCTCTTTGTGGATATTTTGAGTGCGTGGTTTTGTGCATATTTTTTTAATTCATGTTTAAATGATGGCATTTTGACACTGAAGAACATGGGTACACACAAATGATATTGAACATTTTATTTAAAATATAGGGTTTAGATATAAATGTGGTTGAGCACAAATCCATAACATGAAAAAATAGAGCACCAGTACTGATGATGCCATGATTATAAATGCAGAGTTTTTACTATGAATTGGACTTCTATTGCCTCTGTATACTGAGGCTGAATAGATAGAACTTTTACAAATAACTTTTTTAATTTAATAGCCACTAAGAACTTTCCTTAGTCCTTGTTGAACACACAGACAGTGGAGTAAAGTGTTCTCCTGCAGAAACAGGGCACTTGGGTAAATAGTTGTCTGTAGGTGCAGATTCCTTCTCTACTCAACTTTACCCCTGCCTATAATACTCAGTTTCAATGTATAATATGGACAGAAGAAAAAAAAGTAAGGCAGGAAGATGGCCATCTGTACATGTGAACCCAAAGAACTCACCTGCCTGCAACTCAAAACAACCTGTGTTTCTCTAGGTGAGATGTTCTGTGTTCCACAATGACTAAGGGAATAATTTGTAACTACACAAAATTCCCCTTTTCTTTTTAATTGATTGTGGAACACAGGGACCATGGTGATATACGAATTCTATTCCCCCAAACTTTCAGGAAGGGAGAGGGAAAATCCCCCTCAAAGTAAAAACTCGTCTCAACAGAGACAAACCAGAAACAAATATGACCCTTAGGTGTGAACCGACACAAGACACCAATGTAACAGCGAAAAGGTTACTACAAATGAAGTCAAGAAGGGCTCTTACACAGGTATTCCAGTCTTTAGGGCCTTACCCCTAAAACAGCCAAACTCAGAACACTGACTCAATAATGTTTAGCAAACTTGAGTAGTAATGACCATGTTGATTATGTACATAACTGCTCATTAGAGACCTGGTTCTTGCAGGCCCAGGAAGCACCCATTGCTCTAGTGGAATTAGCTATGCCTTCAAAGGGAAAAGGCTTTTTCCTAAAGACATAAGCCTGGGGAATTGTAACCTTGATCCAGAAATCCAACAGAACCTTAGACAAGCACAGATTACACGTGGGCCCTAAGGAATAACCAAAAATCTGAACAAATTGTGGAAAGGTTCTCTGAGATGAACATAGTGCTTAAGTACCTATCTATATCCGATCATTAGAGCTCTTCCTCCCACTGTTAGATGGAGATGAACAAAAAGATGTTAGAACAATTTCCTAGTTAATGAAAGAATAAACTATAAATTGTGAAAAAAGATCGATAAGTTCTAGGAAGAACGTCCTCAAAATATTCAATTTTTTAAATAAGTTAATCTTCAATTGATGACTTACTGAACGGTTACTTCTTAGGCCCCTAGGTGCTATTTTTTGTATAATATAGATTTCCCACCATTTTCTACTTTGTTTTTTTTGCATCTGTTTTATTAATTCTTTTAAATTAATTTGCATATCTTTATTCTTCTCTGTAGTTTGAGTAACAAGATGATTCCCAAATATTTTTTATATGTCATTTGCTAAAATCAATGGGAAGACCAGCCATTAACAATTAGATTTAGGCAAATTGATCTCTAATTTTACAAAAATTAAGAAAGGGCGATTAAATCCCAACTACGCAATGTGCCAGAATATATTGTTGCCTAGTACTGCTAAATAGTGCACTGTAAATTTAGGCTAGTTTAACTATACATTTTGAAGAAAGCGAGGACAGGAACATTTGTTAGCATGGAGTGATACTGCTGTATATTATTTTTTCCCAGTGATCACCTCATGCCCCAGATGTAGAAACGCATACAATTTGGTGAAGGTCTTAACTGGTCAATACTGGGGGTATTTTTACAATTATGGTTTTCTTTTTAATTGAGAAGTAATAAAGAATGATTTTTTTATGTGGGGAAAGTAAATATGCTCCATTGTTATACAGCACTGTAGGAGTTTCTATATCTGGTGTATGAGGTGACCACTCTGGAGGAATAATATACAGAATTATCTCTTCATGCTAACCCATATATTTCCTGTTTTTACCACACTTTATACTTGGCATACTGCAAATTTAGAATAGCTTAAACTATTTAGCAATACTAGGCTACTTTATATTTTGCTAATATGAAAATCAGAAACCACCCTATGAAGAGACCAAAAAGGTAGAAGAAGAAAACAAAACAAACCCCCCCCCCCCAAAAAAAAAAAAAAAAAAGCAAAACCCTTTATCTGAAGGAGTGAAAGACAAACTGGCTCGGCAGCAGATAGATTGAGAAAATCCAAGAACAATGCCCTGTGAGGTCATTAAGGAGCAATCAGGATTGCATGTGCCTACTCCAACCTAACGTTCTTGAACGTTGTCTGATTCAGGTGGTAGGTATGAAACTCATGCACCAGGGCGAACTTCTACAAAATCCCAATACTGTTCACTCAAAGAGAAATGGCCCTGGGTTCTGGAACAAAACAGAGGAAACTTCAGTTTTAACGGGGAGTCCATAGGATCCACAACTAAAGCCACATACCTGAACTATGGAGTCTGAGTTCCCTGTTTCAGGGACCCATACTCTGACTGCTGAGAATGTCTGCCGCCATGCCGTCCACTCCCCGAATGGGAACAGCCAAGAGACCCATAACATAAGGTTTTCCCCCGAGCAAGAATTAGATGACCACCTGACCATGCAGCTGCACTTCTATAGCATATCTAATGATTTTCTCCAGTTCTGGGCCAAACATGCTTGCCCACAAACATAAGATAATGTCTTAAGAACGTGTAGACCAGATATTCAAACGAAGTGTATAGTATGCTGCAACAGAGAGCTGTAAAGACCTGCCAGTGAACTTGGCAGTGTCAATAGAAGCTTCAGGAAGATACAAATTTGCCTCGAGTCTTTTGAAGCATCTGAAATTCTGGCATCCAAAAGTTACTCCCCCAAAAAAGCCATGGCTCTTGTAACACATGCCATTGCAAAGGATGTACATAAGGCAGCACCAGAGACTGTGAATTTTAAGAACAGAATCCAGGCAATTATTTGCCTGATCCTTGAAGACCGCTGCATCTGCAAATGATGAGGCTTTGTCCTCTAGGTGAAAAATAGGAGGGTCAGCTGCTGGAGGGGATGGTAGCCCACTGCTGCAGCATGGCAGGATAGAAGGGGTATAAAAAAAGAACATCTGGATATAATTGCTCTATCATTTGACTTTCACTCTTTACATATTGCTTTGTTAAGGCAATGATAGGGTTGGTAAAGAAACCCATCCCTTTTGCACCTTTTAAAGATGTCTGAAGATGAGAAACTTGAATCTGAGGCTTTGGAAATCTTAAGTGTCTCTAAAACCAGCTCAGTGAGACCCTCAACAGGGACTTTCTCAAATATGTGGACTAACAGTTTATAGTTTAAGAAAAGCTTTTGAGAGAGAGATTCTTCCTCATGTCAAGCAATACTGAATGACAATATCATAATCTGTTCAAAACAGTGCAGAGTTCCATGTTGACAATATAGGATGCTTGGAGAGAGTGAAAAAGATATGTGTAACTGGAGATGTCAATAAATAAAGGGTGTCTAAGTAATGATTTATATCAGAGCAGAGAGATAAGTGGGTGGGAAAACTACTCAGAGTAGGTGTTATAGAAACTTCTGGTAGAGAGGGAAGAATCCAAGCTCTTTTCCACTTTCATTTGTTTTAAAGAGAGCTATAATCCTTAGATCAATTATCTTTTTCTTGTGTGCTTTTAAAATTACTTTTATGGACCCTGATTGTAAGACAGTTCATTGAGTGTTCTGGTTGAGAAAACTGTAGTACAGTAAGTTTCCTAATTGATATTTATTTTTTCTCCCCAATGTAGCATCCTTGGTGACATTTATAGAGTTCAGTCATCTATACTACATTCTAGGATGTACAACAGTATGATTTTTAAAATCCCTGTGGTGTGGCAGCTATGCTGGGTTCATTTGTTTGTTTACAAAGTTGTCTGAAAGTGACATTTCATGGTTTTGTCACATTGAATTTATGATCCATATACTTTGGGAAGTTTCACATGCATTATTTCCAGTTTGCTTTTTCAAGGTTACCAGAATGCAAGGAATGCAGGCTTGGAGAATATTTATTTTAATGTTTCATCATCAGTCATTATAGGTTGTAAATCCCATTTTAACATACCTTCTAGTACCGAGTTGTATGTGGCTACTAGTGGTATACATGCTTTTTGTTCTCCTTATAGGGCAGCAGGTGTTAATGTTGTTTTAAGTGAATATTTAATCTATTAATGGTCTTTGGCTTGTAACCATTTTCTTTAAAATTTTTAGCCAGGGTTTTAAAAGACTTATTCCAGTCCTCATTGTCAGAACATATTCGGTGGTGTCTGGTTGCCTGGCTGTCGATGATGGCTACCGTTATCTCATGGTCTCCCAACAGACTTTATTCAGAACATAGAAGAATGCTTATTTTGAATGGCTGGAGAACCACCCTTTGCTGAAAAGGTGCATTAAAAAATTACATCCTCCAGAATCCCCTGTTTTCTGGGTTTTCAGTGTTGGACCTGGATACTCTTATGTCAGCCATTTTCTTCTCTCATTGCAAATGCTACACATATGTTGGTCTCTTCTTTATTCTTGCCAGTTTAAACCCTTTTAGTCAGAAGTACTTTTTGGTATTTCTAAGTACTTTCTTACACTTTCTGCTATTTGGACTACTTTTGTCCTACTTCGGGGGGTGGGGGGGGGGGAGGTTGTTATGAAAATCTCAGGTCCCAAGGGACGCATGGGGAGATCTAAAACAAAGGCTTTTGGGGTCTCTTTAACACTTAAGAATTTGTTCCTCATGTCAAACTGGACTTCCCCTGGAGTACACCCTCTTGCACTTCCTTAGGTCCCTGTAGTGCAGAACAAGAGCTAGTTTGGGTTAAGAAACTGATTTTCTTCTGCTTCCTCCATCCCTTCCTCTATATAAAAAGGGTCCTCTATTCCTGGCACCCCATGCCCTATGTTAGACATGTCAGTCCTAACTTTGGGGGTCACTTGGTTGAAGATTCCACTGCAGAAGAAGGTGAGACTGATGGGGAGACTTACATTTCAGCTGCAGTTGTCATCAGTCACCTTCTTTCAAATCCGTTTAAGATAGCCATCTCTTTAGTCTAATTTTTTGTTGTTTGGAACTCAAGGAAGTAGTTGCCCTGTACTTCTTACTGACAACTTAATCACTTTTCATACACCAATAATGTTGCAAACCTGCCTGACCAAAGGTCTTCTAGCGGAGTGTTTAATGAAGCTCATTGTTTAACTGGACATAGTAAATATGTACATGACTGCATTTTTAGACTTGTGAATGAAGGCGTTCTTGACTTCTCTGGAATGTCTTTTTTTTTTTTTTCTTTTTTTTTTAATAGCCGTTTTCTCTTCTTTGATTAATGCCACACATTTTTTGAAGTAAACACAGATTAATTGCATCATTATCTATAGGAAATATTATGGAATATTTGTAGCAACTACAGTTCAATTTAATAGCTGCCAAGAGAAACTAGAGTGTGTTTAATAGGGATACTGGCAGAAATCTAAACTGTTCCTGCTAGCATATGTGGATTTTGCCATCTACAGATTACTGTACAAAGAGGCCTAAACTGATCAAAAAAGAAGCATATGGGTGAAAACCCAATTGTTGAAATTCAAATAATAATAATAATAATAATAATTTAAAAAAAACAAAAAACTTTTCAACTTTTGGCTGTACAACATGCGGATTATGGTTCAATATGGCCACTCACCTGATCCCTGGGTGTGGCCCACTCACCTGAGGTCCACTTCACCCTAAAATCTAATTAGCCAGCTCACACGAACTAATAGGCCAGCTGTGTCTAACAGTCTGATTTGTTCTACCATTCTTTAACCCCTTAATGACACAGGACGTACATGTACGTCCTGTGTGGCTGTCACTTAGTGACAGAGGACGTACATGTACGTCCCGGAAATCCGGCTCCCCGCGCGGCTGCGCGCCGTTCGGGGACTCCGGATTATTTTAAAAAAATTAAAAAAAATGTTAGACGGACGTTAAGTGACGGCACGCGGCCGTCACTAAGGGATTAACCAGCTCCCAACAATCAAAATTGATGAGGATTTCTGATCATGTGGCTCACTAGTGAAAAAAATTGAGGGTAAACTGGTTTTATTTTTATTTTATTTTTTTATTATTTGTTTTCCTTTGTTCCTTTTTGTCAGTGATGTTGCATTTTCACTTTAAAGGGTGACATAAGACCACACAGACACACAAGAAGATGATGCAAATCTGTGGCAAACGAGCAGCACCATAGGGGAAAAAATACATTAATTTTAATTGTGTATTTAATTCCTTGAATTCTAGTGATATCACTAACATATTGAGAACCAGTGGATTTGAAACCTCTAACATTCAAGGAGTTGTCAGCCCAGTTGATATCAATGGTAATTTTTATTTCTCTGTCATCCAGTGCAGGTTACTGGTAACTCTCGGGTTACTGGTAACTCTGGGTAGGCGATCCGCCCCTTTAATTGTAGGCAGGAACGAGTTTAGAATTGTATGCAGGGGGTGGAGCCTACTTTCCGTCCTTGGCTGCAGCTAGCCAACCAGCTCCAGAAAGATTTCTTCCTTGGTGAAGACACAGGCAAGAGAACAGTTCTGCTTTAGCTTTAGAAGTTTTTTATTTTTCTGTTAGAAATGGAATACCACCATTAGGCGGATTACCATAATTGACAATGCCCTTAGCTGTGGCTAGCTCAGTGACCACGTGCTTTTTGTGGACCTTAAGCCCTGGGGGGAAAATCTTGCTACAAGTTCTTTCCTCAGGAGTTGCCCACCGAGGTGGCTTCTTAAAGGGACAGTAAAGTTTCATAATAAAAGCAGCTCTAATCATCATAGTATTTGGACTTTGGAGAGTGTTATTTCAATTCTGTCAGAGTTGTAGTTCAAGAGTAATTCAATGACAAAGTATCCCCCTCCCGCCCCTTTTACTGATGTAACACTGCTCAGCCAGAGCAGAAGGGAGGTGCCCAGGTAGACTGCAGAGAGGGACAATCTTCAATTAAGATAAGGGAAAAACCTGAAAAACTTGTCAAGGGGGGAGAGGGCTTTCATTGTTCTCATAGGAAGATTGTCCCCTGCTGTTATCTGTCTGGTCTATGGACTGCATTCCACATCTGAGAAGAGATGGCTTACACTAGGTAAAAGGGGCGGGAGGGGGAAACTTTGCTTGTGTATAACTCTCAAACCATAAAGGTTTGAGAGATAAGACTTGTATCTTTCTTCGTGTTTTTTTTTTTTTTCTTTTTTTAATGCCTACAAAATAAAATAAAGATAAAATGAAGTATTACTATCCCTTTAAGACATGGTAATCTGAAGACAGAATATCTGCAGTATAGAAGAGCAACCCTTTGAGTGCTGCAGGTCCACGTGTCCCTCCGCACAGGGGTTTTTCATTTGGAGTTCCTATTGCACACTCATGCACTCATTGGGGCTATCTTTGTCTGTTGTGTGTTTGGAGCAGGTTTATGTGGTATTTAACCCTTTAGCTGCTGGTTTTGCATTAATTTGGGGGGTTTTCTAATACTTCCTACTGGTTCAGTGTTTGTTTTTTTGGGTATTCTAACATGTTCTAGTGATGTTTCATGTATTAGTTTTACACTTTCAATTTTGTAAATTTGAGTTCTGCGCCTTTAAGGCGCGCTTTACTGCATAGGCGCCATTGCTCCATTCACTCCTGTGGGACTGTACAGTTTGGGACATATCTCTGCAACCTTTTAACCTAGCGACTTCAAAAATGGCTCATTTTACATGTCTGCCCTTGCTCTATCATCTGGTTCATGTTTTTGGTGTGTTGGAGGGCACAGGGAGCTTCGGGCACTGTTTGGAGTACTTTTCTGGGAAAACTACATTTCCCATGAGCGCTTGCTTTGCACGCTCATTTCTGATTGGCTTCTGCCGCAGCAGCCATTTTGTGCTCTTTCCAGAACGAGTATCCTACGCAGGGCTCGGACTCTTCTTCTCTCCTTTGCTGATTAACCCTTCATCTGCCAGATAAGTCTATTTTAGTGATTTCTGGGGTGAAACTTTAATCCTACACACTGTAATTGGGTGATTTCTTATACAGTAAGGTTATTGACACTGTGAGAATGTCTGTACCGTTGGAGGTTGGGGCCAGACCTAAGACTTATTATGCTGGGGTCTCTGTATCCCCTATTGCGCATTGCTCTTCCTGTCATTCAGGGTTACCTAGAGAATTCTTAGGTCCTTTATGCCCAGCATGTTCTGATGTCCCTCAGAGTCTCCCAGGGACCTCCAGCCATGCATTAGAGCCAGTTTGGGTGCAAGAATTCAAGGCTGTGACTAGGGACCTTAGGTCTACATTGCAACTCTCTCCATCTTTCATTCTTGGCAGACCCCCTACTATTTCATCAAGTCTTCCCTGCCAAAGCCTCAGGGAGTACCTGACGTATCAGATTCCTCTGAGGAGGAACTGCTGGTGGATTCAGATGTTGAAGACTGTTCTGCGGTGGGCTCCTCTCCGTTTTTTGGGGACCCTTTTTGAGGCTGATCCTGAGCCCTCGACTGAGGGCCTGATCAGGGCTGTTTTAAATACCCTAAACTTTCCCTTAGTTCAGGAGGTTCCTTCTAATCCTTCTGATGTCTTTCAGGAGCTTAAAAAGCCCCATACTTGCTTTCCACCTAACCCCACTTTTGACTGCCTTGTGTCCAAAGAGTGGAAGTCTCCGGACAGGAAACCTTCTGTCTCCAAGAAAGTTGCTAAGCTTTATCCCTTTTCTGAACCTTCCCTTGCTCAGTGGGTTCATCCTCCTAAAGTGGATGCTCCTATCTCCAGGCTATCCAAGTCTACTGCATTGCCAGTGTCTGATGCGTCTGCTCTTAAGGACTGGACTGACAAGAAATTTGAGGTCTCCCTCAAGTCTATCTTTGCCACTGCTGGTTCTGCCATTCGTCCAGCATTCGCAGCAGCATGGGTGAACCGGGCCATTGCAGTTTGGACTTAACAGCTCACCCGGGCTGTCCATCAGGATGTGCCTACCTTGGATAATTTGCGCCTACTTACCAACATTTCTGAGACACAGCACTATGTTTCTGCTGCCTTATTTGATGCTAGGGTTTCTACCATGTCTGTGGTTGCCAGACGGGCTCTTTGGCTCAAGATCTGGTCTGCTGACACTGCTTCCAAGAAAGCATTGCCCTCCTTGCCTTCTCAAGGCACTTCTTAGTTTGGACCAGATCTCAAGGATCTGATCAGTGAGGCTACAGGGGGTAAGAGTACACTTCTACCCTTAGTTCCTAGGAAGAAAACACCGCTTAAGCGTAACCAGTATTTTCGTTCCTTTTAGAATGAGACCCTTCCGGCGAACCAGACGGTTCCCTCAGCTCCGCCTACCTCCTCCAAGCCCAAACAGCAATGGAAGCCCAAGGTCTCCAAGCCCAAGGCTTCCAAGCCGCCTTCGCCATGACTCACCGAACCCGGATCCACACTCCGCTGTGGGTGGTCGTCTGTGTCACTATCACAGCATTTGGGAGGATTCAGTGATGGACCCATGGGTTTTGCAGGTGATGACAGAAGGGTACAGGATCCCTTTCGTCTCTTCCTCCCTTTCGCTTCCTTCCTTCTCATACGCCTCAGGGCACAGAGAAACGCAGTCTGTACAGTGGTGCTGTTCAGGCTCTCCTGGGCAAGGATGTTCTGGAGCTGTTTCCAGTTCAGGACAGAGGTATGGGTTTTTACTCAAACCTCTTTGTGGTCTCCAAGAAAAATGGTGGTTGTCGTCCCATTTTGAATTTAAAGGATCTCAATTCCTTTGTAATCAGGACTCATCACCAGGAGTCTCTACAAATGGAGATTGCTGCCATGTCCCTAGGGGAGTTCCTTTCATCTCTGGATCTTCAGGATGCATACTTACACATTGCCATTCATCCAGGGAGCCGACAGTACCTCCGATTTGCCTGCGACTGGGGACATTTTCAGTTTTCAGTTCTTCCATTTGGTCTGACGACAGCTCCTTAGGTCTTCAACTGTGTCCTGGGAGCCATAGTGTCTGTCCTCCACCGAGACGGCATCCGAGTTACTCCATACATAGACTACCTGCTTCTGAAAGCACCTTCTGCAGAACTTCTTCATCAGCCGGTTCAGCAATGCATTAATTCCCTCACCCATCATGGGTAGATCATCAACTTGGACAAATCAGATCTTGTCCCATCCTAACGTCTGGTCTTCCTGGGCCTCCTCTTTGATACCCAGAAGATCATGGTGTTTTTCAAGGACGAGGTAGCTCACCAGATCGCCCACAGGATTTCTACGATACTGGCTCAAGATCCAGTTCCAGCCAAGAAGCTGTCATCTCTCGTGGGGAAATTCATTTCCACAATAGAGGCGGTACTGTTTGCCATGGCGCACACCAGGGAACTCCAGCGGTTTGTGATCCAGGTGTTCAGGCATCAGCCGGACCTTCTGAAGAAGTCGGTGGCACTTCCTCTTCATGTGGAACGGAGTTTGTCATGGTGGCTCGACCTCTCCAATCTGCTGAAGGGCAAGTCCTTCCTAGTTTCCTTCTGGACCATGGTGAGGACAGATGCCAGTCTCTCGGGATGGGCAGCGGTCCTGGGTCACCTGAGTGCACAAGGTTGGTGGTCTCTGGAAGAATCTCTCCTTCCCATCTACGTGTTGGAGCTTCGGGCGATATTCCATGCCCTTCGTCATTGGAATGAATGCCCAGTACAGGTAGAGTCCGAAAACGCCACGCCCGTGGCTTACATCAACAAGCAGGGCGGAACAAGAAGTCTCGCTGCTTGGTTAGAGGTCGAGGCTATTTTGTCCTGGGCAGAAGAACACGTTCCTGCCATATCCGCAGTACACATTCCTGGTGTAGACAGCGTCATGGGCGGACTTCCTCAGTCGTCACACAGTGGACAGCGGAGAGTGGGAGCTGCACTCAGAGGTGTTCACCCTCATTGTTCAGAAATGTGGTCTTCCTTACATCGACCTGATGGCGACAAGACACAACAAGGAAGGTTCCGTGGTTCTGCTCTCGATGGATGGACCCTCTAGCTTTGGCGGTGGATGCAATGTCCATTCCTTGGTTATTCTCCCTGGCCTACATCATTCCTCCTCTCCCCTGGAGCATTGTCCAGTCATTCTGATTGCTCCATACTGGCCTCGCCAAGCTTCGTTTCTGGAGCTTCTGGATCTGTCAGTGGCTGAGCCATTCCGGCTCCCTTGCCGCCCAGATCTTCTTCTACAGGGTTACCTGTTGAAGGAGGATGTCCATCGTTTAGCCTTGACAGCTTGGAAATTTGAATCCTCAATATTGAGGAAGAAAGGGTTTTCTTCTGGTGTGGTGGCTACTATGCTCAGTTCCCGCAAACCTGTTTCTTCCAAGAGCTACCATCGTGTCTGGTCGACCTTCCTATCTTGGTGTGCTGACAAGGACCTTTCTCAGGTATTTGATCAGCCTACAGTCCTGGCCTTTTTGCAGGACGGTGTGGATAATGGCCTCAGTTTGAGTTCCCTTAAAGTTCAGATGTCTGCGCTCTCTCTGTTTTCTTTCAGAGGTGCATTGCCATCCATCTTGATGTCAAGGTTTTCTTCCAGGGCGTTGCTCATACTCGTCCTGCCTTCTAGATTCCTGCTCCTCCATGGGATCTTAACTTTGTTTTGGTATTTCTTCAGCGTCCTCCATTTGAGTCCTTGGCTGCTATTCTTCTACACCTGTTGACGTGGAAAATGGCTTTTCTCCTATGTCTGTCTATCGTGTGGGGGAGTTATATGCTCTTTCCTGCAAACCACCCTATTTGGTGTTTTACAGGGACAAGGTGGTGCTTCACACCTCTCAGGAGATTCTCCCGAAGGTGACTTCGGAGTTCCACATCAATCAGGAGATTGTGGTGCCCTCTCTCTGCCCTGACAAGGAGAGGGATCTCCACTTGTTAGACATAGTACTTTGTCTCAAGTTGTATGTATATTGCACTGAGTCTGTCATGCAATCTGACGCATTGTTCATCATTCCTGAGGGTCCTAGGGCAGGAAGACCTGCATCCAAGGTGACTTTTGCTTTTTGGATCAAGTCCACTATTCGTAAGGCTTATGAGTTGAGGAAGAAGCCTGTCCCTTTCAGGGTCATGGCTCATTCTACAAGATCTACGGGGGCCTCTTGCATTTACAAGAATCAGGCCTCCGCTGATCATTTGTGCAAGATGGCCACCTGGTCATCTGTGCACACCTTTTCAAAGCATTACCGTGTTGATGTGCTGGCATTGGCTGACTCCAGCATTGGGAGGAAAATCCTGGAGGCAGTCTTGCCTGTCTAGGATTTTCTTCGGTTCGTGGTGCTTCCTTCACTTTTGAGCCCCGTTGGCTCTAGTTCAGTGTGCTGTGTAACAGTTGAGGTGGTGTTAACCCTGTTCAGTGTCCTTTGACACTTGTTTGGTGGGCTATCTCTGATCTGATGCTTCATATCTGCTCTGGAGACTTTGGGGGCCTTGCGCCTGGTCCTTGCCTTAATTCTCACCTCTGGGAAACTCAATGGTTGAATATCCCAGAGTTACCAGTAACCTGTATTGGACAACAGAGAAAAGAGGATTTTAGTCTTACCTGTTAAATCCTTTTCTCTTAGTCCATACAGGTTACTGGTCTTCCCACCCTGTCAAGGGACCATGCTTGGCTCTCCTGTGGCAGACCGTGGGGGTCCTTCGGGGTCATGCTCACAGGAGTCTTCTTTTCCTTTCACTATCTAGTAAATAGTGTCTCAAATTTTTCTGGAGCTGGTTGGCTAGCTGCAGCCAAGGAGGGAAGGTAGGCTCCACCCCCTGCATACAATTCTAGAATTATTCCTGCCTACAGTTAATGGGGCAGATCGCCTACCCAGAGTTAGCAGTAACCTGAGAGTTACTAGTAACCTGTATGGACTAAGAGAAACGGATTTAACAGGTAAGACTAAAATCCTATTTTCTTCTCTTAATTGCAGTAAACTTACCCTCCTTCAGTTTTTTGTTTTGTGTATGTTACTCAGTCATACCCTTTGCACAGGCTAAACATAATGCCGTACAAATATAAAACGTATCATCCGGTCCACTGGAAAACTGCACAGGCAATGAAATACTTGTTTTATGCTTGGAAACTTATATTTATACAAAAATCTGAATGATAAAAGATGTCTTTTAAGATGCATGGCACTTGTTTAAGAATGATTTCCTATTTAGCAGTAGTAAAAAAGGGACTTGATCACCTAAAATAAATAGTGTTTCATACGCTCTTGAATATCATGTATTCTGAGCCAGAATAATATGGATTAATGAACTCCAAAATATATTATAAATATGCTTTTCACTGTCATCCAATACAGGTCACTGGTACAATGGGAGGCGATCCGCCCCTTTAATAGGCAGGAACATTCATTCAAATGTATGCAGGGGGTGGAGTCTCCCCTCCTACTTAAGCTGCCTTCAGGCCAGAGCCAGCGAGATTGATTTGTTCCTGTGTGCTGTGCACACCAGGTGGAGAACATCTATCATTCAGCTTTAGTTTTTTATTGCTTTCTTCAAATATGGAATACCACCATTAGGAGGGTGACCATGGCTGTGAATTGCCCTCTCCAAAGTGGCTAGTGCAGCTTCCAGGGATTTTCTGGTGGACTTTATGCCCTGAAGAGGGAACAGCTTGGGTCAAGTAGCTTCCCTGCTGGGGAATTTGCCTCTGGTTAATTCCTATTTCAACATGGTCACCTGAAGACAGAAGTCCTGCAGAAAGGTGAGCCACCCTTTGAGTGCTGAAGGTCCACTTGTCCCCACAGTGTCCCTTACTTGGGCTTGTATTTGGGAGTTTGCATTTTGCACTCCAGCACTCATAGGGTGTTTTTATTTCTATTGCTTGTATTTATGCAATTTCTGTGGTATTCCCTGGGTTTTGGAGCTTTGGAATATTATTTTCTCATGTGTTAAAAGTATGTTTGGTGTACTTTCTATTTCAGAAATACTTTATTAATATTTGATGTTCCGCGCCTTTAACCCCTTAGTGACGGCCGCGTGCAGACGCGGCCGTCACTTAACGCCCGTCTAACATTTTTTTTTTTCTTCTAAAAGAATCCGGAGTCCCCGAACAGCGTGCAGCCGCGCGGGGAGCCGGATTTCCGGGACGTACATGTACGTCCTCTGTCACTAAGTGACAGCCACACAGGACGTACATGTACGTCCTGTGTCGCGAAGGGGTTAAGCGCGCCTTTTACCGGATAGACGCCATTGCTCCTTTACTCTCTATGGGTCTGCACAGTGTGGGACATATCTCTGGAACCGCTTATCACAGCAACTTCAGAGAGGGCTCATTTTGTTGGTCTTCCCCTGCTCTATCATCCGGCGGCTAGTTTCGGGGTGTGGGGAGTTTGGGGGGGGGGCTTCGGGCACTGTTTGGGGTACTTCTGAGAGAAAACTACATTTCCCATGAGCGCCCGTTTCGCGCTCTTTTTCTGATTGGCGGCAGCCATTTTGTGGTGTTATTCTCAGCGAGTATACTACGCAGGGACCGAGCCTTCTCTCGTCTCAGCAGATTAACCCTTCGCTGGCCAGATAAGTCCGATTTTAGACATTTCTGGGGTGAAACTTTAATCTTTCACACTTCTACTGGGTGATTTTTCTTAGTGGTGTATATCTGATGCTGTGAGCATGTCTACTCCACTGGAGTCAGGGGCTAGACCCAAGACTAAGGAGGCGGGGGTGTCTGTTTCCCCCATTGCGTTTTGCTCCTCTTGTCACTCTGGGCTGCCTAGAGAATTTTCAGGTCATTTATGCCCAAAATGTACAGATAGTCATGATAGCAACCCTGGGCTTCCCAGCCACGCTATTGAGCCAACTTGGGTGAAAGAGTTCAAAGCTGCCACTAGGGATCTCAGATCCACTCTCCAACTCTTTCCCTCTCAGGTTCAGGGGGCTCTACAAGTCTGGCAGACCCCCTCCTCAATCAGGACCTCCCTGCCTAAGCCACAGGGAGCTCCTGATGTGTCTGATTCTTCTGAAGAAGAACTTTTACAAGATTCTTGTTGAGGAAGGCACTGTTATTGACCCTTATGAATGTAACCCTGAGGTTTCTGCTGAGGGTTTGATTAGAGCAGTGTTAACCACGCTCAACCTTCCTCTGACTCAGGAATCTACTCATGATCCAACTGACGTTTTTCAGAAACCATTTAAGGCGGTTATATGTTTTCCAACTAACCCTACTCTTGCCCGTCTAGTCTCTGATGCGTGGAGGAATCCTGAAAAATCCTCTTCTGTGTCCAAAAAGTTTGCTAAGCTTTACCCTTTTCCTGAGACTGAACTGGCAAAATGGGTTCATCCTCCTAAAGTGGATGCTCCTGTTTCTAGATTATCCAAATCTGCTGCTTTAGCTGTATCTGATGCCTCTGCCCTGCAGGACTGGACGGACAAAAAGTTAGAGATTTCTCTTAAATCCATTTTTGCCTCCATTGGCACTGCCATGCGTCAAACCTTTGCAGTGGTGTGGGTTAATAGAGCTATCGCAGCCTGGACTGAACGACTGACTGAGGCGGTTCGCCAGGATGCGCCAGTGTCTGAGCAGTTACAACTTCTTGCTAATATAGCAGAAGCCCAGAATTATGTTTCTGACGCTGCCTTTGATGCTGTGCGCATGATGGCAAGGGCCTCTACTTCATCTGTGGTGGCTAGACGTGCTCTTTGGCTGAAAATGTGGTCTGCTGATACTGCCTCTAAGAAAGCCTTACTTTCTTTGCCCTTTCAGGGGAACTTGTTGTTCGGTTCTGAACTTAAGGAGATGATTAGTGAGGCTACGGGTGGTAAAAGTACTCTTCTACCTTCAGTCTTCAAGAAGAAGTTTCCAGCCAAACGCAATCGGTCCTTTCGTTCCTTCCAGACTGAGACACGCTCCACGTCCCAGTCAGGTCCGCCCTCCACGTGCTCCTCCTCCAAGCCCAAACAGTCCCGGAAGCCCAAAGTTGCCCCTAAGGCCAAGACCTCCAAGACTGCTTCGGCATGACTCACCGAACCCGGGTCCGCATCCGGCTGTAGGTGGACGTCTCCACATCTTTCGCCGGATTTGGGAGGAGTCAGTGACGGACCTATGGGTAATTCAGGTGGTATCAGAGGGGTACAGGATCCCTTTCTCTTCCCTTCCTCCTTTCCGGTTCCATTTTACTCGTCCTTCTCAGGAACCTACAAAGAGACGTCTGTTCGACGACGCTATTCAGGATCTTTTGGACAAAGAGGTCCTGGAATTGGTTCCACCAGAGGACACAGGTTCCGGATTTTATTCCAACCTGTTCGTTGTGGCCAAAAAGGACGGAGGCGCTCGTCCTATCTTGGATCTCAAGGATCTCAATTCCTTTGTTGTGAGTTCCCACTTTCGCCAGGAATCCCTGCGCTCTGTGATAGCCGCAATGTCTCCAGGGGAGTTCCTTGCCTCCCTGGACCTTCAGGATGCGTATCTTCACATCCCTATTCATCCAGAGAGCAGACGGTATCTCAGGTTTGCCTGTCACAAGGGCCACTTTCAGTTTTCAGCTCTTCCCTTTGGACTGACTTCAGCGCCTCAGGCCTTTCAGAGGGTATTGAGATCTTTGATAGCTGTGCTTCATCGAGATGGTGTCAGGGTGACTCCCTACATGGACGATCTGCTCCTGAAAGCTTCATCTGCGGAGATTCTCCACCAGAGGCTGCAGCTGTGTATACACACACTGAATCGCCACGGCTGGATTGTGAATCTGGACAAGTCAGACTTGGTCCCATCTCAACGGCTCCTCTTCTTGGGTCTCCTGTTCGACACTCAGCAGTTCATGGTGTTTCTGCCAGAGGAAGTTGCTCATCAGATTGCTATCCGAGTAGCCAAGATCCTGGACTTCGACAGGGTTCCTGTGCCGAAGTTGACCTCTCTGGTGGGGAAATTCATGCTAGCCATGTCTGTGTCGGATCCTGTTCCGCTTCCTGCCCGTCCAGATATACTTCTTCAGGGTTATCTGTGGAAGGAAGATGTCCAACATCTCCATTTGATGGCTTGGAGGTTGAATCCTCGATTCTAAAGAAGAAAGGGTTTTCCTCTTCTGTGGTGTCTACGATGCTTAGAGCTTGCAAGCCTGTGTCTTCCAAGATTTATCATCGCATATGGTCAACCTTCGTTGCATGGTGTGCTGAAAAGGATCTGTCACTTGATTTCCATCTTCCCACGGTCCTGGCCTTTTTGCAGGATTGGGTTGAGAAGGGACTCAGCCTGAGTTCTCTCAAGGTTCAAACTTCAGCTCTGTCTGTATTTTTCCAGGAACGGATTGCTATTCTTCCTGATGTTAAAGTTTTCTTTCAAGGTGTGGCTCATGTTCGGCCTGCCTTCAAGAGTCCAGCCCCCCAGTGGGACCTCAATTTGGTGCTGGGGGTTCTCCAGAGACCCCCATTTGAATCCTTGGCTTCTATTCCTTTACGTCTCTTGACCTGGAAAATGGCCTTCCTTTTGGCTATTGTCTCAGTTCGCCGGGTAGCAGAGTTACAAGCTCTGTCTTGTAAACCTCCTTACTTGGTGTTTCACAAGGATAAGGCAGTGCTTCGCACTTCCAAGGAGTTTTTACCCAAGGTTGTCTCCGGGTTTCATATCAATCAGGAGATTGTGGTTCCCTCTTTCTGCCCTAACCCTTCCTCTGACAAGGAAAGAGATCTCCATTTAATGGATGTTGTGCGTTGTCTTAAATTTTATGTTCATCGCACTGAGTCTATCAGGAAGTCTGATGCCTTGTTCGTCATTCCTGAGGGGCCTAGGGCAGGGAGACTGCCATCCAAGGTAACTATTGCCTCTTGGATTAAATCTACCATCCGTGAAGCCTACAAATTGCGGAATAAGCACGTTCCCTTCAGGGTTACTGCTCATTCCACCAGATCTATTGGGGCCTCTTGGGTCTACAAGAATCAGGCATCTTCTGATCAACTGTGCAAAGCGGCCACTTGGTCCTCTGTGTACACTTTCTCGAAGTACTATCGCGTTGATGTACTGGCCTCGGCTGATGCCAGCTTCGGAAGGAAGGTCCTGGAGGCAGTTTTGCCTGGTTAGGACTTCTATTCTGTGATCCTTAGTGCTTCTTTACTGTTGAGCCCTGTTGGCTCTAGTTCAGTGTGCTGTGTTAGTTTGGGGGTTTGTTTTTCCCCCTGGTTGGTGTCCGTTGACACTTCTGTTACTGGACTATATGATTAATTGGTTCATAGCAGTTCTAGTGACTTGGGCCTTGCGCTTGGTCCTTGCCTTACTTCCCGCCTCAGGGACAGCTCAATGTTTGTACATCCCATTGTACCAGTGACCTGTATTGGACGACAGTGAAAATAGGATTTTAGTCTTACCTGTTAAATCCTTTTCACTTAGTCCATACAGGTCACTGGTCTCCCACCCTGTCAAGGGACCATGCTTGGCTCTCCTGTGGCATTCAGTGGGAGACCTTCGGGGCATGCTCACAGGAGTCTTCCTTTTCTTGCTTACCTCTTGTCAGTTTAAGTGTCTCAAATCAATCTAGCTTGGCTCTGGCCTGAAGGCAGCTTAAGTAGGAGGGGAGGCTCCACCCCCTGCATACATTTGAATGAATGTTCCTGCCTATTAAAGGGGTGGATCGCCTCCCATTGTACCAGTGACCTGTATGGACTAAGTGAAAAGGATTTAACAGGTAAGACTAAAATCCTATTTTCCTATTCATCAGGAGCAGGGGACTACAACCTTTTCTCTTAATAAGCAATATTTAACCAACTAACAATATACTGGCCTAGGCTAAAGCATATATTAAATATGAGAAGTCATAACTTTATGTATTAAAAGATCTCCAAAGCTATACTTTACTCATAGTTCCTTCCCAGACTTTCTGCTGATCAGGTGACATATAATTATTAGCATAAGAATATTCGCTATACTAGACAGTCTGTGGCTCTCCATTGAGCCACAGATAGTGCCTTCCCATCCTTCAGGACAATATCTTATAGTACCATGAATGTTTATTACTAGAGTGGTTATTCAACCATTTAATGAAAATAACTGCTTATAAGCAAAGTTACTATGGGTGTGGGAGTGTGGAGTGGCATTGTGACAAACAATATCTCATCCCATATGATTCCATATTCTGCCCACAACACTTACTGTATAATTCATTTTGGCAAAGCATGCAGACTGTTTTGTAAGCAGGTAGTTGCTCAAGGGTTATTATAACAGTATGAGACAGCAAAATAGTGAAACTATCAGTTCTATCATAATTATCACTATCAGTTCTCTGGTTGGCCAGTACTCTGTTCTGTGAATGCCCAGAATAGCAGTTTCAAACAGTGGACCTATCTCTCTCTTGCCTGGTAGCTTGAGAGCAAATTGAAGAGGAGAGAACTACTCACTAGTAGCTGAAGTACTGCCTAGCTCATGATAACTCCATGATCAAGGGGCTTCTGGTGATAACCATTTGACTCCTCTTTGTTTGATAAGGGCAATTTAATTTATTATTTAGGAAAAAAATATAAGTGGCAGTGAATTTAACTAGGCTTGTTCTAATCGCAAAACCGTAATCTATGGTAATTTTTTAATCTGTTTTTAGAGAGTGTTATTTCAATACTGCCAGAGTTGTAGTTCATGGGTAATTGAATGAGCAAGTGTCCCCCTCCTGCCCCTTTTACTGATGTAACACTGCTCAGCCAGAGTACCTCAGAACAGCAAGACTGGCTGGATGGATTGCAGAGGGGGGACAATCTTCAGTGAGCATAAGTAAAAAACGGTCGGGGTGGGGGGCAGGGATTTCCTTATGTTCACAGTAAGAAGATTGTCCCTTGCTGTGAGCTGTCTGGTCCTAGGACCAGATCCCACATCTGTGGGGGGGTGGCTTACACTAAGTAAAAGGGGCAGGAGGGGGATACTTTAAGGTATCCTTTTGAAATGTTGCATCATAAAGATAAACAATGTGGAGACAGTTGCATTAAAGGGATACCAACGTTTCACAAAAACAGTGGCTCCAATTAATTTTCATAGTATTTGGTCAATGGAGAGTGTTCTTTCAATATTGTGAGAGTTGTAGTTCAAGAGTAATTGAATGATAAAGTATGAGTCACTTTTGAAAGGTCGCACGCGAAAGAGTGTGCAACATTTTAAGTAATTCACCAGGTTGCCAGTATCAAAATTGCAACATGACAATCTCACACTGAATGACAGTGCGAGATTGTCATGTCACCTATTTTAATGGTTGTATATATGGTATTCAAACTGCTGAGTGCAAAAATGTATAGACAGAGGTTTTGAACTGCACGGCAGTTATCTTGCTACTGCCCATGCTCAATATAACATTAAAAACTTTTACAGCAACATCTGCAGCTTCAATGCGTGAATCTGATATCAGGTCTGTGGTGGATGACAAAATATTTTTAAAAGCTGGAGCGCATTTGTGTGCTGCATACATAATAGCAAGCACGATCAAAGGAACAGTATTATGTATGCATCACATGGAGACGCTCCCACTAAGTGTCTCTTACTTAGAATGTTTTAAAAGCTGGAGCTCATCAGTGCACTGTCACGCAGTGCGAGATTGTTTTTTCGCTATTTTGATCCTGGCAACCTGGTGAATTACTTAAAAGGTTGCACGCTCTTTCGCGTGCAACCTTTCAAAAGTGACCCATACTTTATCATTCAATTACTCTTGAACTACAACTCTGACAGTATTGAAATAACACTCTCCATTGACCAAATACTATGAAGATTAATTGGAGCCGTTGTTTTTGTGAAATGTTGCTATACCTTTAATGCAACTGTCTCCACTTTGTTTATCTTTATGATGAAATGTAAAACACTTCACCTTAATGCATAGGCTGCAAACAACTGTCTGTCAGAGAGAGAAGGCCCTATCTACAAAAGAAAAGTTAATCTGAAGCAATATACAATAAATTCCCCAAATTAAGCTCTGTTTTTAAACCACTTTCCAGAACTCAAAGGGCTAAAACCCACTAAGATCAATGGGAAGTTTTATTTCTCCCCTATTGTGCATTTGGTTTGCTGCAGAATATCTCACATTTTATTTCACTTTTTATTTTGTCCCATGGATTCAATAAAGTAGGAAGATATGTGTTGTGTGTTGTAACTTTGAACCTTCTGAAGGAAGAGCTCATTATTCCTCTGTGAGAACGCATGAGCACTTTTGGATATATATATGTGTTACATGTTTTTACACTAAGCTTAATGGGTTTTATGCAGAAAGAAACTTGGGTGCAATTCTGGACCAGGCCAACTGCACATCATTTTAAATGATTAAAATCCCCAAATTTAAATTAATGAAAGTATTGGAATTTGTATTTGTTCCCTGTGGTGCTGTTGGTATGCCCCAGAATCCCACCACTTTCTGCTTTCTGCATTAGGCCCAATTTGTCTTAAATGAGCTTAAGTTATATTATATCCTGTTGTATCGGGTAGACAAGAAGGTTGAACTCAAACCTAATTGACCTAGAATCACTGCATAGCATTTGACTGACTCTTTTTCATTGTTGAATTTGGCTATGTGCCTAAGTGATCACTGATGCATGCTCTCTTTCTGGGGTGATGCTACTAATGAGCACTCTTGAAGCATGTCAAAAGGGTATTTACCAGCCTTCCTAATGGATTGTTCTTTAGTCTGTCAACTTTTGTGTACTTTTTTCCCCCAGTGGCGAGCAATTAAATCCTACTTGAGACATACATACATACATACAGACAGACAGACAGACAGACATATGCTCACATACTCTCTCCCATTGTATAACACACACACACACACACACACACACACACACACACACTTCCTCTCTCTCCCTCTCTTATAAAACACGCACACACATTTCCTCTCTCTCCCTCTCTTATAAAACACGCATGCACTTCCTCTCTCTCCCTCTCTTATAAAACACGCATGCACTTCCTCTCTCTCCCTCTTATAAAACACGCATGCACTTCCTCTCTCTCCCTCTTATAAAACACGCATGCACTTCTTCTCTCTCTCCCTCTTATAAAACAAAGACACACACACACACTTCCTCTCTCCCTCTTATAAAATACACATACTTCTTCTCTCTCCCTCTTATAAAACAAACACACTCTCTCTCTTATAAAACACTCACACATACTTTCTCTCTCTCTCTCTCTCTCTCTCTCCCTCTCCCCCCTTATAAAACACACACACTTCCTCTCTCCCTCTTATAAAACGCGCACATACTCCCTCTCTCTTCCTCTTATAAAACACACACACACTTCCTCTCTCTCCGTCTCTTATAAAACACGCACACATTTCCTCTCTCTCCCTCTTATAAAACATGCACACACACTTCCTCTCTCCCTCTCTTATAAAACACACACACACACACACACACACACACACACACACACACACACACACACACACACACTTCCTCTCTGTCCCTCTTATAAAACACACACACACACACTTCCTCTTTCCCTCCCTTATAATTCTTTTGGGGGGGAAGCTGTGGGCTTTGATTTATATATGTGATTATTTATTTTGAAATATCATTATGATTTTGATATAAATCAATCAGTTTTTATATTCATTTTTGAGTGCTTATGGGAGACTTTCTTTAAGATGTGATAGGGCATTTTTCTTACCCCCTATATAGCTGATAGGAATCCTTTTGGGGCTGCATACTGCAGGGCTTGAAAAATACCAGGTTCCAGCAGGGCCGGATTTACATCCCAGGAGCCTGTAGGCACATAAATCTGAAGCGCCCCCCCCCCCCCATGCAGTAGCTTGATGCGCAGCGCATTCATCAGTTATTATGTCACATTTATACTGAACTGCACCACCATCATCATATATACGTTAAAAACGGCTCTGTATATTATATACTAGTACTAGCTGACCTGTGAGCGCTGCGTGGGTCTTTTGTCTCCTTCTTGAAACGATGGATTCATTTGGGGGTGAGCGAGTCCTGGGTCATGTCCTCCTTAGCAGGAAGCGGGCGTGCTGTGATCTCCTCTGATTGACAGCCTCTTACCCATCATCATGCACCCTTGCAGGCCGTGATGACATCAATGCATGTGCTATGCAGACCAAGGAGTCGCATAGGCATGCGCAGAGGGAAGAGTACTCACTTCTGTTCATTGAGTCTCCGTAGACTCAATGATGAGAAGTGTTTGCTGCCAGACAGTAAAGCAACTACACAATTGAGTCTGGCAGCACGTCTACACATTATTAGTGCTACATGCATCATAAGGCTAATTAAAAAACAAAAACAAAAAAATTATCCCAATGACAGGCGCCCCTCTGTGGGGTGCGCCTGTAGGCAGATGCCTACTCTGCCTTATTATAAATCCGGCCCTGGGTTCCAGGTCATCAAGGCACCTACAATATGTGACCCAGCACCTAGCAAACTTGCCCTAAAAGTAGGGAAGTGGCTTTCCTACACTGCAGGTTAAGTTTTTTACACTTTCAGTTATACACAATCACTCCCATAAGCATGACAGCGACTGTGTGTCTCTTGATCCCACACAACGTGCGATTAAAAAACAAACAAACAAACAAACCATGTGACCCAGCCTTGTTACTCTGCCCATTTGTAGCCACAGATCCCCATGTACACTGCCTGACTCCCAAGCCAGGCCTCACTGCTTCTCATAGCCATATATCCTTCTTAAACTCTCTGGACCCCCCCCCCCCAACCTGGGTTCTGCTGGTAGTCACAGATCCCCCATATACTGTCTGACATCCCTTGCCTGGTTTCACTGGTAGCCACAGAACTACATATTACTGTCAGTCAGTCCAGCCTTGTTCCATTGGTTTCCAAAGAATCACACACATTGTCTACTTCCCCAGTCTTGTTCCACTAGGCCCCGAGGGAAGGATCTCCTCTGATGCAGAGTCTGGCTCCTAAATTTTTGGTTTG
This sequence comes from Rhinophrynus dorsalis, assembly GCA_037306005.1. Lineage (NCBI taxonomy): Eukaryota > Metazoa > Chordata > Amphibia > Anura > Rhinophrynidae > Rhinophrynus > Rhinophrynus dorsalis. Next base: position 258,124,093 of record CM074720.1, on the reverse strand, counting down.
GCTCCTAGAGTCAAACCAAATTTGTCAAGCCCTGGCATACAGTAGTCCAGAGCTTTCTAAGAGGTTATATAGTAGCAGACTTGGCAAAACATAATTTCCCTTTAGATTAGTTTAAAATTGAATAATGTACAGCATCATTGGAATGGGTCTTAAGATGAGGTCTTGGGAATCTTTTGCCATATTCCCTAAACTACTAAGAGAATTGACAAAGCTAATTAACCTTGCTAAAAACCCTGTGCCCAACTCCAGCTTTTGTTGTCGAAACAAACCCCCCTAGTATTAGAAAAATGTTCTTGTTGTCTGAAATGATCAGTTTCTTACTTTGGATAGGAAATAATGTATACAATTTGCAGTATTACAGTTCTTACTACACTTATTGATTCTTTAAATAGCTTGCTGCTTAATGATTATTATTGAAGAGCAAGAACATTTCATGATGACATGGAATGTAGCCTCAGTGATTCCTAACTTACCTTTCTTATTTTCCATGTCACAAACTTTGTTCCTTTCTTAGATCCTATATATATTTTTTTTTCTCATATCAAACTCTTTTTTTAATTAGGTCCATCTATAAAGATTAACAAGCATTTTATTTTATTTTGTTAATAAATTAACCTTTTAACATAGTATTCTATATTGTCGTTTTATGCTTTGTTCAGTATATTTAATAAAACTGGTATAATATTGTGTGGCTGATTTTTAAATGTATTTTGTTTTTTTCAGCATAAACTGTAAAGATGACAACAGAAACAGTGTCTGGAGTTGAAATTAAACAATTGGAACAGCCTGATGGTCAGAGTGAGCAGTTGAAGACTTCTTGTGAAGATGGCCCACAGGCAGAAGAAAATGCTGCTGATAACTCAGAGAGTAAAAACCCTGATACAGAAGAAGCAGCAAATGTAATGGACTCGCCCTCTTCCCCGACCAGTGTTGGTGAGAAGAGTCCAGGAACACAGAAGAGCGAGAAGGGAGGGTCTGAAAGTAAAGGGA
>CM074720.1:258050603-258120603 GCA_037306005.1 Rhinophrynus dorsalis | reverse complement strand
TATTTTTACTTGGATGTGGTCCTGTTCAGTACCCCATTAGGTGGGCTCCCATCATTAGCGTCCCTGCACTTTGATTGTCCAGTTTACAGGTGCTTTGTGGACCCTATTTCCCTGTGGAGGTTGACTTTTATGACAAGTCTGTTCTTCAGATATGAGGGAACTCTGCATGACGTGATGGAAATTTGGGTGGGGGATGGGGGATTTTCAAAAGATGCTATACATTATAAAAAATTAATTGAATAATCCTATGCAGATTTTTTTTTTTTTTTTTTTTTTTTTTACATTGGTGTCTTTTTTTTAAGTGGCAACCGTACAGCGGTCTGTTATGTTTATCTGCATGTTAGCTGCATTATATCTGCTGTTTCCTGTATTAAATCCACTGCTGAAGTAGTGCTTTAGTTCAAAGCTTCTCTCAACAAATCCATGAACTTCAGTTGTCCTAAATTACTTTTAAAGCAATAGTAATGTTTCACAATAAAAGCAGCTCCAACTAATATTCATAGTATTTGGGCCACGGAGTGTGTTATTTCAGTACTGTCAGAGTTGTAGTTCAAGAGTAATTGAATGATAAAGTATCCCACTCCCTCTCATTTTACCGATGTAACACTGCTCACTTCAGAGCAGCAAGACTGTCTGGAGGGATCACAGAGATGGACAATCTTCAGTGAGCATAAGGAAAAACCTGTCAAGGGGGCCAGGGTTTTCCTTAAGCTCACAGAAAGAAGATTGTCCCTTGCTATAAGCTGTTTGGTCCCAGGACCAGATTCCACATCTGACGGGAGGTGGCTTACACTAGGTGAAAGGAGTGGGAGGGGGGATACTTTATCATTCAATTACTCTTGATCTACAGCTCTGACAGTGTTGAAATAACACTCTCCATGGCTCAAATACTATGAAGATTAATTGGAGCTGCTGTTTTTGTGAAACATTACTATCCCTTTAAGGGTTACAAGTCTTTATCAGTTATTAGCAATAACCATAACTAAACATACCTTTTTTTAACTGCTCATAAAATTGTGGTATTTATATTTTAATTACATGTCCCCCCTCCCACACTTTTCTGTATGTAACACTACCTCCCGTCAGATCTGAATTCCAGTTGCTTGACCAGACAGATTGCAGCAAGTGACAGTCTTTCTGTTGGCATGAGGGAAAATCCTGACCCCCATGACGAAGGAGGGCAGGTTTTTCCTTACGATGACAGAACATTATCCCTCATTGAGATCCATCCTGACCGGCTTGCTGCACTGAGGGGACACATCGTGAGGTATGAAAAAGGAGTGGGAGGGTGACACTTTTAATTTAAATAAAACAAAGCCCACAACATTATGAGCAGTTAGGTTAGTTTAGTTGTAAAAAACTATATAGAAGAATCGAGCTTGCAGTTATATGTAAACATTACTATCTCTTTAAAACAATAAAAACAGTATATAGATAAAACTGACCACTGCTAGGTAGGTCTTTTTACTAAAGAAGTTCCCCATGCACAAAGAAGAGCTATTCTACATCAAACCAACTGCACAATAGGGGGCACAGTAAGCTTTGCATGGCTTTAAATGTCTAGTTTTTGTGAATGATTGATTGAGAGTGCTGGTATTTCCAGAGGAAAGAAAGTGGAACAGTTTTTAAGCAAACCAATTGCACCACTGGGAACAAACAAACACGTTTCAATTGATTTAAGTCTGTCTTTCAACCAAATGGAATAGCAGAACAGTACTGAGACAAACCAACTGCACCATAGAGAATACATAACAAATCTCCAAATTCTTGGGGATGTAAACTGGTGTAAGCAATGAGTTGGAGCATTCTAGCATTGAAGTGGTTAATCCTTTGCCAGATGGGGTGTGCATCTCATAGTGAACCATTGCACTGCACACCACGCTCTTCCTCAAGGGAATTTTCACTTGTTCCTCTTTTTCTTTATTGCACATGACACTTTGACCTCTTATTACAGGAGGGAAAAATTATCAAGAAATATGTGCATCCTTAAGAAAGTAGAAAAAAAAGGATCATGTTTAATTTAATTTTTTTTTTTTTTTATACGTGCAGCCAGCTAAAGAAGAGAACAGACATTACGAGCAAAAAGTTGTTGAAGAAAAAGAGGAAAAACAAAAAGAGGAAAAGCAGGTAGCAGCAGAGCCACGTGCAGAAGTAAAGAAAGAGATCCCTCATAAATCTCCAAAGAAGGTGAAAACTGTATTGTGTAAAGTGTCCTTGCTGGATGGAACAGAGTACAGCTGTGATGTAGAGGTAAGGAGACCTGACAAGAACTTTGGTGTAATCAAACCACTAAGGCTGATTTAATAGGTAAAGTGGCACAGTTCTTGTGCCAACCATATGTACCACAGGGAATATATAAACATTTCAAATTCCCTTTGATTTAAATTGGGATTTTAACCCCTTTAATACTAGAGGTCCCCAATGTGAGGCTATTTCTGTAGCTTTCAAGATATTAAAAACCCCATTTATAGGGATAGTAATACTTAAGTATTACTAATCCCTATAGTAAAGCCCTACTAAAAAAAATGTTTGCCCCCAGTGTCATCTCCCAAACATTTATGGTTTGAGACATGAACGCTTCTGAAGTTGCCCTCTCCCTTCCCCGTAGTCAGCATTCTAGCTGACTGAAGGGAAATCCGGTCATAGATCATCAGGCGGCTCTGCAGCAGAGCCGCGATCGCGTTGACTAAAAACTTTCACTAAAATGGTCTTCTACGTGTGCTTGCAAGCCAAGCACACACAAGACCATTTCAGTGAAAATTTTCTTTTTTAGGAATGCGATCTGGCTGTGCTGGAGAGCCACCTGAAAGTCATATGACTCTATTCCTTTCAGTCAGCTAGAACGCTGACTTACGGGGAAGGGGGAGAGGGAGGGCAACTTTAGGAGCGATCATCTCTCAAACCATAAAGGTTTGAGAAATGACACTGGGGGCAATACGGTTTGTTTTAGTAGGGCTTTACTATAGGGATTAGTAATACTTAAGTATTACTATCCCTTTAAATCAAATTTGTTTTGATTTATTACAAAATTGTGCCACTTTTTTAGTAAATCATCCTCTGTGTCATATAATGCTGTGTTTTCCAGGGTTAGACATACATCTGACATCCCCAAACCAAGGCATCATTAGCCTCATCATGGCTACACGCCCATACTGTATATGGACCCTATCCACTTGTTGCCTGGCATATAAACAAACACTTAGCATGTAACATACAAACACAAAAAAAACTCTTAACTTTTTGAGTGCGTGAAGGATGCCCAGCACATTTCAAAGCAATCAGTTAGCCATACTTCTGACACACAAGGGGTTGTCCATTTGGATGCTAGAGGTGTCTCCGAGACTTTCCTTTGCAATAGGTTGGGAGTCCTTTCTGGCATCCATGAAATACAATTCTGGTAGCTAACAAATTGTCAGTTATGGAGCAAACCAACTACGCTATGGAGGAGGGCTAATGAAAATACCATTGGTTTAAAGAGGGCTTTTAACCTCTTGAATCCTAAACAGGTCTCCAGGCGTTGCAAAGAAAGCACACAGGGTTTTATAACCCCATTTAAATCAATACAATATTTTGTAAATGTTATCTCCTATAGTGGTGTGTTCTTTCTGCATAATGGTGCCTCTTTTCACTTCCTGTATTGCACCTATAGTGTTAACCCTTTGAGTGCCAGAGGGATGCAACATATTGCAATGTGTTGTGTACCCCCTCTGGCACTCAGAGGGTTAAAGAAGCTTGCTGGTAAATACATTTAAGCTACTAAAATAAGCTAGAGAAAGGAGTATATAATTGGGCATTGCAGCAATATGTACATTACTGTAAACCCTCCAGTGGATGTTTGATGCAGGAATAATAAAGGCGAATTTGACTTGTGAAAAGTGTTATTGCGATGAAGGTAGTATTTCACACATCTTTGTGCATTCAAACAGTGAAGCTCCTGCTCCCATCTGTTAGACACAGCCAGTCAAAGACATGGAAGAACGATTTGCTGGTTAATATGAAAATCAGAAACCAGTTTAGGAATAAACCCCAAAAGAGTCCAAAAAACCACCCTATCTGCATGAAAAATCAGAAAGGGTGGTCTACAAGACGAAGCCTGTAGTTCAGTGACATCCTGGACAGACACAGTTGCAAGATGGAAAGCGGTCTTGTAACAAAAAGACCAGAAGTCAAAGGCTCAAAAGGACTAAGTCTTATGGTGGAGTGATAGCTCTACAGCTGCCATTTGCACAAAAGTGTTTACATCTAGCAGCAAGGCAATGTGCTTCTGAATAGGAAAGGACAAGGCCAAAATCTGAACCTTGTTAGAGTAAAGTCCAAGTCTTTTAAGAAGACCATCCTGGAGGAAAGCTAAAAGAGATGGGAGACAAAAAGGACTCAGACGTAAGCGCTGGTCTTCACACCATTTAAACACTGACCAGATCCTATGATACATCTTAGACGAAACAAGGTTACAGATCTTAAAGGGATAGTAATGTTTCATAATAAAAGCAGCTCAAATTAATCTTCGTAGTATTTGGACTTTGGAGAGTGTTATTTCAATTCTGTCAGAGTTGTAGTTCAAGAGTAATTCAATGACAAAGTGTCCCCCTTCCGCCCCTTTTACTGATGTCACACTGTTCAGCTAGAGCAGAAGGGAGGTGCCCAGGTAGATTGCAGAGAGGGACAATCTTCAATTAAGATGAGGGAAAAACCTGAAAAAGCTTGTCAAGGGGGCAGGGATTTCATTGTTTTCATAGGAATAAGAGTGTCCCCTGCTGTTATCTGTCTGGTCTATAGACTGCATTCCACATCTGAGTAGAGATGGCTTACACTAGGTAAAAGGGGCGGAAGGGGGAAACTTTGCTTGTGAATATCTCTTAAACCATAAAGGTTTGAGAGATAAGACTTTTATATCGTTCATGTTTTTTTAATGCCTACAAAATAAAATAAAGTTAAAACGAAGTATTGCTATCCCTTTAAGCATGTTCACAATGACAATTTCTTGGTGAGGCCAGTAAGGTCCAATCAAGATTACGTGCGCCCTATTTAATCTGACATTCTATAGCATACTTTATATTAGAGGGAGAAAAGGAAATATATAGTGGTATGCCAGAGTATATTTTGTAGAAAACAGGGAAAGTAACTCGGTGCTAAAATAAAATCTTATACATAAAGAACCCAAGTGAATGAAATATTAAGTGCAGCAAGGAATGTGGGGACCTGCCACTGTCCTCATATTAAAAATAAACCAAAGATAGAACACAATCCTGCACTGCTTCTTACAATTTACTAAAATGCGTCCCCTGTGTAGAGTGTATATTATACGAACATATTCACTTGTTTAAAAAAAATGTGGGTTTTGTTGCACAGTTTGGGCAAAATGTTTAAGCTTGCTTACATCACCAAGGTTCCACATTTTAAGCGAGTCCTATCTAATATGCATTGCCATCTTTATGGCTTACAAAAATAATTTGTTAAAAGATAAATCTAGCTAATGCCCTCATGTCTGAACTTACCTCCTTTGAAACAGGGATCCACTGCAGTGAGTGGGTGGGGACCTCAGTCCATTTATATAGAAGTCTCTCCCATGCTCTACTTTAAACTGCATATGCCAAAGGAAACTGCCAAATAATGCCCATTGCATCCACTGTGAGAGCAAGAGGGTCCTGGGACCAGGAGCAAAACAAAGGAACCTTATGGTCCAACCAAGATGCCATCAGATCCACAACGGGTAGATCCCATACCTGAACTGTGAAGTTGAACACCGTCTGATTGAGCCCCCGTTTTCTGGGATGCTGGAGACTGATAGTCTGCCACCACATTGTCGACCATTTGCATGTGAACTACTGAGAGAGCTGGAACATGAGCTTCCTCCCAGACAAGAATCAAACGAACCTCTGACCAGGTGGTTGTGCTTCTGGTCCCTCCTTGGTAGCAGATATACACCACTACCCTGGCAATATCTGATCGAACCTGGATTAGCGGGCCTAGAGGCAACTAGGTCCAGTGCTGAAGTGCCAGTGACTCACTAGAAGCTCCAATTCATTGATGGAATGAAGACTCTTGTAGACACATAAGAAACCATGGGCTAGCTGAGGGCTTAAATTGGCTGGAGCCCTTTGTCACAGTGAATCAGTACATTACTGCTGACCCAGTGGCAAATGGCATTTGAATATTTCCCTGGATCAACATCCAATGTGCTGTGAAACCAGTTTGCTTTTATTCTTAGTGTTATTCTGGCACTAGAAATTTGTCCATAAGTTTTTGAAAGCAACTACAATATCTGCAAGAACAGCATCCCTAGGCAAATAATTCCATAATTTCACTTCCCTTTCTGTAAAGAAATCCATGCCTTTGTTTTAGTTGAAAGTGACTTTCTTCTAGTCTTAGTGGATGACCACCTTGGTTTTTTTCCTTGCCTCCGAGTAAATCGTTCTTCAGAGATTTCTTTGTAATAACTTTGAATATATTTGTAAATGGTACTCAAATCACACCTTACACGTCTTTTCTCTAATGAAAGAAGCCCAGTTTGGCTAGTCTTTTCATAGAGCCACCCTCTTTTTGGCTGTGCAGGCAATCACATGGGAGCGAGAGGACACTTCTGTCTGGACCTTCCTCCAGAGCAGAGAATAGATACCCCAACACTCTTATGTAATCCCTCACTGTCACTGACAGGCAATCTAAGGCCTGGGACAAATGTTATGAAGGCTGAACATATTCCTCTTAAAGAAAGAATCGTCCCTGAAGAGTGTTGATTATCATGTTGAGAAAGACCAGAACTTGGAATGGCTTCAGAGAGGACTTTTTGAAATTGATTACCCAACCATGTTGTCCCAGGATGGGCATGCACATCTGAAGATGTAGACTCAAGGTCTCTGCTGAAGGAGCCTTCAGCAAGAGATCATACAGATCAGGGGTAAAAGATCCCAAGTGAACATATCTGGCTGAACACAGCTGCCGTAACTTTTGTGAAAACCTGCAGAATGGATTCTAGTCAGAAAAGAAAAAAAATTGAAAGTTGCAGTCCTGAAAAGTGAAGGCAACACTGGTGATGTGTGAGTGGGAACATGCAGATATGCTTATCTTATGTCCATAGAAGCTAAAACTCTCCAGAACACACAGAAGCAATGACAGAGTGCAAAGACACCATTTTGAACTGTGGCGTATGGATGAAGAAATCAAAATACTTCAGATCCAGGACCTTACAACAGCTACTGTCCTTCTTGGAGACTATGGCGAGACTGGAATAGCTTAAATCCCTTCTGCAGAGGAACTGGACCATCAGAGTGAACTGCCACCAACAACTGCTGCAAATGACCATGGCCCTTGTCATCCATGCTAGGGCAAATTCTGGGTGCAAAGTGGCCCCAGAGGTCCAAAAATTTGAATTGAGATAGGAGTCCAGGCATTTATCTGCTTAATTGTTGTTCAGGGGTAGCCAACCCTGTTCCCCAAGAACTACAAACAGTGCATTTTTGCTGGATATCCCTGAATGAGCATAGTTAGACAGAATAAATTTTTCTTGGAGTCTGTCCTTGCAGCTGGTGCTGACTTTGCTGGATCCAGCATTGTCTGAATATTGCTGTTCTTTCCTCATTCGGCTATGCAACACTTCAGTTAATGTGATTTAACCATTAATTTAGTACACCTGGGGTCCGGCTGGGATATCCTGAAAACATTCATTGTTGGTATCTCCTGAGGGCTGAATTGGCTACCATTGGTAAGGATAGAGCTTTTATCCTCTTGAATGCTAGAGAGGACCCTAACTTTTTGCTTTTCTATATATTGGTAACCAACCTAGCATTCAAGGGGTGTTAAATATATTTCCAGTATTTCTCAATGAAATCCTGATACAACATTTATAGACAAGTAAACGTAAGAAAAAAAATATTTAAATGAGGCACTAAACCAGGAATAAATTAAACAAATATATATATATAATATATACTTCCTATTGAAGTCAACGCGTTTCGCCCATATTAGTTTGTCTTGATGAAGCTCATTGTAAGATGGGCGAAACGTGTTGTCCAGTAGGAGACGAATATGGAGGATCCTCAGATGACGCAGCTTTGCTATATATGTTGGTTTGGAGGTTGGAGATTGTGATGGTGGAATGGATATTATGAGGATTGAGGCAACCTGTGAGAGGCGGTTACAGAGTTTGGAGGCGGAAAGATATCATGTGCCCAATATTGGGGTGAAGATGGGTGAGAGTATCCGTATATATTAATATCCCAAGCCTGCCATACTCTATGGATGAGCCAGACTCGATTGCAGAATGGAAATATGATTATTATATCAGGGCTCAAAATTTCCACTAGCCAATGGCGAGTAGAAATTCATCCCTGGTGGGTATGTTATGGCTTGCAGTGGCGAGTAACTTTTCAGGTATGGTTAGTTGCAAAGGACTTCACATTTTAAGCCCTGATTATATATCATTAAGTCATATCCATCAATTGTTCTCCATCAACTAACTGTGATGTGGAAGTGCTGTTAACACATATTTACATCAGTTGTCCATCATCTGTTGATTGTGTACTCGCATCCATTCCATTGCCTACGTATTACGATGCTACTTTGTACATCTAAGAACTGCCTTAATTTCTTTATATGATTCTTTAGGACTGCCAGTGCACTGGAGACTGTCACCTTTGATAGGCCTTTAGTAGCAGTTATATTTGTTTGTAGGCTGGCGCCAATATTTGGGTCTTTCCTTTTTTTATATTTACATTGCTGTGGTTATATTTTATATATAGGGTTTATTGGGTTGTGGGGGTGTTGTGGGTGTAGTGAGGGATCTATATACCACCATTTTCAATATTTTATATGTTGGTAATTATGATATTATGTCATGAATAAATTCTGATACTTTTTTCTTTTATATTTGTGTAATTTATTACTGGTTTAGTGCCTCTCTTAAATCCTATATCTTTTTCTTGTGTTTACTAATCTATTAGAATTGAGAGCACCCCATGCTAGAATTACATTGGTTAAACTTTGGTTGTTACACATGAGGAGTGCTCCCATCGTTTGTTTTTATTTATTTAACATTTATAGACAGCAAGGAGGTCTTGTATAAATATGTAAATCAAAGTGGAGCATTTCTGGGCTAGCCAACTGTACTGCAGAGGACAAATAAAGTACTGGAATTATGATTGAGTTAAGTTAAGCTTTTAACCTATCCAGTGTTAGAGGTCTCCAAAGCATTACTTCATAGTCAGTGTGTTGGTCTCTTCTGCTGCATTGGTTTGCAACTTGAAATATAAGGCCCATTGCAAGATGTGGTTATTGTCCCTGTAGTAATGTGGTTATGCTTATTTCTGTGCGTTTGACCTTTTACCTAGCAGCATCATCTCTCAAGAGATGCATGTTGGATCTCTCAAGTGATTGTCCACTATTTAATTTTTATTTTTTATTTTTATGAATGTTCTGACTACTACATAACACAGATCTGGTTGTTCAAGCAGACTGCCAGCAATACCTTCTCAATGAAACCATTTCCTGCTGTTTTTTTACTGTTAACATACAATTGTTACAGCTTTCATGAAAGATTGCACAGTTCTGTTCTTTGTTTGGCTGTGCAGAGGTCCAGAACTCACATTCAAGATGCTCAGAGAATTTCCTGCTCTTATGCCAAATGTAATTACAGTTGGGAGTTAATATTGAGGATCTGCCAAGTTTTTTCCATTAATGTGACCTTGTGTTCCAAGTAGTAATAATTAACTGGATTTAACCTCTGATTGCCTGAATGATGAGGACACATTGTGGAGCATTATTCCCCACTGTCACTCAATGTTTCAAATTGTGTAAGAGCAGGCTCTCGTTCAGTCACTCTTGTATGCAGTGAATATAGAAATATAAGTTATTGAAACTGTGGTTTTTGAATGTAGATATCTTAATTTTCAGAAATGACTTTGCTTGATGTTTTGATGTAGAAAACATTATTATTACCTGTCAAACTAAAAGCCCCAAATCTTTGAAAATAAGGAAGCAGCTATTGGAAGGTTAAAACAATGAAATATGTTTCTAGTTAATTTTGTGAGGAGTAAAGTTTCTTTAGCTATATACACTGGGATTAATATTTGAGAGGTTTCAGAAGTTAGGGTCTTACCTTAAATTTAAAAGGGAATTCTATCTTTAGAATAAATACTTATTAATTTCTTTAAAAAAAGATTTACCTAGGTAGTTGTCACCTGTACAGAAGTTATATATAGCTAACAAATGTCTTTCTCTGTCGTCCAATACAGGCTACTGGTAACTTTGGGTAGGGAACTGCCCCTTTAATTGTAGGCAAATCTAGAATTGTATGCAGGTTGTGGAGCCTACCTTTCCTCCTTGGCTGCAGCTAGCCAACCAGCTCCAGAAAGATTTGTTCCTTGGTGAAGATGCAGGCAAGAGAACAGTTCTGCTATAATTTTAGAAATTTTTTATTTTTCTGTTAGAAATGGAATACCACCATTAGGCGGATTACCAAAACTGACAATGCCCTTAGATGTGGCTAGCTCAGTAACCAGGTGCTTTTTGTGGACCTTAAGCCCTGAAGAGGGAATCTTGGCTACAAGTTCTTTCCTCAGGAGTTGTCCACAGAGGCTTCTTCTTAATACATGATAATCTCAAGACAGAAGATCTGCAGGAAAGGTGAGCAACCATTTGAGTGCTGCAGGTCCACTTGTCCCACAGTGCCCCTCCACACAGGGGTTTTCCTTTGGAGTTCTTATTGCACACTCCTGCACTCATTGGGTCTATCTGTATGTCTGTTGGGTGTTTTGGAGCAAGTTTATGTGGTACTTTAACCCTTTAGCTGCTGGTTTTGCATCTTTTTTTTTTTGGTGGGGGGAGGGTGGTTTCTGACACTTTTCCTACTAGTTCATTGTTTTTTGGGTATCCTAACATGTTCTAGTGATGTTTCATGCATTTTTATTTTTCTATGTCAGTTTAGTAAAATTTAAGTTCCCATGTTTTACCGCATAGGCGCCATTGCTCCATTCACTCCCATGGGACTGTACAGTTTGGGACATCTCTGCAACATCTCCACCTAGTGAGTTAAGAGATGGCTCATTTTTATTGTCTGCCCTTGCTCTATCATCTGGTTCATGTTTCTAGTGTGTTGGGGGGCGCAGGGGGGTTCGGACACTGTTTGGGTACTTTTTCTGGGAAAACTGCATTTCCCGTGAGCACTTGCTTCACGCGCTAGTTTCTGATTGGCTCCCGCCGTGGCAGCCATTTTGTTCCAGAACGAGTATCCTACACAGGGCTTGGACTCTACTTCTCTGCTCTGCTGATTAACCCTTTGCCTGCCAGATAAGTCTAGTTTAGTGATTTCTGGGGTGAAACATTAATCCTACACACTATACTTAGGTGATTTCTTATACTGTAAGGTTATTTGACACTGTGAGAATGTCTATACCGTGGGAGCTTGGGGCCAGACCTAAGGCTAAGGATGCTGGGGTCTCTGTATCGCCTTTTGCGCATTGCTCTACCTGTCATTCAGGGTTACCTAGAAAATTCTCAGGTCATTTGTGCTCAGCATGTTCTGATGTCCTGAGAGTCTCCCAGGGGACCTCCAGCCATGCATTAGAGCCAGTTTAGGTGCAAGAGTTCAAGGCTGCTACCAGGGACCTTAGGTCTACATTCCAACTCTTTCCATCCCAGTTACAGGAGGTCTTCCATTCTTGGCAGACCCCCTCATCTGTCAAGTCTTCCCTGCCCAAACCTCAGGGAGACATGTTAGATTCCTCTGAAGAGGAACTGCTGGTGGATTCAGATGTTGAGGAATGTTCTGCTGTGGGCTCCTCTCAGTTTTTTGGGTATCCTTTTGAGACTGATCCTGAGCACTCTTCTGAGGGCCTGATCAAGGCTGTCTTGAATACTCTGAACATTCCCTTCTGATGTGTTTCAGGAGCCTAAAAAGCCCCTTACGTTCCACCTAACCCCACTCTTGACCACCTTGTGTCTGAGGAGTGGAAGTCTCCGGACAGGAAACCTTCTGTGTCCAAAAAGTTTGCCAAACTTTATCCCTTCTCTGAGGCAGCGCTTGTGCAGTGGGTTCATCCTCCCAAAGTGGATGCTCCTATCTCCAGGCTATCTAAGTCTACTGCCTTGCCAGTTTCTGATGCGTCTGCTCTGAAGGACTGGGCTGACAAGAAACTTGAGGTCTCCTTCAAGTCCATTTTTGCCATTGCTGGTACTGCAATGCGTCTGAGTGCTAGTCAGAGTTTGACTATTCAACATCTAACTACTGTAAACTCTTCGACTGGTGGTTCCATCCAACTTGTTGAGTTTATACAACCATCAATCGATCTTTGAATTAGCGTGATTTCAACCACTCCTAGATTTGCAGACCTCTGTTACAGATGGCTAGTCGGTCTTCAACTAGTAACCTTCTGTCACAAGCGAGAGCTATAAGCCCTGCTGAGATAGTGGGGAGAGTGTGGGAGTGAAAGGGTTAACAACACCAGACCCCTGGTTACCTTTTACTATTCCTAGCAACCACCACATTAACCCCTGAAATCCCCTCCTGCACTATCACCCCAGTGCTACAATTTGCTGCCACCACCAAGACTTTATATCTGGGTGTCTTAGGTTACCCCAAATACAACAGAATTACAGTATAAAATCACCTTAATAATCACATATGTAATTAACCCTTTAGTAACTTGTGCTACCTGAACTTCCTTCAGAGTAGTGAGTTCATATTAGAGAACAGAGACAAGAGCTGATTAATTGAACATTTAATCTGGGAAAAAAGGCTTCACAGTGCTGGTTACAAAAATACAGAAATAAAGAACATACACAAACAAAGGTTACACAATGGCAAAACAGTCCATAAAATAAAATGGGAGAAACGCAATAAATTCTTAAATACAATTACTGGTATTTTAAGAGTCCTTGGGAACTTCAGATGGTATTTCCCCCTTTCTGTTACAAAGAAATTCCCTGTTGTATCCAAAAAACCCATATTAAATACTTTCCTCAGTTCCTTCTAAGAGGCCAGACCACCTGGGTATTACATGGGGGGAGGTTTGGCCTGACAGTTTACGGCCCACTCAATCAGACCTGTCAGGGATGTTACTGCAAAGTTTTACCTGAAAAGGCATAAGGCTTTCCAAAACATGCAACCCACAGCACACCTGTATAATGTTATAGTAATCATATTCCCCATATCTGTGTGAATATCTGGACACCAAACATGTTGGGTCTAACTGGTTGCAAAGTGGCTATTCTTGTAACTAATAGCAGAAACACCTCCCCCTGCATGTTTGGTACCCTCCAAAAAGGGTAAAACTTGGGCATTCTGAATATATATTTGTATTGAAACTTTTTACACTTTATATACATGTTCTCCCTATTTCAGGCTATTTGGGTGTCCTTTGGATAAACCTCCCCACAGAGCAGATGGTCCAATATATTTTATAACACACTGTCCTCTCCGGTGATCTACTTATTCAGTTTCTGGTGATGTTATCTACTCAGCTAAATCTATGGCCTAGGACTGGTGCACTTTTGAATAACATACAAATAAACAAATTATACAAACCAGAGGCCCTGCAAAGGCCAAATAATGCCTTGGCATGACACCTTCTGACTATTTGGTCTTCTCCTACTTGAGGTTGAATTCAACTGATCACTTGCTCCAACCCTCAGTGCTGTCTACCTAGGTTCTGCAAAAGGGTCCCCTTCATCTCCCATCGACCTCCAGTGTTGCCCTCCAGCTACACACCCTAGCGTTTGGGAGATTTTTCCCGCAGCCTTGTTATAGGAAGCCTGGACCACGATGGATACAACTGTGTAGCAGGAGAGGTACTCCTTCTTTTCTTAATGAGAGATGTTGGATCATAATGTGGATTGGGATAATAGTCTCTAATATGTTATGATACTTCCTGAAAAAACACTTAGAATACACTGTAGAAATACACAACACTTGCTTGTCCACAAGATTGCAGTGGATTATAGGATAATTAGTTTCATTGACTTGGGTAGTCAGCGTGGTGGAGGCAAAGATCAGGATATCTGGTTTAAATGCATAGGGTAGATCTCATAGTGGCAGAAGAGAGCAGAATGGCCGACTTGGGTAGACCACGTAGTGGCAGCAGAGTGCAGAACAGCAGATGCTGGCTTGAGCAGACTATATGTGGAAGGAGCAATACGGACTGTAAAGGAACTCCGAACAGGCAGAAAATACTGTGGATGCAGTAAGCAGAATTAAGTTACTGGAGAAATATAATAGATGTTTCTAAAACAATGCGTAGGTCTGAACTGAGCCGTTTGAGCACATCCACAGAAGCAAGACAAGTGGTGAGTCAGAGCCAAGGTCTAGCGCTGGGTGAGCAGATACATGGGAGCGAGACAAACGGGTAGCCTGAAGTCTAAGAAGAGATCTGTAACCAGACTTGTGTCCACCAAATCATTGCTAGGTACTTTTTGAAGTGGCTTATGCTGTTAGTCTAAAGCTTAAAACCCAGGATAACTTTTCCAGCCTGGGGCATGTAATGGTATAATGTCCTGTTGTCTCACATTATTAATTCTTCCAAATTATGGGGTTCTCTATTAAGGTGTTTGTCGAGTTCTGTCATGTGGACCATCCCCTTTCCCCCACTCTGGATATGGGCGGATACTGCTGATGAGGATGAGGTTTGATTCTTCATTTGCACTTGGGAATTACTCTGAATTACCTTCTGATGGTCTTAGCACAGTTGTGTTTGGAGAACCTTAGGCACTTTGAAGCCTCTAACTTTTTCCCAGATACATTTTGGAATGTTGCTAGAGGGATGCTGTGTTCCCCTCCCCATCAGTCCTTGGACCATATGAATGTGAAGAAAGGGAAATGGCTTGTTGTGATATAATTTATTCCCAGTGCGTTTTCTTGTATTCCTCTCTCGATGTCCTAGTGCAGTGGGCTACCTCCACCTCAATAGTAGCCACTCCTTTTTCTCATCCTTTCTAAACCTATTAAAATACTGCAGAACTTAAGGATCCAGCAGATAAGTGAGTTTTGCTTCTCCTATTGCTGCTCTGTGTCTCTCCCTTTTGGTTGCTTGGGTGTCTAGGGTCATGTTGTGTGTGTGTTTTTCACAACTCTTAGGGGCTGTCCATGGGGATTCACAGGGAGAGGATGTTTTTGCTATTTCAGAGATCCTGAGGTTAATGCTGATATTACTGAAGCGGCTTTTTGACCCTTTTGTGCTTACTGGGAAGACCTAGGTGCACTGTAGTGAAAAAAAAAGCAGAAAACAAAACAGGACGCGTTCCTAGCGCAGTATCGTAAATGATAACGGTGCAAATTACCAGCACCAAACCCTTGTGAAAAATAATGCGCAAAGGAGCATTTCTGATCTCAAGCACTTCTGTGCATCCAAGATCACCCACTTTTTAAACTGCCCCATCATTCACTGTAAAATTCTTGGACGAGCTGGCTTGCCTGCTTGAAATCCCCAGACTGGAATCCACACATAATGTAGAAAAAGAAAACAGAAGAGCGTTTAAAATCGTGTAGTATCCCACAATAATTGTGAATCCAAGATTAGAATACATTTACGTGTTTAGATGGTTGTATAGGTCCCTTTTGATTGGTTCACAATTATGGGATACTACACTATTTGGCGCTGTTTTGTTTTCTCTTTCTACGCTTAGTGTACTGTGTTGCTGCTCGCCACACCCTTTGGCTAAACCTATGGTCGACAGACCAGTCTTCCAAATAGTCCTTCATTTCTCTTCTATTCATGGGCAGGCAGTTGTTTCGATAAGAATCAGAGATAGTTATTAGCCATACTTCTTGGACTACTGGTGTACTATTACCTCTGATTACCCTCCAAGTGTTCCTTTTTTCCATGGGAGATGAATGGTTTTTGTTACCTCCTTTAATATGAGTATGCTCCCAAGGTGTCTACTCTTACAGTGGCCCAGGAAAGCCCTACCCCAAAACAGTAATTCTCAGGAATTTGTGCAGACAGCATTGTTATCTTTCCTATGCCATGCCTCTTTCTGACTAGACGAAGTCAGATATTCGTTGTTGGCCTTAGATATCCCATCTGTCAATTCAAATGGCCATTGATCATTCAGAATTGGGTGACAGTCATGATGGATTCTAGTTTGACAAGCTGTCGTGCCTCTTTCAGATGGCTCAGGGTCTTTTTCCTTTGCTATATTCCCATGGTTAATGTGTTCCACATTGGACGAAAGAGAAAAGGTGATATTTGTGTACTTACAGCTAAATTCTTTTATTGTAGCCCAAGGGAAACTTGTTCCAGCAAAGGGGAAATCCTTTGGGGATATCTGGTATAGGTGACCACATTTCCTGCTTCATTTCTGTTTTTTGTATCTTTGCTATTTTTGGGAGTAAAGGGGAGTAGGGAAGGGAGACTTCATTCAGAGAGCATGTAAGGCAAGTGTTCTGCCCTCTTGTAGGAGGATACTTTGCTCTATGGCTCCTGTGTTCCACACAGACTAAGAGAGAAAAGGTATTCTTGGTAAGTACACAAAAATCTTCCTTAACTATTTTAATGTTAGAAGTTTTAAGTGAATTATGAAGTACTGCCTTTTTCTTTTTCCTGTGTCCAGTAGGAAGGAATGCACTTCTAAGTGTCTCTTCATGTTATATAATAATAGTAATTGGTTCTTCTGAGAGTTTACAGATTCTTAGCAAGGATCTGAAATGTAATTTCTGCTTGGTTTTCATCTTGTCTCGACATGGCAAAACAAAATATGTATATATCGTCAAGTAGACCATAGCTGACCTACTTTAATAAAGCCCTACAAAAGCTTTTAAATGCTGGTCATCCACCTGGAAACTTCCAGTTGTGCAGTCTCATTATGAGACAAAGCACTGAATAACTAATGACTGCTGATTACTCTGAAAACTGCTTGATTATTTCCCCGGCACTCTCTTCTTGTAAATCTCTGGAATTAATATTTTATCAAAGAGGGCATTAAAAGACTGATTTGCATGTTCATGTTTTAGGCACATCTGAGCAACTGATGAATATTGAAACTGACATAAGTTACATAGAGAAGTCCATTTATAGTTTACCCAAAGGAGCATAGCTATCCTCTAAACAATTCTTACAAGACTGGAGTACATAAATATTTAATACCAAAATAACCAAATACTTTTAGAACCTGCAATCTTTCATGCATTTTTTTTGGGGGGGGAAAGGAGTATTTGGTAAGGCTGCTAAGCTACAAACATTTTGGTCTAATGCTGAAATGTATACGTTTATGAAACAAACTCTTGACAGTTCAGACTGTCAAATACGTCTTATGAACTCAATGTAGAAATGAAATGCTGTAAGAGGTTTGTGTATCAAAACTCCTACTTCTGAATTTTTTTATGTATTGGTGAAGAAAATAAATACACCACTGTAACAATGATGGAGGAAAAACAAAAGCCAAAAATAACCACCCAAATAGAAAAATTGTTAGTGCTAAAAAAAAAAAACAATATTTCGTGGTCACAAAGGTTGTGTATGGCTCATACCCAGAGTGACGACCTATTTCTATGCTGTGGGAAAAATGCGAACTATGCTTACAAATCACAGTCTAGTTGATGAAAAACGCATTATTTAATGCATGAAAATAGAAGCCAAATTGATACATTTCATGCTAATTTATTATCACACATGACTAAATGTTATTGGTTTGCATGTCTTGAGTAGTTTGATATTGCACATGATTACATTTGCGTACTCTTTGTTCCAATCTTCCATTTAAAACAATATGTTTTGAAATACATCTATGTATAATCTTTGTGTATTGATGCCAAACTTCTGATTATAAGAGTTTCTATTTAGGCAGAATATATATATATGTATTTTTAAACAAGAAATTAGGAATATTTTTAATTGAATAATAGTACTGGTTAAAATTGCACCTGTAATGCTTTGAATAGAATGGTACAATATTGATTATTTTCTCAAATAATGGGCCCTTTCTCCCAATGTGCTTAGAGGGAATCCGCTGCACCACACCAAAGAGGCCCACATAGGCCAAAATGTACATCTGTGCTTTTGTTGGCTCTCTGTTGCAGAGAGGGTTTGTCTGACATTTTAGAGCCGGACCAGTCTACTATGGGTATGAAAATTTCCTTTTTTGCCCTGGCACATGGAAGTGAAAAACTTGACTTGTAGCTCCACTAAGAAGCCACCATGCCTTAGAACAAGATCATTTATCTTGTTTGTTCTCGATATGTGCTCTTCACATTTTTTATTTGTCTAGAATTTAGTTGTATGCTGTAGCATTAAACTGTCCCGTCACTGGGACAAAGGGCCCTAGCCCAAACATGAAAAATAACCACAGACCATTATTCACCAAACTTTACAGTTATCACCGTACAGTCAGTCAGGTAACGTTCTCCCATCATCCACCAAACTCCTAGTGGTACATCAGACTGCAGGATTGTGAAGCATGAATAATCACTCCAGATAAGGCGTTTCCACAGCTCAAGAGTTCAATGGCTGTGCGCTTTATACCAATCCAGCCAATGCTTGGCATTGCTCATGGCAATCTTAGGTTTGTGCATGGCTGCTTGATCATGGAAACTATTTCCTGAAGCTCCTATCTGTTTTTGTGCAGATATTACATCCTGGCCAGTTTGGAACTCAGTAGTGAGTACTTCAGCACCTGGCAGTCCCATTCTGTGAGCTTTTGTGGGCTACCACTTTGCCGTTTAACTTTTGATGCTCCTAGAAATGTCAATTTCACAACAGCTCTTACAGTTTACTGGGGCAGCCCTAGCAGGGTAGACATTTGATGAACTGACTTTCTCTGTCATCCAATACAGGTTACTGGTGAATTTGGGTAGGCAATCAGCCCCTTTAAATAGGCAGGAATAATTCTGAGAAGTGACTGCTGGGTAGAGCCTACCTCCTCTCCTTAGCTTGCAGCTAGCCAATCCCCATCCAGAAAGATTTGTTCCTTGTTCAAGACACAAGGCAAGCAAACAGTTCTGCTATAGTTTTAGCTTTTTTATTATTTTTCTGTTGGATACCACCATTAGGCGGATTCCCATCACCCAAATGTGGATAGTTCAGTTTACCAGGTGCTTTTGTGGACCTAAACCCTGGGGGGAAAATCTTGGCTGCAAGATCTTTCCCCATGAGTTGCCCACTGAGGCTGCTTCTTGATATATGGTTATCAGAATACAGAAGACCTGCTGAAAAGGGTGAGCACCCTTTGACTGCTGAGGTCCACATGTCCCATGCTTCCCCTCCACACAGGGGTCTCATTTGGAGTTCCATACTCATGCAATCATTGGGTTTATTTGTATGTCTGTGAGGTGTTTGGAGCAAGTTTCTGTGGTAACTTAACCCTTTTGCTGCTGATTAGCACCTTTTGGGGGGTTTTTTGGGGCACTTTCCCTACTGTGACCAGTGTTTATTGGGTCTACTGATTTATTCTAGTATGCTTTTGAGTGGTTTTACAGGGGGCTTTTTTTTTTTTTTTTTTTTTTTTTTTTTTTTTTTTTAGGGTGCTTCGGGCATTGTTGGGGTACTCCGTTAGCGAAACTAAGATTCCCATGAGTCCTCGTTTCTGATTGGCTCCCGCCACAGCAGCCATTTTGTGTATTCGCAGATTGACTATCCTAAGCAGGGCTTGGACTCTCCTTCTCTCCTCTGCAGTTTGACCCTTGCCTACCAGATAAGTCTTATTTTTAGCGTTTCTGGGGTGAATTTATCATACACACTTTTGTGGGTGTTCTGATACTTTGACCATTTGACTCTGTGAAAATGTCTACTCTGTTAGACCTTGGGGCTAAACCTAAGACTAAGGACACTGGGGTGTCTGTGTCCCCCATTGCTCATTGCTCCTCTTGTCACTCAGGGTTACCTAGAGAATACTCAGGTCATGTTTATCACCTGCAGGGACCTCCAGCCATGCACTAGAGCCAGTATGGGTGCAAGAGTTTAAGGTTACTAACAAGGACCTCTGGTCTACCTTACAGCTTCTTCCATCCACCTTACAGGGGGTCTTCCACTCGTGGCAGACCTCCACCCCTATCAGATCTTCCCTGCCTAAACCGCTGGGTGTACCTGATGTGTCTGACTCCTCTGAGGAGGAATTACTGGTGGACTCTGATGATGATGATGATGATGACTGATCAGCTGTTCCTTCATCTCAGTTTTTTGGGGACTCCTTTGAGGCTGACACCATTCCCTCGGCTGAAGGCCTGATCAGGGCTGTGTTGACCATCCTGAACATTCCTTGCAGGAGGTTTCTTCTGACCCCTCTGATGTGTTCCAGTAGCCTGTTAGGCCCCATACTTGTTTTCCACCTAACCCCACCCTTGACCGGTTGGTGTCTGAGGATTGGAAGTTTCCAGACAGGAAATCATCTGTATCCAGAAAGCTTGCTAAGCTTTACCCGTTCTCTGAAACGGCCCTCATGCAGTGGGTACATTCCCCCCCCCCCAAGGTGGATGCCCCTGTTACCAGGCTTTCTAAGTCCATTGCCTTGCCTGTGGCTGACGCATCTGCTCTGAAAGACTGGACTGACAAGAAACTTGAGACTTCCATCAAGGTTTTTTTGCGACGGCTGGTTCTGCCCTTTGCCCTGCATTTGCTGCAGCATGGGTAAATAGAGCTGTGGCTGTTTGGACTGAACAGCTCACTTCAGCTGTCTGTCAGGGGGCTCCTCCTGCTGACATGTTGTGGCTTCTTTCCAACATTGCTGAGGCTCAGCATTTTGTTTCTGCTGCCCTATTTGACGCTGTGCGCATGGTAGCCAGGGCATCTACCATCTCTGTGGTAGCCAGACGTGCTCTTTGGCTCAAGATCTGGTCTGCTGACACGGCCTCCAAGAGGGCTCTCCCCCTCTCTGTTTGGGCCCAAACCCAAGGATCTGATCAGCGAGGCCACTGGAGGGAAGGCGCCTGTCAAGACTATCCTTCAGGCTCCGTGTTCCTCATCCAAGCCTAAACAGCAGTGGAGGCCCAAGTCCTCTGTGAAGCCCAAATCTTCCAAACCTCCTTCTGCATTACTCGCCGAACCCGGGTCCCCACCCTCAGGTAGATGGCCGCTTATGTCAGTACCTCTCGGCTTGGGAGACCTCTGTGGCGGACCAGTGGGTTTTGCAGGTGGTGGCTATAGGGTACAGGATTCCCTTCACCTCCCTTCCTCCTTCCAGGATCTTCTCTTCTCGTTCTCCCTTGGGAGAGGAAAAGTGACGCCTTTTCGAGGAAGCCATTCAGGCCCTTGTGGACAAGGCGGTCCTGGAATCCGTTCCTCCTCAGGAGAGGGGCTTGGGATTCTACTCCAACCTCTTCGTGGTTTCCAAGAAGGATGGAGGCTGTCGGCCCATTTTGGATTTGAAAGACCTCAACTCCTTTGTGGTTCGGTCCCAACACTGCTAGGAGTCATTGCGCACAGTGATAGCGGCCATGTCCCCTGGGGAATTTCTGGCCTCTCTGGATCTTCAGGATGCCTCTCTGCACATCACCATTCATCCAGAGAGTTGGCAATATCTCCGCTTTGCCTGCGACTGAGGGCATTTCCAGTTTTCTGCCCTCCCCTCTGGCCTGATCACGGCTCCTCAAGTCTTCAACAGAGTCCTGAGAGCATTGATTTCCATCCTATGTCGGAACGCCATCAGGGTCACTCCATATATGGACGACCACCTTCTGAAGGCCTCTTCTCCAGAACTCCTTCATCAACAGGTACAGGACTTCATTAATGCTGTCTCCCATCACGGGTGGATCATCAATCTGGACAAGTCAGACCTTGTTCCTTCCCAAAGGATGGTCTTTCTGGGCATCACTCAGAGGGGGATGGTGTTTCTCACGGACGAAGTGGCTCATCAGATAGCACTGAAGGTCCAGACTATTCTGTCTCAGGATCCAGTTCCAGCCAAGAAGTTGTCATCCTTGGTAAGGAAGTTCATTTCCACCATAGAAGCAGTCCCGTTCACCATGGCTCACACCAGGTAACTTCAGAGGTTTCTAATCCCGGCATGCAGGGGTCGACCAGATCTCCTGGAGAGATCCCTATCTCTCCCTCTTCCCGTGGAGCAGAGCCTCTTGTGGTGGCTCAACCTCAAAAATCTCCTGAAAGACAGACCCTTCCTAGTGCCCTTCTGGACCACAGTAACAACGGATGCCAGCCTCTCCGTATGGGGGTGGTACTGGGGCACTTGAGTGTTCAAGGCCGGTGGTCTCAGGAAGAATATCTCCTTCCCATCAATGTCTTGGAGCTTCAGCCAATATTTCATGCCCTTCAACACTGGACACAGCACCTGGAGGACTGCCTGGTCAGGGTACAGTCTGACAACAGCACAGCGGTAACCAACATCAACAAGCAAGGCGGCACAAGAAGCATCGCAGCTTGGCTAGAGGTCAAGGCTATTTAGTCCTGGGCAGAAGAGCATGTCCCTGCCATTGCCGCCGTTCGTATTCTTGGCATAGACAACATTCTGGCAGACTTCCTCAATTGGCACACGGTGTACAGCAGAGAGTGGAAACTACATCCAGAGGTGTTCAACCTCATCATCCAGCAGTGGGGTCTTCCATGCATCGACCTGATGGCAACCAGGCACAACAGGAAGATTCCAACATTCTGCTCTCGCTGGGCGGATCCCCTGGCTCTGGTAGTGGATGCCTTGTCGATCCTGTGGAATTTCCTTCTGGCATACCTCTTTCCTTGCATTCCCTTGTTGCACAGGGTGCTATGGAAACTGCGACTAGAATCTGATTGCTCCATACTGGCCTTTGCAGGCTTGGTTTCCAGAGCTTCTGGACCTCTGTGGTGGAACCTCTTCGACTTCCCTCCCGTCCGGATCTTCTTCTGCAAGGTTACCTTTGGAAGAAAGAAGTTCATCTTCTTGCTTTGACGGCATGGAGATTGAATCCTCAATTTTGAAGAAGAGTTTATCTTCTGGTGTTTTTGCTATTATGCTTAGGGCCTGAAAGCCTGTTTCCTCTAAGGCCTACCATCGAGTTTGGTCTGCCTTTCTATCTTGGTGTGCTGACAAAGACCTGTCTCAGGATTTTGACCTTCCTACAGTTCTTTCCTTACTCCAGGATGGTGTGGATAAGGGACTCAGTCAGAGTTCTCTTAAGGTTCAGACTTCTGCACTCTGTCTTCTTTCAGAGGCGTCTTGCTCTCATTCCTGATGTCAAGGTTTTCTTCCAGGGTGTTGCTCTTACCCATCTGGTGTTTAAGTTTCCTGCTCCTCAGAAGGAGCTTAACCCGGTCTTGGGAGTACTTCAGCGTCCTCCTTTTGAGTCTTTGGCTACGATTCCTCTATGTATGCTGACGTGGTAGATGGCCTTTCTCCTGGCGATAGTTTCTGTTCGTGGTGTTGTGGAGCTGCATGCCCTGTCTTGTAGGCCACCCTTTTTGGTGTTTCACAAAGACGAGGCGGTGCTTTGCGTTTCTTAAGAGTTTCTCCTGAAGGTGGTGTCTGAGTTCCACATTAGTCAGGAGATTGTTGTTCCTTCATTCTGTCCTAACCCTACTTCTGATAAAGAGAAGGATCTTCATCTGTTGGATGTTGTTGGTTGTCTCATGTTCTATGTCCATCGCACTGAGTCCTTGCGGCAGTCTTACACTCTTTTTGTCAATCCTGAGGGTCCCAGGGCAGGGAAGCCTGCTTTCAAGGTAACCATTGCTTCTTGGATCAAGTCCATGATTCGTAAGGCTTACGAACTTTGGAAGAAGAATGCTCCCTTCAGGGTCACGGCTCAGTCTGCGAGGTCTATTGGGGCTTCTTGGGCCTACAAAAATCCAGCCTCAGCTGATTAGTTGTGCATGGCAGCCACTTGGTCATCTGTGCATCCTTTTCCTAAACACTATCGTGTGGATGTGCTGGCATCAGCTGACGCCAGTTTTGGGAGGAAGATCCTGGAGGCAGCCTTGCCTGTCTAGGATCTCTTTAGTCTCTCAGTACTTTTCATTTTGAGCCCTGTTGGTTCTAGTTCAGTGTGCTGTGTAACCGTTCCTGGGGTTTGTTTTACTCCTGTTCAGTGTCTGACACTTTACGCTTTTTGTTGAGCTCTTCATGATCTGTAGATTTATTGGTACTCTAGTGACTTTGGAGGGCCTGCGCCTGGTCCTTGCCTTTCTTCCCGTCCTGGGGAATTTAATGGTTGGACATCCCAAAGTTACCTGTATTGGATGACCGAGAAAGTAGAATTTTAGTCTTGCCTGTTACATCCTTTTCTCTTAGTCCATACAGGTTACTGGTCTCCCACCCTATCAAGGGACTATGCTTGGCTCTCCTGTGGGAGAACGTGGGGGTCCTTTTCGGGTTCATGCTCACAGGAGTCTTCCTTTACCTTCTTACTACCTAGTCAATAGTTAGTTTTCAAATCTTACTGGATGGGGATCGGCTAGCTGCAAGCAAAGAGGAGGTAGGCTCCATCCAGCAGTCACTTCTCAGAATTGTTTCTGCCTACTTAAAGGAGCTGATTGCCTACCCAAAGTTACCAGTAACCTGCATGGACCAAGAGAAAAGGATTTAACAGGTAAGACTAAAATCCTATTTTTTGGAAATGTGACATGCTATGATGGTGCCATGTTGAAAGTTACTGAGCTCTGCATCATCCGCCATACTACTGCCAATGGTTGTCTATGGATATTGAATTTGCTGTGCACTTTATTTTATACACATCTGCAGTGAGGGTGGCTGAATTGGCTGAATCCACTAATTAGAAGGAGTGTCTACATATGTTTTGGCCATGATGTGTATTTTCTAATAACTTTTAGGACAGGGGGAGGGTATGATTTGAGAAAAAGCTCAAACTGTGAAAATGTATTATTTTCAGTGGGAACCAGAGGAGTAATACATGTATATTGCTATTACAAAGGAGCCACTAAATTGTTTGAAAATGTGATTAATTTTTTTTTAAGCTTGTTTGATAACATAACACGTTAATATATTTTTGGAAAATGAACACACATTAAAAAGAGTATAGCAAAGACCTATAATTTTTGTTTAAGCTGGTACTTATGTTAAACAGTTTGATGTAAAGGAGGATATGGTAATAATTATTACATGACACGGTTTCCCTTTGTTTTTTTCTTTAAGAGGTATTTTTGTTGCGAATACTTTAACTAGTTGAGTCTTGCTGTTTCTAATGTACATCATAGAGGAGCTCATGGTTTCATAATCTATTTCAGTTTGGGTCATGGAAGTATAAGGCAGGCAGGTACGGTTCAGGGATGGAACAAGAGTTTGTGCATGGAAATTTTTTTTTTTAATTATTGTTTATTTTTATGGAGCAGCTGTACCTTGCCAATAGGTAGTGTAATGCATACGTGACTCTGCCCTTTTCCAGCCCAAGGTTGTGACTGGTACGAATCCAGAAACAGAATGTGGTGCTTTCATATACCATAAAATCTCAGGTATAATGTACACCTGTGTAAATTATACCTAAAGTTTTAGGGGAAAACTAGTGCCTATGTATAATACGCACTCTTATTTTCCCTGTCTAACCACAAAGAAACTGTTTTTCAGTGCTGATTCCCCCCTCCCGCCAAGCGCAATCCACTCCCAGCTTGCCTGCTTCCACACACCCCCTCCAGAGTCTGCTGTCATTTCTGCACAGTGGGCAGCATGCTTGCATTTACAAGCCCTCAGGACCTTTTCATTAAGACCTCAAGGTCCTAGTCTGGCAATACCGTAGATCCAGTGCATAGATCTCTGCAGAGATCCCAGCTGCCTCCGGAGGGGGTAAGCAGATAGACAGCATGCCGGGAGCGGATTGCACTGGGGGATCGGAAATAAAGGTCTCTTTTTTTTTTTTTTTTTCCTTGTACAATGCCCCCCCCCCCCCCCCCCCCCCCCACACACACACACACACACACACACACACACACACACACACACACACACACACACACACACTTCATATAATGTGAAGAGGTGCAAACTTGTGCATATTATACTCAAAATGTATGGGTATATAATAACTTAAGTGAGTGGGGTTGCCTGCAAGTAACTTTTTTCCACCAGAAGCTTACCTCTGACAGGTTGATATAACTTTAAATATCACACATATACAAATATCATATGTTAAAACAGAATTTTATATATATATATATATATATATATATATATATATATATATATATATATATATATATATATATAAAATGTTTTATTACATCCCTAAAATATAATCTTAACCCTTTGTGTGCCAGAGGGATACACAACGCGTTGCATACCCCTCTGCTACTCAGAGGGTTAAACTTGCTTTTTACTGTATATGTAATTTGTCAGATTTTTATTTTTTTGCTGAGTGATGAGATACTGTCCGTTAATTATTAGCTCCCACTGCTCTTATTTTCTTCTCTCCAGATCACCCAATCACCATTCCTTGGAACTTTTCAATATAGGCTCCCCAGAGAGGGGACTCCTATACTGCCGCTGGGCAAAATAAACGACCCAAACTGTTTCAAAAGGGGGTGGGGCTTAATCATAGTTGGGGGTGGGACATAAAATAACCCGCGACTATTGGAGGAATAGGCTGGGGAAGGTAGTGAAGAGGGCGGAGAGTGGGCAGAACATGCTGGGAAGAAGGAGAAATGGGCAGTGTGTTATAAAAACTCCCCACACCTGGAGAATCAGCCAGTGCCCCTGAGACCCGGTAATAGCTAAATCCAGAGTCTCCGGGGCAAAACCGGAGAGTTCCTAGCTATGCCAATCACAGGTAATTCTGGCTAATGAGAACCTTGCAAAAGACAGGAATGTCTGCTTCCTCTGAACTTATGTAATACTCTATTTACAGACCTCCAAGACCAGAATTTGTTTAGGTGCTATCAAGAAATAAACAGTATTTAAATGTGTATAACCTGGTTCATTTTTAAGTCTTTGTGTTCCTTTAAGCTTTCTTAATAAATCCATGATCTACTACTACAGTTTAATGTAGCTATGACTTAACACCATCTCCAAATACTGAAATGTTAGAGCTGCTCTAATTAGTCTTCTATATATGTTTTAGTGGCTAGTCTTCCCACATTAGCCTTTTTATGCCCAGATTTATAATGGCTACCAGATTTTTCAGACATACAAACATGGTTAATAAAGAATGGTTTCCACCTGTACATTTTTTTGTGTCAAATCCTCTTGAAAACAGAGAAATTGCCAGCAAAAATAAATTGCCTAACTTGTGGAAAATGCCAGCTTGCTAGCATGTGTCTGACTCCTGCCTTGGATTACTATAAAACGATCATAACTTTATCTATAGCTTAAGTCCATGATTCTCAAACAGGGTACGGAACACCCACTTACACTGCCCTTTCTTTTCCATAAAGTATTTGAAAAAATGTGAATGCTGAGTTTTATCTGTATGTTTATGGACATTTTAAGCACAATGTTTGTTTTTTGTTCTATTATAGAAAACTAAAAATAACTATATGTTTATGCATTCATATCCTTTGTTTCTCCTTGATAATTGATCTATAACATGTTAAGGGTGCCCTGAAAATTCCAGTGTGTTACGGTACCTTGAGCAAAAAAGGATGAAAACCGCTGTGTAAAATCTGTGCAAGTGTTTGAAAGCTCCCTTGTAATTTTTGTACATTTTTGTAATATTAATTTATTCATCCTTTATATGCAGCTTCCAAGCAAGCAAATATCTTTTGAATATTAACTATCCAAAAATGTATATCAGTTTGTCTGTTTCCAGAACTATTGAAAAATAGATGTTGAATTAATTTGTAAAGTATATCTAAAGTAGCTGTTGTTTACCGATACCAACTTTTTATCTAGTATCACTGCATTCTAAGAAATTCTGCAACATTCTAATCACTTATTGGAAACCTATTGAGTAGTAAGTCAGGTATGTGTGCATTGCTGTCTACATTCTTCCACCGAATAGTCATTATGCACATGACTTGCTCATGCCGAAGGTTTTTCTTTGAGTCAGAGTTCTCTAACATTTCGAGTTACAATGTTTTGTTGACCTCTTGTATTTGCAATTAACGGAAATCTGTTGACAGCATTTAATAGATGTGGATAATTACCTTTAGATCTTTGTTCCATTTATGATTTCAAATAAGTTTGACTATGCCACGCAAGATACTTTGTTTATTAAAAAAAAAAAAAAAAAAAAAAAAAAAAAAAATAGTTATATACTGTGGCAGAGGTTCAATTTATTTAACGTGATTCTCTTTTCAACCTAATTTACTATGTAACTATGGCAACAATTACCCTCAGATAATGCTGGCAATTCAGCTGAACAACTATACCATTACATAGTAAAATATCAGATCTAACTATTTGTTTAATTGTAGTCTTGTAGCATAAAGTACAGGTTTTCACACTTAAACTGGAGAGCAAATGATATATTACAATAATTCCAGAATAAAGCTTTTCATTTCCTTACATGCAATTGTCTTGCATGGTATTTGTGTACACCCTAGCTCAAAGTAATTCAAAGTAAAAATACTTAACTAACGGATTGCACTGTTTTGTTCTATTGTACTCTTTTTATCTCTGTCAGCTAAGCACACAATAACTTTAGTGTCAGAAAGGCCTACACATAAATGGATAGCAATGTTATCCTGGAATGACACTCTCATGAAGTCTGTTCAGAATGGCAGATTAAGCATTTGAATAAATTCTTCTCTGCTGACAAACTGCAAAAACATTTTTTTTTATACTTTTCGGGCGAGATTTTAAATGCCACAAATAACAAGACATCCATGTAGGATTCCTTGTATTGCAAAATATATTGTTTATAAAAAGTAAATGTCTCCATTTAGGCCTTAGTAATCTGTCTATTTTGCCGCTGGAGGAGAGTGCAAAACTTTTATTTAGGTCCACTGTGACTGGTAATTTAAGAGATTATTGTTTTGAGGTTGATAGTTGTATAGCTTCCAATATTTTTAAATGCCCCAAGAGGGACACTTTTTTTATGTGGTGTTTCTGGGACAAAACTGGTAGGTGAGGCATTACTTACAATTTTTCTTTTGCTGACCTATTTTTATTTTATTGACCTATTTATGACTCTCTTTATAACAGAATAAATGATTTGGCTCAAAATCAAACTTTGTTTAACCCTATGAGTGCCAGAGGGGTACACAATGCATTGCAAAGCAATGCTTTGTATACCCCTCTGGCACTCAGAGGGTTAAAGAAACCTTAATGTGTGAGTTTTATCACTGTGGAACAATGATCACGTTTTAACCAAACAGCCTGATCTGAAATGATGGACACCAGAGGTAGAGGGATTTGGGTCTCAAAGATGAACTTTCCCTCTTGAAGAGGGACACTTTGGAGTTATGCGGATTTCTGTTTTGGTTTTGGCCTCTAAGTAAATAAATGTGATATTTCAGAGGAAAACAGCTGTACCATAGGGCAGAATCAAAACTTTTTTTTAAATGGGGCTTTTAACGCTTTGAATGCATTGTTGAACTCTTAAACTAGTCTTTTAAGAACTTGAATGCTAGTCTTTGGGAATTAGGGGCTTTTTTTGTATCTTCCCTGTGATGGTGTTGGTTTGCTCTAGAATTGCCCCCTCTTGTTTAACTCCTTAAGGACCAGGAAAATCTGGGGTGGATTTCACTTAAGGACCGGAGCAGTAAAATTAAAGAAAACTGGAAAAAAAAAAAAAAAAAAAAAAAAAAAAAAAAGCCATTTTTATTTTTTCTCTTGTTTTCTCAGTTGGGCGCAAAGGGTTACATTTTTATGAGTGGTCATTCATACCTACAAAATGGGCAGTTTTACATGGGCACTGTTTCCTCTAGGTGAAAATCCCCATCTCCCTCTTTCCCACCCTATTTTCACATATTTTTAGTGACAAGATTTTGTGGTGTGTATAAGTGTATTACATGGCTCCACAACAATCACAGTGCCATTACTTATTGTTTACACTTTGACTATTTAAACATTGTATTCTTTCTTTTTTATATTTATATTGACCTGCATCCAGCCAGCCCCCAGCACTGAAGGGGTTAATACCCCCAACTCCTGCAGGATTTTTATTTGCTAGGTGTCTGCTTTCTGCTTCTCTCTCCCCCTTATTTTGATAGTAAGGGAGAGGCACAGATCAGACACAAAGTCAGTGTGTCAAGCACACTGCCTTTTTGAATGCAAATGCCGGTACATGTGATCACTCCTGGAGTGATCACATGAACTGGCAGACTAGTCAAGGACTGAAGCTGAGCGCTCCTGTCCCGGCCCGGAGGCAGCGAATTTGTTATAATACCAGAGAAAATATAAAGCTTTCGCCATTACCAACATAATGGAGAGATTGTACACATTATTAGGGGGGATCCTAACTGCAATCTAAATGAAACATTATTAACCCTTGACGCACTGGTCCTAGGAAGATGACAGTCCAGCCATGGAATGCCATACTTTTCTCTCTGAGCATCCTCAAATGCATCCCTAGTACACAGATACCCAAAACATATATAGGAGAGAAATGTCCTTCCCTGGGGCACCATTTGAAGGTACTGAAAACTATGGAATTTTCATGTTGTATTCATTAGCTACTGTGCTAAAAATGGCACCCAATTGGTATGAGTTGACATACTGTAGGAAGAGCCAGAAGCTCAAAACTATGCCAGTTACAATCTCTAATTGTTCTTATACTTTTCAAACATGGCTAGTATTCACAAATATTTTGCAGAATGTTTTTTTTTTTTTTTTTTTTTTTTTTTTTTTTTTTTTTTTATAATAAACACTTGCATCACTAAAATCTGTATGGAATTTCATATTTGTATCAGTACCTAGTGCCAGCCTGTAAAATGACCCCCTATTGGTTATATACCATAGTGGGTACCCGGAGGAATAAACTTCACCTACCTGTTTTCATTTGAAATTGACTACCTGCACTCAAATGGTCATAATCATTAGCGTTATGAAGAAAAGGCAGGCAAAGTAGGCACTCACAGCATTAATGAGGGGTTGTTTACCTTTTTACCCTTAGGCCGGCGCGAATAAATACATATGTTGGCGCTATAGGAAAAATGTATACATTTTTCAATTTCTACCACTTCGTGATGCTAAAAACGTTAAAAATCATGGAATTTCCTACTGTATTCAGTGCATACCATCAGCCCAAGAACATTGGTATCTCTTCTCTGAGTTGACATATTGTATGGTAGTGCCAATACTGCCACTTTGTTTTGTTTTGTTTGTTTGTTTGTTTTTAATTATCGTCCTGCTCAAAATGGAAATAACCATTAGAGATGCGAAGAAAAGCTATGCAAGACATACCGTTTTTTTGTTGTTGTTTTTTTTTTTTTTTTTAAAGTAGACATTCACCCACTTTAAACCAGGGATCTTTTGCCTTTTTAACCCTAATCTGGTGTGCATAGATTTTTTTTTTCCAAAAGATAGCACCTCTTCAGCAAATATCTGAAATATTTAAGAAAAATGACAGCAGATTGGTATGGGTCAATGATACTATATGGGGTGTCAAAATAACAAAACTATGGCAACTGCAATCTATCATTTTTCATACATTTTAAAATATAACTTATGTGTACTAAAATGTTTGTATTAAAGTGTTAGTAATGTCTAAAAAAAAACTTTTTTGCATTTAGAAGAGCTTAAAAAGCTGAGCCACTCGCCTGTCAGTACCTCCTCCGTGTCTCCTTCACATCGAGCAGCACTGCTGCTACAATGTAGACAGGGCTCCATACAGCACATACTCAGGCAAGGTAGGCAACAGCTGGATGACCTATACAACATATTATGGTTAAGTAAGCGTATAATATTGATACCATGAGTATAGGCATGAACATACTCTGTTACTTAAACAACGTGTCAGAGTTAAACATGAAAGAAATTACAAATTATTAAAGCATCTGTTCACAAAATAACCCTTAAGCAGAAAACGAAATATGTAGATGGCTCAGAATGGTATTAAATGTATCCTCATAAAACATATAGAGGTATATCAGTACTGGAGATAACACATAATTACAGGAAACTACTGGCATGATAATAAGATCAATATGAGAGAGAGCTCCAGTATCTTTAATATTTTACCACATTTCAGAATGTATGTGCTCAGTGTCTTGCAGATGTGGTATATCTCTTTATCAAAAAAGTCAATGTCTACTACAGGATAAATATGTACGTAGAAAAGATCCTGTAGAGATGTACAGTATTAGATTTGGGCTTCATATATGATGTATGCATGTATTAACATACCCAATATTCACCAATCCCATAAATTAGGAAATAAATAATTCCCAATTCTTATCATAGAGAACAATCTTCCGGTATTGTTATATATGTATCAGTCTCCATTGTCTATGTGGTGACTAAATATCATGATCACTGCATTTATATTTAAAAAGGCCCACAAGATACATATTCCACACCAGGGATTGATAAGAGAGGACAGTCGTGATGTAAAGATGTTATAGGCAGCCAGTCCCATCCAAATGTGCCCATGGAACATTTCTGTTGACAATATAGGGTTATACAAAGGTATCTCTTCCTGGTGGGATAGAGTCTCATTGGTACAATGAGGTTCTAATCCTTTCTTTGGAGGTCAACCACTGAGCTATACGTAACCCATGCAATAAGAGGTCATATAATATATGGTACTGTGCAAAAGTGTTAGGCAGGTGTGAATAAATGGGGTAAAGTAAGTCACGTTACTAATTTATTTTTTGTCAATTAACAAAATTATAGTAAGACTTTTGCACAGGTGTGTGTGTGTGTGTGTGTGTGTGTGTGTGTGTTATATGATAGTAGAAGGCCAACACTCACAGCACCTTTATCTTACTAAACCGAATGTCGATTAAGTACATTTGATTTTACGAAAGTCCTGTGAGTGCTACCATAACATATGTATATATAATATAATAGCTGGTATTGATTTCCTATGCAATTGCAATAGGCCAGCAACACTGGTAACATTAAGGCACTTACTGCCCTTCCTTACCTCTCTCCTCAATCCTGTGCTTTTTTGCATTCTAAGAGTGGAGGAGTAATCAGTAGAAGTGTTGATGCCCCCACCCCCCAATGAGGCCTGAATATTTGTACTGTTTATAGTATGTGATCCTGCACTGTTTAAATTAAATGCTCATGGTTGCTCAGATGGCCACTGGAGTGATCATGTCAGTTTTAAGCTGGCTTTGAAGCGTATGAAAAGTCCTGTCTTTCACGCATGGCTAGTTTTGAAGCTTCTGCCTGCACAGGAAGCACAGGGGAAATCTTGTAAATCATGAGGTTGCCACCCAAAAGGTTAAATAACAGCATTGTTGTATAATTTCAGAATTTCTTTACATAATTTGCATTTGGGAATTTAAAATATGGACCTTGTTATGAGTCTTACCTAAGCTAGCTCTTTTCTCACAATAATCATGTTTTGTGTGGTTTGAAATAAACGCAAATACTTAAGCTATGGCTTATTCTGATGGAAAACATTCATTTTTATTTCCATTGAACACAAGTATTGTGTTCCTGTCAGTTAAACTTTGTGATCCACATTTTATTTTTCTTGTTGGTTCTATTTGTGTATTTTCACATAAGTAAATATTACATTGCAAAGTACCTTATGACATTCTAAC
This sequence comes from Rhinophrynus dorsalis, assembly GCA_037306005.1. Lineage (NCBI taxonomy): Eukaryota > Metazoa > Chordata > Amphibia > Anura > Rhinophrynidae > Rhinophrynus > Rhinophrynus dorsalis. Next base: position 258,087,157 of record CM074720.1, on the reverse strand, counting down.
GTTTGACTTGCTTTGTATAAAAAATACAAAGAGCCAAGACTTCTCCAGGTGCATGATGCCAGATACAAAAGGTCCCAACTGGTGAGTTAGGTCAATAAATTGAATATTATTACACTCAAATTATGTCTGTCATTAGATGCAGATATAAAATATAAGTTTTTAGCAAAGTGCACTAACCAAAACAGAATTCTGTACTCAAGCAGAACTGTAGGCTTTGAGTAAGTATAAATAGAAGAAAAAGAAAAGATTGCAGAGCCTCCAAGAGCAACACGTTCTTTGGAGAGAATGAAATTATGGCTCCCTAGTATCCTAAAAACTCACCAGATACAATTTAAAGGCGTAACTAAAGTATTTGTAGCAGCAGTGATGCACAGGAGTCGGTGATCCAAATAAATCCTCCTTAAATTAATTTAATCAATAAAATAAAGATTCAGCAACCCAATGCTTTTCGTGTTATACTAAACACTTCATGAGGTGTTATTGTTAGTTCCAAATAAAGTTTGCAATATTTAAAAAAAACAAAAACAAAACTTTAAAGGGATAGTAATACTTAAAATGTAAAAAAAAATATGTTGTAGGGTTTATCCTCCTGAGTAAAACAAGAGTACTCCCACTGCTGAAAGGTGTTTCATTCAAAATTATTCATTTTAAAAGTTTAGTTTTTTAGGTGCAATATCACGGTGGCCTGAAATTGTACAGTGGCACTGTTGCTACACCATCCTATGGAGATTTATGGTCAATTGACCAGAGTTGTACATAGGATCGTGTAGCAACAGCGCCACTGTACAATTTCAGGCCACTGTGATATTGCACCTAAAAAATTACAGTTTGAAAATGAATAACTTTTGAATGAAACACCTTTCAGCAGTGGGAGTACTCTTGTTTTACTCAGGGGGGTAAACCCTACAACATCTTTTTTTTTTTTTTTTTTTTTATATTTTAAGTATTACTATCCCTTTAATACCTTTTCTTCTGATGATGTTCATTGCTCAGGGTCCTTTGGAGTTCCCACTCTGCTTCTGTGTTCCATACTCAATCAGTCTGTGTTTGTGATCCAAAGCTGGAATGCATATCGGACAATCCAGCAGAAAAGCTTCTAATCTATTTAAAAAATTAAAAGATGCATATCCTATATAATAATATGCTAGGATGTTTGTCAGAAGCCGTCATGCGCAGTAGAGACTTGCCTTAACACACAGAATGCTGGGAGCACAGAATGCTGGGAGTTCTGTGCTGGGAACATTCTCTGCTTTTGGGCAGTCTCTACAGTGCATGACTGCGTCTGTGGCAGGACACAGAGCGGGACCGGCCTCTTAGCCCTTTGAGTGCCAGGGGGTTAACATCACCCGGACCGTGGCCCGTGTACATGGGCTTTTACACTAGTATATAATATATGAACAAAAGACCACCATAAAAAGTTTACAATAACATGAAACGCATTGGGTTGCTGAGTATTGAAGTTATTGATCAAATTAATAATAATATATTTGGATCACCAACTCCTGTGTGTCACTGCTACTACTAATACAATTTAAAGGCATAATTAATTCAAGTATCCTGTGAGTTTTTAGGATAGTGGGGGTCCATAATTACATTCTCTCCAAACAGTTTGTTGCTCTCCACCCCTTTTCTTTTTCTTCTATCATTTCTGTAGTATTTGTTCTGCAACACATACACGACTAGTGTATTAAAGGGCAGCAATAAAATAAGAGAGCTCAGAAGAGTCAGTAAGGACACACTTTAATATAACATTTGATCATTTGAAGACCCATACAGAAAGGTGAAAGCGACAAAGGACCCAGGAAAAGGGATCCCATAATTTAGAAGATTGGTTCTGGAAATGTATGACTGTCTCATAGTAGTTTTCTTGTACAGAAGATCCCTTTAGAATCTTCTTTTTATTAAATTATTGACCCTTTAGATATCTTTGGACTGTCCTGTACTATATTATTTTATTTTTATTTCATTTTCTTCTTTGTTTTGTTTGAGTTCCTATTTAAACATTGTTTTTTTTAATTGAAAAATAGTATATATAATGGTTTTATATACAAGGGTTTTCGATCTTAGAGTAGCACCTAGATAATAATTATGTATTTTGAGAGTTGTCAAGGACAACTATTACATTGAAGGTACCCCCTAAGCTGGCCGCCTCCTTTAAGTGCATGCTGACTGAGGAAGGTGGTATGGCAGTGTGAACCCTGGTGGATGAACTAGAGATGGGACGTTCACGGAGATCTGAAAAGAGGCTATCTGTGCTCTCTTGCTGATACAGTAAGACACTGAAATGCAGGATTTTGTAGTTCTGGCTAGCTCAACTATCCTATCCTTTCTCACCATAATATTGCATTTTGTGGTCATGCAGGATTCATCTGAACAGTCCAGAGTTGCACGGGGTAGTTGAATGCTTTTTACATAGGAACAGCTTGAAAAACATAATTGCTCTTTATGTGTATGGGCAGTAAAATTTAATAAAATAACAGTAGTCTTACTGCCGGGCAATGTTTTTTTTCTTTTCATTCAAATCTATTACAGATCACTTTTTTTTTTTTTTTTTTTTAATTGAACTGCAGTTTTCTGTTCTGGTCACCAGGTGATTCTGTTTCCGTCTCTTACTATAGAGGGTGCAGTCTGACTAAAGTTATCTGCGTGAATTCTGTAAAATAAAACATTGCCTTCTGGGCACCTGTTGGCATTGTTGCTGATAGTTTAATTAAATGGGCTGTAATTATTAATTTTAATCTGCTGCTCACTATTTCAGTTATTGTTGTCAGTTTTACTCTTTAAAATGATGCCCTTCTGAAGTGATTATAGTTTTATTCTCCTCTCCCTCCTCTTTCACTTATGCAAATGTCTCAGCACTGAGGGAACCGATAAGGTGGACGGACCATCAGCAGAGCAAACAGGATTTAAAATCGTTCACTGTTAATAATTTTTACTGTACCTTCAGCACTATCAACATGGCTGTCGTGTTTGGGGCTCATGATTTATAGAGAGGGATGTTCTTTCTTGCCAACTATGCTCAGTTGGTGGAAACACTGTATGAGTTCCCTAATTGGCCTCAAAGTGGAGGGATGGAGGAAAATAAAACTAATTTCAGAAGGTCAGCATTTAAAGGGTACCACTCACACAAGACCCTTTGAGTGCCAGAGGCTTACGGAAAGCATTGCTTTGCGTACCCCTTTGGCACTTAAAAGGGCTAAATGTTGAATGACAGATATAAATATCTTTATGCATTACTATTACTTTCTTTGATTGTTTTGCTCTGCAGGAAAAACACTATTAAATATTTTACAACAAGACATTATTGCTTCTTTTTGAGTCTGGGGTTCTGACTCAGAATGCCAGCTTAACAGCAGCATTTGCATTACTGCTCACACCTAAGGTTCTGTATATCCTTCGATGTTCTATCCTTTACATTTTGCTCTTGTTCTTCTTAATTTGTATGTGTCTAATGCAGTATTATCAAAACGAAGGCACTGTGGCTATTTGTGTCCCTTGGACATGACAAATATTGCCCTTGACACAAATTCTATTGCATAAGAGCAATGGGACTACTTAAAAAACAGATTCTTGTCTGATCCTTCACAAACATGCAGATATTTAATGCGTAGCACAAACGTTTATGCAAAATAATTTATTAACTAAGCTATGGATTGCATGTAATATTTTATTTAAACTGTTTTTATTCATGCTTGCCTCTAATTCCAGTAGTATGTGACCCATGAATCACTGTTATTTTCTCAGTCTGGCCCTTGAGGGGAAAAGTTTGGACACCCTGCATAATGAATGCAAGATGTATTTATGTATACAATGAAAAAACATAACGGGTGGTTTCCTTTTGTCTTACAGAAACGTGCAAAGGGACAGGCTTTATTTCTCAAAGTCTGTGAGCATCTGAACTTACTGGAAACTGATTATTTTGGCTTGCTCTATCAAGAGAACACTGACCAGAGGGTAAGATTTCATATGTTGATAACATTATACATTTATACTCACGGACTAAAACTTTGGACTCATTAGCTTAGTGGATAATTGGTACCCAACATAAATGGATTTTTGAAATGGTGTGTGATCATACATAGCCTGTGGTGAAAAAAAAAAAAAAAAGTATTAATTCTAACCTTTTGTTTGTTATTTGATAGCCATGAGATCTCCATGTATCACATTTTGTAGTCTAGTCATCCCTTAAGGAGGAGAGAGATGCACAACACTGCTACTTGCATGCAATAATCAATATAAAAAAAACAAATCAAAAGAAAACCCTTTGGTATTTATGTAAAGTGAGACTCTCAGATAGCAACGGGCCTGCATCTTACTCCTAGAGAGCCTGCAAATTTGTATTGCAGGCTTGTTCCTAGTCGAGCGTCTCTGACTGTCAGTCTCCATTTGGTATTTATCTTTGACTGTGTGTGCAGTTCTGTGACTGGTGTACTCTAGCAATGGGAATATGATGAGAATCTGAGAAACTGGGACATTCCTTATGACCAATACATATACACATGCAGCATGTAGAAATGAAATGGACGTAATGTGGGCAAACTGGTTCTTATCTGTCACATGTATCTCATGTTTAGTATGCATGTTCTTATATATTAGGAACATGTATGTTTTCTTGAAGGATGCTTGTAATTCCTTATTGATAAATTAAACCATACCATTTACAACATATAAATACCCAGTTGGCTAATAGATAAGGAAATTAATTTTTTCTATGGTGGTTAGCTCATTGCACCTTGAAAAATAAACGAACACCAAATAATAACCCCCCCCCCTTTACTGTAATTCTAACATCCTAATGCCTCTATGATTTTGATTTTGTCTTGGATGTCACGCTCGTGGAGGTGGACATGACAGTTATTAGCAGGACCACAGAACACAAACTGTGTTCTATGCACATGGTAATCTTAACACTTTAAGGTCAGGAGGCTTGTGATGTGCATTGCGCACCACTCTGGTCCTCAACCCTTTGAGTGCCAGAAAGGTATCCAATGTATTGGATACCTCTCTGGCACTCAAAAGATTAAAGGGTTAAGTAGACTGTGTACTTTGCATGCTTGAGTGAAAACCGCCAGCAACTGTTATTTCCACCTCCGTGGACCTTACATCCACGACTGATTGAAGGTGTTCTCTCTTGAACAAAGGCACAGGGGAAACAAGGCTCCCCAGCAATTTAAAGGGACACTAATGTCCAATAGTAACTTTGTTTTGTAGACTATAAAAAATTAAATTTTCTCTGTCGTCCAGTACAGGTTACTGGTAACTTTGGGTAGGCGATCCACCCCTTAAACTAGCCAGGAACAATTCTAGAAGTGAATGCAGGGGGTGGAGCCTACCTTCTCTCCTTGGCTGCAGCTAGCCAGTCAGCTCCAGTAAGATTTCTTCCTTGGTGAAGACACAGGCAAGAGAACAGTTCTGCTATAGTTTTAGCTAATTTTTTATTTTTCTGTTCGAAATGGAATACCACCATTAGGTGGATTACCATAACTGACCACACCCTTAGATGTGGTTAGCTCAGTATCCAGGTGCTTTTTGTGGACCTTCAGCCCTGGGGGGGGGAATCTCGGCTACAGGTTCTTTCCTCAGGAGTTGCCCACTGAAGCTTCTTCTTAATACATGGTAATCTGAAGACCTGCAGGAAAGGTGAGCAGCCCTTTGAGTGCTGCAGGTTCACATGTCCCGCAATGCCCCTCCGCACAGGGGTTTTCCTTTGTAGTTCCTATTGCACACTCCTGCACTTACTGGGTTTATCTGTATGTCTGTTGGGTGTTTTGGAGCAAGTTTCTGTGGTATCTTAACCCTTTAGCTACTTGTTTTGCATCTTCTGGGGGTTTATTGGCACTTTCCATACTGGGTTCAGTGTTTTTTGGGTCTGCTAACATGTTCTAGTGATGTTTCATGTAACTTTAATTCACAGTTTCAACTATGCAAAATTTGTTTAGCGCATGGACGCCATTGCTCCATTCACTTCTATGGGACTGTACAGTTTGGGACTGTACAGTTTGGGACATGTCTCTGCAACCGCTCAACGTAGCGACTTCAGAGATGGCTCATTTTAATTGTCTGTCCTTGCTCTGTCATCCAGTAATGTGTGTTGGGGGGCTCAGGGGGCTTCGGGTACTGTTGGGGTACTTTTTCTGGGAAAACTACATTTCCCATTAGCGCTTGCTTCGTGTGCTCATTTCTGATTGGCTCCCGCCACGGCAGCCATTTTGTACCTTTTCCAGAACGAGTATCCTATGCCGGGCTTGGACTCTCCTTCTCTCCTCTGCAGATTAAACTTTCACCCCAGAAATAGCTAAAATGCACTTATCTGGCAGACGAAGGGTTAATTTTACACACTATTTTGCTGATTCCTTATACTTTAAAAGTTTTGACACTGAGAATGGCTAATCCTTTAGAGCTTTGGGGCCAGGCCTAAGGCTAAGGACGCTGGGGTCTCTGTGTCCCCTGTTGCACATTGCTCCTCATGTCATTCAGGGTTACCTAGAGATTTCTCAGGTAATTTATGCCCAGCATGTTCTGATGTCCCTGAATCTTTCACAGGGACCTCCAGCCATGCATTAGAGCCAGTTTGGGTGCAAGAGTTCAAGGCTGCTAATAGAGACCTCTGGTCTACAATGCAACTCTTTACATCCCATTTACAGGGGGTCTTCCACTCCTGGCAGACCCCTTTTTCCGTCAGATCTTCCCTGCCGAAACTGCAGGGAGTACCTGATGTATCAGATTCCTCTGAGGAGGAACTGTTGGTGGATTCGGATGTTGAGGAATGTTCTGCTGCGGGCTACTCTCAGTTTTTTGGGGACCCCTTTGAGGCTGGTCCTGATCCCTCGGCCGAGGGCTTGATCAGAGCCGTCTTAACTACCCTAAACATTCCCTTAGTTCAGGAGGTTTTTTCCAATCCCTCTGATGTATTTCAGGAGCTTAAAAAGCCCTATACTTGTTTTCTACCTAAACCCACTCTTGACCGCCTTTTCTCTGATGAGTGGAAGTCGCCAGACAGAAAGCCTTCTGTTTCCAAGAAATTTGCCGAGCTTTACCCCTTCCCTGAGGCGGCGCTTGCTCCGTGGGTTCATCCCCCCAAAGTGGATGCTCCTATCTCCAGGCTATCTAAGTCCACTGCCTTGCCAGTTGCTGATGCATCCGCTCTGAAAGGCTGGACTGACATGAAACTTGAGGTCTCCCTCAAGTCCATTTTTGCCACTGCTGGTACTGCCATGCATCCAGCTTTCGCTGCAGCATGGGTGAACCGGGCCATTGTGGTCTAGACTAAACAGCTCACCCTGGCTGTCCGTCCGGATGCTCCTACTTTGGATATGTTGCGGCTTCTTGCCAATATTTCTGAGGCCCAGCACTATGTTTCTGCTGCGTTATTTGATGCCATCCATTTAGTGGCAAGGGGTTTTTACCATGACTGCGGTTGCTAGACAAGCTCTTTGGCTCAAGATCTGGACTGCTAACACTGCTTCCAAGAAAGCCTTGCTCTCATTGCCTTTTCAAGGCACGTCTTTGTTTGGGCCAGATCTTAAGGATCTGATTAGTGAGGCCACAGGGGCAAGAGTACCCTTCTGCCTATGGTCCCCAAGAAAAAGACTCCTCTCAAGCGTAATCGGCTTTTTTGTTCCTTCCAGATTGAGACACGTCCACTGACACAGGCGGTTCCCTCAGCTCCGTGTTCCTCCTCCAAGCCCAAACAGCAATGGAAGCCCAAGGTCTCCTCCAAGCCTTCTTCAGAATTACTTGCCGAACCCAGGTCCCCACTCAGCTGTGGGTGGCTGTCTGCGTCACTACCACAGGACTGCATTCATGCTCTCGCCCATCACGGGTGGATCATCAGCATGGACAAAACAGATCTTGTCCCTTCCCAGTGTCTGGTCTTCCTGGGCCTTGACACTCAGCAGAGCATGGTGTGTTCACGGACGAGGTGGCTCACCAGATCGCCCACAAGGTTTCTGCTGTTCTGGCTCACGATCCAGTTCCAGCCAAGAATCTGTCCTCTCTAGTGGGTAAATTCATCTCCACCATAGAAGTGGTCCCATTTGGCATGGCTCACACCAGGGAACTCCAGAGGTTTGTGATCCAGGTGTGCAGGAGTCAGCCAGACCTTCTGAAGATGTCTGTATCCCTCCCTTTTCACGTGGAACTGAATTTGTCGTGGTGGCTCGACCTCTCCAATCTGCTGAAGGGCAAGTCTTTCCTCGTATCCTTCTGGACCACGGTGAAAACGGATGCCGGCCTCTCCGGATGGGGAGCGGTCCTGGGTCGCCAGAGTGCTCATGGTCGGTGGTGTCCGGAGGAATCTCTCCTTCCCATCAACGTGTTGTAGCTTCGGGCAGTGTTTCATGCCCTTTGTCATTGGACACCTCAGCTGGATGACTTCCCAGTCCGGGTACAGTCCGACAACGCCACGGCCGTGGCTTACATCAACAAGGAGGGCGGAACAAGAAGTCTCACCACTTGGTTAGAGTTCAAGGCTGTTTTGTCCTGTCTAGGACTTCCTTCACTTTTGAGCCCTGTTGGCTCTAGTTCAGTGCGCTGTGTAACAGTTTCTGGGGTGTTGTTACCCCTGTTCAGTGTCTGTTGACATTGTTATTGTTTTTGTTGGGCTACCTCTGATCTGATGATTCATATCTGCACTGGTGACTGTGGGGTCCTTGCGCCTGGTCCTTGCCTTACTTCTCGCCTCTGGGAAACTCAATGGTTGGACATCCCAGTGTTACTAGTAACCTGTATTGGATGACAGAGAAAAGAGGATTTTAGTCTTACCTGTTAAATCCTTTTCTCTTAGTCCATACGTGTTACTGGTCTCCCACCCTGTCAAGGGACCATGCTTGGCTCTCCTATGGCAGACTGTGGGGGTCCTTCAGGGTCATGCTCACAGGAGTCTTCTTTTTTCCTTCACTATCTAGTCAATAGTTAGTGTCTCAAATCTTACTGGAGCTGATTGGCTAGCTGCAGCCAAGGAGGGAAGGTAGACTCCACCCCCTGCAATCAATTCTAGAATTGTTCCTGCCTACTTAAAGGGGTGGATCGCCTACCCAGAGTTACCAGTAGAGTTACCAGTAACCTGTATGGAATAAGAGAAAAGGGTCTAACAGGTAAGACTAAAATACATTTGTTTTTTTTTAATCTCCAAAACAACATAGTTATTATTGGACATTAGTGTCCCTTTAAATGTGACTATTAAATGCTTGTATGGTAGGAAGGTCTACAACACATTGCTGTACAATACGCTAAAGATCTCTCTAGCATTTAAGGGGTTGAAAAGCTCAATTTAAATTAATGGTAAATTTGGGTAATTTTTTTGTTCGCTATGATGCTGTTTGTTTACACCATTTCTTCTTGGTACTTCAGTGTCAGTGTCTCACAAATTTTTAGGTTTCCTGCTTCTTTGTCTAGTTAACTTCCTGTTATAAAACAGGCATATCATTTTGTTGAACTGTTCAAGTTTTGTTTTTCTCATGGTGGTATTCATGCATTGCACACCCCTTTGGAAACCCCTTGCATATGTTCGTTTTCCTGGGGGAAGCTGTAAGAAAATTCACATTTTGAAGTTACACATTTAAATGCTTCAATTATTTTCTTTGCAAGATGATCTAACAGGTTTTGACACTTCCAGAATGCAAAGCCTTTTCTGACTTCCCCGTGCTATTGTGACGAATAATCATTATAGATATTTGTCTGTAGTGTTAAGTGGGAGGGGGGGTATTGGTCTTTCTTTTGGCACAGACACACTCTGATTTAGTTTTTCCTGTTGTGACCGCTGACTCTTTAGATTAAATTGCCTCTGTTCTGTGACCTCCAGCCCAAGTTGTGTTGAATATTCAGTGATGTGTTTTTCCATCCCTGAGCAGTCAGTACAGTGACCCATTTATGAGCCAGCTGTTATGATGGATTGCAGCTGCAGAGCAGGCGAACGGAATGCCAGGCACCCTTGTATGTGGAGTACCGTGGTTGCTCTTAGACACAGTGCCAAAGGTACCAGAAGATGGGGATCCCAGTAACCCATGACATCAGTATTCTATGCAGCTGGTAGACACAGCTTCAAGGAAAAAGTGTCCTACTCAGTTATATTTTTAGATCAGTGGTGGTCTGTGAATTTAGCATCTTGTGTGTAAATATATGCTAATGTAGAAGCATATACCAGATAATAATCAGCAGTGTTCTGTGTAAAATATTAACCCTTTATGGACCAGTGAAAGTTGTGCAACACATTGCTTTAAGAGCTGATTTACCCTCTTGTCCTCAAATGGTTAAGGGATATGAATTTCATTGATTTTGGACCAAATAGATGCATCTACTTTGTACTTTTGTGACTTGGACCAAAGAGAGTACACACGCTGAAGCAACTGAAAGGGCTGTTTGTATTTATATAAATGTTGCTATGTTATTTATACATACGGATGTATGGTCTAACAGCAGGGTGTTTTTTTTTGTTTGTTTTTTTTGTGTGTGTGGGTTTTTTTTTTTGTCTGTTTTTGTGGTTTTTTTGTGTTAAATGGACGAATGAATTAATTATTGCACCAGTGCAACTCCAGTGGCCTTCATCACAAGCAGCTTCACTTCAGAGTATTTATTGTAGATGGGGTGGTGAACACTGGTCCACAACAGCTACCGACAGTGTATGTTTTCAGGATATCCCAGCTGGACTAATTAGTAGCTTTGTCACTATAATTGGTCTCCACATGCTCATTCAGGGATATCCTGAAAAAATGCACTGTTGGTAACTCTTGAGGACCAGGTTTGGCTAGCTCTGTACCACAACATATGAGCGCTGTGGCTCATATCGGTGGACAGTATTGCCATCAATTCGACTTTATTGCAGGAAAGACCTATACGCCAGTCTCATACCATGCACAGGGAAAGAGTGACATTTCATGCTATTTCTAAAAAAGGAATTGAGAAAAAGAGTGTTCCAAAATGTCCACAGATTGCCCAGTGTCCTTCTCTTGGTGCAAGCTGCTTAAGTGGAGGAATTTAGCTTTTGTAATTTACATTAGGCAGGGTAGTGATAAAAGATTGACTTCAATACTGATTTTAGTGTGAACACACGTAGTACATTCACCCCAATGTCCTTTTCTAACCCTTTGAGTGCCAGAGGGGTTAGCAACACATTTCAAAGCAATGCATTACGTACGTTAGGGTATGGCCTTTTTTTCAATAAGTGGTGTGAAGACTAGGGGTTGCTGCCACAGGCTTATTGGGTTCTGGTTTCTTTGTCTGTTCTTCAGGATGACCTTAAAAAAGGACTTGGATCTTAGCTCTATTTAAGTTCAGATTTCATTGCTTTATCTGATGTACAGAGCTTTGTTCAAGGAGTGGCACGGGCATCTCAAGTCTTTCGGAATCCCACTCCCCAGTGGGTATTGAATTTGCATGAGGGAGTTCTTCAGACGTCCCCTTCTGAGCCTTTGTCTTCAGTTTATCTGTATTTCTTGATGCTCAAGATAGCCTTCCTGCTGTCTATTGTATCTGCAGGTGTCCAAACTTACTCTTATCGTATAAGCCTACCTTTCTCATTTTCCACCCTGGTTTTGGGGACTCCTCTAAGGGTTCCTCCTCGAGGTTATTTCTGAGTTTAACATCAACAAGAAAATTGGATTTGCTAGGCACAGTTTCTCAAGAAGAAACATTTTGCCATTTTGGGTCATGGCACATTTCACCAGGTTGATGGGTTACTCTTGGGCCTACAAGAATCATGTCCCTTCTGAGCGGTTGTGTATGGCAGCGATGTGATCACCCCTTCATTCCTTTGTCAAACACTAACCTTTTAATGTGATGGCTTCAGCTGAACATCTTTTGGCTAGAAAGCCCTGTAGGTTGTTGTGCCTGTGTAGGCGTTCTTCTTGATTTAATTTTGGCCAGTAAACCTGTCAGTTCCTGTGTTTTGGTTTGCAGTGTTAGTCTCCATTGACACCTGAGCTTCATGTTGTACCAGTTAGTTTCTGTTGAAATAGGTCTGTTTGAAGGTTTCTCCCTCTCCCTCCTTGGAATCTTGGTGGAAAATAATTTTATTGGGAAGTACACAAAAATCATATTTTTTGTAAGCAGAAAAGAACCATTGGGCCCATCCAGTCTGTCCATGTCCTGATCTTATTTAACATGGCATTTTTGAATTATCTGTTTGCCCTTACCAGTTTTACTGGGAGGCTGTCCCACAAGTTTATTACCCTTTCTGTATAGTAGTACTTCCTCACATTATGACTGAATTGTTCACCCTTTAAGTTTGCATCATAAGTTTTTTACTGTAGGCCACATTTTCTGAAAAATTCTCCCCTCCTGAACCATATAAAGTTGTTTAATATATTTAAAATGTTATATCCTATCAACTCTCTCCCTCCTTTCTTACAAGCTGTACATATTAATTTAAATGAGCCTATGCTGTTTCATGAAGACCCTGCAAGATTTTACGCTTTTGTTGAACTGCCTCCAATAACTTCATGAAAAGCTGTTAATTACCATCAAGAGACAGGAGAGGAGGGAAGGATCCCCGCTGCCCACTAAAGCAACAGCATATACAGCATTTATAACAAGCTGCAACTCACTAACCAAGATGGAAGAGAAGTTAGGGACTTTTTTCATCATTAATGGTGTGAGGACACCATGGTGTGAGACATTGTCATTGTCCTTCACAAAGGATAAAGATATACATTGAAACACATTGAAGTGCACAAGAACTTTTATCTGCACATTTTAGACCATTGGAATGGTCTAAAACGTGTGCCTGAACACTAGGCACACATTTTAGACCATTCCAATGAAGGGATTTTGTGTAAGTAACAAGATCCTGGCACTTCTCAAGCACCAGCGTGTCGACCGACACGGATCTCCTGCTGACAGCTTTACAGCTGTCAGTAGGAGAAATCAAACTTTAAAAGCCCGTATCTCTTAAACCATAGCAGTTTGAGAGATACTTTTTTTGCATTTAGATCAGCTTTTTAAGCTCTTCTAAATGCAAAAAAAGTTTTTTTTTTTAGACATTACTAACACTTTAAGGAACTCTATTCCATTTTAATATACAGTGGGGCAGAAAAGTATTTAGTCAGCCACCAATTGTGCAAGTTCTCCCACTTAAAAAGATGAGAGAGGCCTGTAATTTTCATCATAGGTACACTTCAACTATGAGAGACAGAATGGGGGGGAAAGAATACAGGAAATCACATTGTAGGATTTCTAATGAATTCATTGGTAAATTCCTCGGTAAAATAAGTATTTGGTCACCTACAAACATGCAAGATTTCTGGCTCTCACAGACCTGTAACTTCTTCTTTAAGAGTCTCCTCTGTCCTCCACTCGTTAACTGTATTAATGGCACCTGTTTGAACTTGTTATCAGTATAAAAGACACCTGTCCACAACCTCAAACAGTCACACTCCAAACTCCACTATGGCCAAGACCAAGGAGCTGTCAAAGGACACCAGAAACAAAATTGTAGACTTGCAACTGGGAAGACTGAATCCGCAATAGGCAAGCAGCTTGGTGTGAAGAAATCAACTGTGGGAGCAATTATTCGTAAATGGAAGACATACAAGCAAGACCACTGATAATCTCCCTCGATCTGGGGCTCCACGCAAGATCTCACCCCGTGGTGTCAAAATGATCACAAGAACGGTGAGCAAAAATCCCAGAACCACACGGGGGGGACCTAGTGAATGACCTGCAGAGAGCTGGGAACAAAGTAACAAAAGCTACCATCAGTAACACACTACACCGCCAGGGACTCAAATCATGCAGTGCCAGACGTGTCCCCCTGCTTAAGCCAGTACATGTCCGGGCCCGTCTGAAGTTTGCTAGAGAGCGTTTGGATGATCCAGAAGAGGATTGGGCGAATGTCATATGGTCAGATGAAACCAAAGTAGAACTTTTTGGTAAAAACTCAACTCGTTGTGTTTGGAGGAGAAAGAATGCTGAGTTGCATCCAAAGAACACCATACCTACGGTGAAGCATGGGGGTGGAAACATCATGCTTTGGGGCTGTTTTTCTGCAAAGGGACCAGGACGACTGATCCGTGTAAAGGAAAGAATGAATGGGGGCCATGTATCGTGAGATTTTGAGTGAAAACCTCCTTCCATCAGCAAGGGCATTGAAGATGAAACGTGGCTGGGTCTTTCAGCATGACAATGATCCCAAACACACTGTCCGGGCAACGAAGGAGTGGCTTCGTAAGAAGCATTTCAAGGTCCTGGAGTGGCCTAGCCAGTCTCCAGATCTCAACCCCATAGAAAACCTTTGGAGGGAGTTGAAAGTCCGTGTTGCCCAGCGACAGCCCCAATACATCACTGCTCTAGAGGAGATCTGCATGGAGGAATGGTCCAAAATACCAGCAACAGTGTGTGAAAACCTTGTGAAGACTTACAGAAAATGTTTGACCTCTGTCATTGCCAACAAAGGGTATATAACAAAGTATTGATATGAACTTTTGTTATTGACCAAATACTTGCTTATTTTCCACCATAATTTGAAAATAAATTCTTTAAAAATCAGACAATGTGATTTTATGGATTTTTTTGTCTCATTCTGTCTCTCATAGTTGAAGTGTACCTATGATGAAAATTACAGGCCTCTCTCATATTTTTAAGTGGGAGAACTTGCACAGTTGGTGGCTGACTAAATACTTTTTTGCCCCACTGTATGTGCAACTGATTATATTCAGTATATTTACACAGGGGTTATTTTATATATTTGTATATTTTGTCTAATATTTTTATATTTTATTATATATATATATATATAATAGTACTTGCGCTTTCCTTTTAGTATATTTTTCATTTTTGTGGTTGTTAGATTCTATACACTGATAGAATCAAGGAAGGCAGCTAGCAGTCCCAAATATTTTTTATTATTGATATTGGGTATAGATAGATCCAGGGGGCGCCTGTTACTGTCATTACGGTTTGTTACATCCATGTATGTTAACCCTTTGAGCTTGAGAGTGATTCTGGAGCAAGCATACCCCTCCTGATTTAACATCTTTTGCTCTCCCGCTAGAGAGATCCAGAATATCCCTGTTTAAATCAGTAACAGGCAACCATAGTCATCCCAAGGGCTGTATATGTGGCTTTCATGTTCTGAGGCAAAAGAGAGTGTATGTGCTTTTTGTGCTGAAAATAGGCTATGTGATATGTGGTAGAGATAATTATTATGTAGTTCTCACTATACCAGAGAACAGATTGAAATCTGCAGGTGAAACTTCTGAAGGACACCTGTTGCCCACCACTAGTTTTCATATGCATTGAGTGGATAAAATGTTTTTAATGGCCTATAATTAAAGTCTGTTATATATTGATACTAATATGGCTGATATATTCATGTACTTCTAAGCAAATTCTTTTTTAAAATTGTGATTTGGGAGAGGACAATCAAAAAGTCACATTGGGTTTGTTTTCTTTTCTATGACTGTTTCAGTCTTAAAGTCTAAACCAAGGTCTGCTTTTAATTTAATTTTAGAACTGGCTGGATCCTGCTAAAGAAATCAAGAGGCAAATTAGAAGTAAGTACTTCCTCATTTCTCATCTCAGGTTCCAAAAGCCATTGTTATTTAATTTATTAAGCTTGGAACTATTTTAAATTGGAAACCGATGCAAACTTAGTATGCTTAAAGGGATAGTAATACCTAAAATGTAAAAAAAATATGTTGTAGGGTTTATCCCCCTGAGTAAAACAAGAGTACTCCCACTGCTGAAAGATGTTTCATTCAAAAGTTATTAATTTTCAAAGTTGAATTTTTTAGGTGCAATATCACAGTAGCCTGAAATTGTACAGTGGCGCTGTTGCTACACCATCCTATGGACAGCTCTGGTCTCAGGACCATAAATCTCCATAGGATGGTGTAGCAACAGCGCCACTGTAAAATTTCAGGCCACTGTGATATTGCACCTAAAAAATTCAACTTTGAAAATTAATAACTTTTGAATTAAACATCTTTCAGCAGTGGGAGTACTCTTGTTTTACTCAGGGGGATAAACCCTACAACATATTTTTTTTTACATTTTAGGTATTACTATCCCTTTAAACTCCCCTCACCATCACCTTGGGATTTAAGTAATAGAATAAAATAAATAAGAGAACTGAGTGCAGCAAATATTTGCTTGGATGATGTTGATGACAATAGCACAAACTGTAATGTTGGTAAGCTGCTTTATAACACAATACTTTTTGGCTTAAATCTATATGAATTAGAAACCTTTGTGTCCATTCATGTTAATTTTACATGCCCATTAGCAGTAATACAGTATGTCTCTGAAAATAACTAGTTGGACATGTTATAGGAGGAAAGAGTTATGTTTTGATCACTTCATTTCTTTGCATCACTGGGAGAGGGAGCTACTCAGTTGGTTAATTGACTGACTCTTAAGTGGGCTCATAGACCCTGCTGCTGGAAATTAATTGTAGATCCCTATGTTAGCTCTTTGTAGGGAAAATAGATTGTGTGAACTCTGTGTATAAATTAATAGTGTTATATAAACATGAAGAATAAAGGGATAGTAATGTCAGGAAAAAAAGTATTAACTATTGTAGATATAATAAAAAGAGAGTACTTTCACTTATTTGTATCTCTCAGACCATTATGATTTGAGAGATATAGGAAATAAGGTTCTCCGCTCCCTTCCCTTTCTGCTTGATGAGCTGTAAAGCTGCCAGAAGCAGATTCTGGTCGTTTGACCAGACGCAGCTCTTCAGCAGCGCAGACATAACGATATCTAAAAATAAATACTGTATCGGAATGGTCTACGTGTGCTTGCAAACCAGGCACACGTTGTAGACCTTTCCGATGAAGTATTTATTTTTAGGTATCGCTATGTCAGCGCTGCTGAAGAGCCGCTGTCTGATCCAGGAACCAGAATCTGCTTCTGACAGCTTTACAGCTCCTCAAGCAGAAAGGGGAGGGAGCGGAGAACCTTATTTTCCTATATCTCTCAAACCATAACTGTTTGAGAGATACGAATAAATGCAAGTACTCTTTTAATTCTGTCTACCATATAGTTAATACTTTTTTTTTTTTTAACTGACATTACTATCCCTTTAATAACTGTGGGAAAAGCAGTCTATTAAAAGGTAAAATTGGAGCACAATATACCAGAAAGCACAAAGTGGACTTTTTTTGTGGGGGTTCATTAGGAGGATGATGGTGTACAGGTTCATGAATGCTTCTCTGATGGGAATGATCATACTAATGCAATAGACACAGCTGACTTGAGGAAGGAATAACATGCAGTTGCTCTCTACAATGTTTCAGGATACCATAGGAAAGGATAGGAATGTTTAAATTTAAGTTTATTTAATATTTTAGACATTATAAAAAATAAGTACAACAATGTAAGGCTTATCTCTCAAACCTTTATGGATTGAGAGCTATAACTGGATTAAAGTTCCCCCTCCAGGCTGTTTCAGCACTCTATGGGACAGCAGCATATTCCGGTCACTTGACCGGATGGCGGCTCTTCAGTAGAGCTGAAATTGCACTATTTAGAAATAAATACTTCACTGGAACAGTCAACAAAGTGTGCTGCAAGCCGCCGGCTGTTCCCGGGGCCGGAATCTGCTGCTGTCCACTAGATGGCAGACTTTTTTCTGAAACGGCCTATAGGAGGGAACTTCAGCAAGTTATATCTCTCAAATCATAAAGGTTTGAGAGATAAGACTTGCATCATTGTACTTCTTTTTTTTAATGCCTACAATAGTAAAAAAACTTAAATTTAAACATTACTATCCCTTTAAGGCATGTTGGGGTAAATATGGTAAAATATATTGAAGAAGAATGATGTACTCTGCCACTTGCACACACGTGCTTTACTGTTTAGAGACTGCTGTAGGAACACCATAACCATAACATTTCAGGCCATAGATATATA
The DNA here is from genome assembly GCA_037306005.1 of Rhinophrynus dorsalis. Classification (NCBI taxonomy): domain Eukaryota; kingdom Metazoa; phylum Chordata; class Amphibia; order Anura; family Rhinophrynidae; genus Rhinophrynus; species Rhinophrynus dorsalis. Next base: position 258,069,307 of record CM074720.1, on the reverse strand, counting down.
CTGCACCCAAAGTTCACGTTAGTGCTGCAGTAACTTTGAATAAAACATCTCTCAGCAGTACCCTTGTTTAAATCAGCACTATCAACTGTGCAATAAATATATTATTTATTTTTTCTAGTAAAGTATTACTATCCCTTTAAAGCGGAACTTCCACCCCTTGAAAACTTTTCTCCAAATAATTACCCATCTGGCGACTAGCTGCTCAATAATGCTAGTCGCCAGAATTATTACCTAGTTATTGAGAATTCTATACTGCTCCCGGACTGACAGCCAGGAAACAGCACAGTTATCTTTCCATAGTGACGTCTGCGCGCCTGCGCTGTCAGTCCCTTTTGGTACCGAATGGCTCCTAGCAACACCTCCTAGAACAATCTGTGACTATGGATAGATGTCTGCTCTGTTTCCTGGCTGTCAGTCAGGGAGCAGTATAGAATTCTCAATAACGCGGTAATTATTCTGGCGACTAGAACTGTTGAGCAGCTAGTCGCCAGATGGATAATTATTTGGGGCAAAGTTTACAAGGGGTGGTGGTTCCTCTTTAAGTCAGATGTAGATGAATCCTGACAGCCAGTGGGGCCTAGGGTCGTATAAATGTTCTGGAGCCTACGTTTTAGTGAGTATTTTAAATGCATCTGTATACATGCACCCCTTAAGTGGCTCCTAAAACTCATAGCTGACTCCTAAAATGACTCTATGGCTCATAACCTAAGTTTCAATAGGCTTTGATAGTTGCAGGGGAAATTGTTTAAATTAATGCATTGTTGGTGCTCTTTGCAGCACCGTTGCAATTACTAATAGGCAGATTGGCACCAAAATGTGTCCCAAGCTGGCTGTAACCGGACCTGTAGGCATGATGAGCTGTTGCTTTTGATACCTTTGATTGCAACTAGTTAACCCGTTATCAGTACTGTTGTTCACCCCTAAGTAAAGAGAGTGCATGTTTGTAATTGGTACCAGGAAGTATCTTAATCCTTGGAGTGCCAGAGAGGTATCGAACGCATTGCAACACAATGTGTTGGATACCTCTTTGGCGCTCAAAGGGTTAAGAGAATGAACACCTAACTATTAACCCCCTCTTACCTTACAATGGCCAGAAAATCATAATGGCCTTTTGAATTTTTCAAGAAATTACACCTTCGGTTAGTCCTGGATGTCACATACATGAAGGTGGACATGTCAGACGCAAGCACAACCACAGAACCTCAGACTCTGCTCAATGCAAATGGTGCTCTTAACCCTTTAAGGACCAGAGTCCTTAAAGGAATAAGTAGGCATATGCTTCCTGCCTGCTTCAGATTGGAAAAGCTTACCAGCAACTGTTATGTCCGCCTCCACATCCAGAGATCTTATCCCTTGAATAAAGGCACTAGGGTTTTATGGCCTTCGTAACGTAAGAAGAGGGTCAGTGTTACTGGTTGTTCTACATTATGTATTTTCCAGGCTAAAATAGCCATCACTGAGTCAGTAAGCATTTTGTCCACTCCGTTATATTATATAGCAGACTTCATATTGTGCGGTTTGTTTCACACTTCTGTGTTGATCATTACCTTGGAGTATGGCATCGGTATTTAAGTCTCATTGTCAAACTATGGAAACCTTTGTATTTTATCACGAGATGGAAGAAAAGGCTCATATAGTAACTGAATAAAAAAGCAAACACTGCAGTGAGTCTCTTGGGGACCTCGTGGCTTTCAAATGCTTGGATGGAGTGTGAACACTAGCTCTTATATGAATCTTTCATTAAAATCTACCCTGCTCTTTGTTTATCTTTCATGTCACATGAGTGCAGACCTAGTTTGAATAGGGTGATAGAAATATAATAAACCTGAGGCACAACAGGCCCTCCCAGGCTTTTATTCTTAACGCATTGTTTCTCTGTTAGTTCCTCATACACAGACATTGTGATGGAACTCTGCCAAATTCACATACCATCATCTGGAAGAAATCTGGGAGCAGACTTCATATCTCTCATGTAGGACGGACTCTGCTTATCCAAAATAAGGCAGTGTAAATAGATGTAAAAAAAAAACTCTATGCATAGTTTTCACACGGTCCTTTACTTTCTTTAATGTACATAAAAAGTGTTGTCTAAGAATTTTTTTTTTTTTTTTAAAGCATGCAAAATATTCATTTTTAGATATAGAAGGCACAATGGCTTGTAATTTTGCAGCTGCTGAATTTTTACAATATGCATTTAAAACACACACACACACGTTTTTAGGTTTCTCCTTTTATTTTTACTTTTCCACTTTATATAACCCATACAAGAAGATACATATGGATAGATTGATATAAGTTTAGTAATCAGGTTTATGTAGATGTTACAGGCAAGCAAAAAAAATTCTGCACTCTTTCACTCTGAATGATGTGAAAATACAAGAAGCTCTATTGAAAAATTAAAATCATCTGGACACACAGACAGACAGAAATCACCCCAAAATAACTTCCCAAAGTGTTCTGAACCTCAGTGGTCCTTACTCAGAGGCCATAGACTTTACAGGCACAATAAAATTTCACTAGTAAGTGTAAAGAATGGTGATGTGTGTTTTTCTATTTTTATAGCAGGAAATTGGGGCCAGGTGATGGTTGGGAGAGAGTTAAGAAGGGTTATGGCACAGGGAGATAGATTGGGAAAATGGGGAAAAAAAGATGGTGTCACAGACCATTGATTTACCATACCCCTGCCATCCAACATGTTACTTGTAAAAGTTTATTTGAAAATGAGCTCTAAAAAGAGAGGTCATGTCAGCTAATTGTTAAGTCAAAAAATGGCCCTCCTTGGCCGCATTACACATTAGAGGTCTGTTTCTCTCAGCCACAAACTCCTGGGTTTCATGCACAGATTCCAGGGACCTGTTATGTTCGGCTTTGAAGCCTGATACAAAGAGTCTTTTGGGACCTGTATCTCATAGTACAGGAAACTGTGCCACATGATGCAGCATCAATGTACCAGGGGAGTGCAGAGTCTTTTTTCTCAGACCCATGCTCTGTGGCCACCTCTACCTGCATTGGTCCGTCAGGACTCAGTGCCGCCTTGGGTTCAAGAGATCTGCTCTCATAGAAGTAGCCAACTGACGTGGCAACTATCACATTATAGGTGACCTGTAAGAATAAGTATGGAATTATTTGCTTTGCTGAAGTTAAGAATGTGACATTTTGTAAGAACAGAGTTGTGAGGGTCTAGGGTCAAGAGTATAGGTTGTAGGGTACTTGGGACAGTGTAGGGCAGTGTCAGACAGTGTCACGTGATAAATGTTGGAGATGGCATGCTAGAGAGAGGATTCAGTTGTAAAGGGGCAATTCAGTGAGAGCATGGTGGTGGGAGAATATGAAGAGTTGCAGTTTGATTAGCAAAGATATTATGTCCATTGTTAATTTTGTGTTCTAAAGTTAGTAGCTAGATTATGGAGGTTACACACTAAGGCATGATGAAGAGGTGATGAAATAGAGAGAACTTCTACAGTGATATCACTTCTCTACTTCCTATGGAGCCAGGCTCTTTAGAATAACATAGTAACTGGGGAAGTGATACAACCAGAGAAGTTATCTCCACTTCATCACCTCTTTATCACGCCTTAGTGCATAACCCCATATGTGTTATAAAGACAGAGGGAAGTACCGGTCTAAAGAAGTAGAACGTTTCATAGACATGGAAGGGAGTGGAAATTCAATTTCCAAAAAATTAAAAGGTATGTGAAAGAAAAGTTTTGTGGCAAGGACAAATAATATCCTACATTTTCTGTAAGAATCCTAAATCTCCTGTATTGGCTTCTGCACATACATACATTAGCTAAGAATAAATGTTCTCTCTAGACCACTCTTGTCCTCTAACAAAGCAGCGAATACATTCATAGTCCTTGTTACCTTTAAAGTTCAACAATCCAGAGAGCCACATCATATCTGCTTGAGAGCTGCATCTAGCCTGCAAGCCATATTCTGACTACTTCTAATGAATTTATGTTGAATAAAGTCGTGTTGGGCAACTTGTGGCTCTCTGGCCATTGCTGCACTTGAACTCCAGATATATTCAGCTGTTCAATGGGAAGATGGGTACCAGAGTTGGAGAGCCACATGTCACTCACCCCTGCACCAACATTAATATATCATGGTTCACCTTTACAGCAGGGAAAGGAAGGAGAGAATTAATAAGAGCAACAATTAGTGAGAAGATGAAGGAGCACTGCACAGACTTTGTGCTTGTAAGAAGGGAGCATAATGGTCTAAATGCAATAGAATAAGACCAAGGAATATAAAACAGTAGTTGGCAAATTACATGGAGATGGAGACCAAGGTAGTTCAGTGAAAGTTTTAGTGGGGAGCCTGTGCAAAGACATCATAGCTGCTGCTTGGGAAGCAGGGTATGATGGTGATTTCTAGTAGTAGGCAACATCATCGGTTAACCCTTGATGCATAAGACATTACAAAGAATGCACTACCCATTGGCCCTGAAAGGATTACATTTACATAGTTGTTCCTCCATACTTCTTAAAGCTAATGGTTAGATTTGTTGTTCTTGGTCGTTTATGAAGCTATGATGATAGTCTTTCCCGGCACATTACTTCACTAGGGGTTCTTTGCTATATAGAGAGATAACCACTCCAAATCGAGCAGAGCTTCTCAAAGTCTGTATTTTTCCTCATATAGGACCTTCATTTAGACTGGCACTCTGACTCCTTAACACCAGGTACATTAGGGCCATCACAGTGACAATGAGATAAATCTACATGACCATTCTGGTGCACATAATGTTTGCTTGTTTGTGTAGAACCCATAAGTTCTAACCTTTTAAGGACCAAGGGGTATAGCATATGAACATCTTATTGTTCATTGTATTTCTGCCTTGAAGTTGCATTGTGTGGCCTCAAATTGAACATTGAGAGAGAGAGCTGCAACAATAAAAGTTTGTCCTTAGCAGGGGTAAACCATTCTGTTACATAGTATGTCAGCGATGAATCATATTGATTGTGTACTGTTTTAGCTCTTGCATTCCTGCCATTTGAGAATGCAGCTAATGATATTTATTGAGCTGTCTGGACACATTTTTGACATTTTCTTTATTAAAAAAATTGAAAAGCTCACAAATAGCAGATGGCCAAAATCTTTGAATTCCAGATGGGTGTCCAGTATATTGTGAAGTAATAAGCTGAGCACATACACTGGCGCTAAAAGGGTTTGTAGCTATAAATACATGAAAAAGATTGTATCTTCTACATTTACCAGCCGTGTGTCCTGTGAACAAACAGGATGTTGATGGTTTTTACATACATTTTGGCTGGCATTTTTCCAAATATTCCTCCGTCTTTAGATCAGTTAAATACGTGGAGTACCAAAGACCAACCCATGGCCCATCCCCTCCATTCCCTGTTTTCCCAGTCAACTCTCATATCCAGGTCCACCCTGTCAGCTCACCATATATACTACCCCCTGGGCAACCACCCCAATACAAAACTATAGACCACCTTTCTGAAGAGCTGCCAATATCTCCATCATATAAATCTGCATTATTCTAGCCTTCAGAAGATGCAAAGTAGATGGTTCTCCGGATCTCTAAGTCGTACTTAAAGGGTTACTAATGGCATATATAAATAAAAAGTATTATTGTAGATATGGTAAAAATAAATCCAGGTTCTCTGTGTACCACTCTGACTTGATTAGGCAATGCCATTATACAAAGCTTGGTCTGAGGTCAAATGTTATTTTATACATATACTATTCTTATTGCCTTCGTACACAACAGATTTATTTATAAACTAGTTGCTATTTGTTTTGATTTTGCAGTTGATAAACCAGAATGTAAATGTAGTAAAACAGTATAGCCATATGTTTTTTTTTTTTTTTATTAAAGTGCAATTATGCTCCAGGAATAAATGTCTCAATTTGTTTAATAGATTAATTAGGTAGGCATCCTTCATACAGCAGTTTTGTTTGTAATGTATCTGCAGTTTCTTGGTTTTAGTAATCTCTCCAAGCCTGACTGTAGGTCACACTCCTGGTGACAACAGTCTTCAACAGACCTGAATGGATTGTAAGGAACAATAATTTTTACCTCTTAAGGACTGGCGGACCTGTGTTACTTTTACCCTAAAGGACTGCATAAACTACATTCAGGGAGCCGGCACATGTGAACAATCTCATGTAGAGGCTTGCCGAAAGAGAGGCTGAAACTAGATGATTCGGTCTTGGAGCAGTCCATTTGTAACGGTTTGTTTGACACTCAGAGACAGTAAGTTTAGGTAAAAACACAATTTTATTGAACAAAGTAAAATAGCAATAACCCTCACGGGTCCAGTAACATAAATACAATGCAGTACTGACACAGGACAGGTTACAGAAATAAATACCCACACGGGTCCTGTAATTGTACAGACAAATAATAACAATGTACTGACACAGGTCAGGTATTGCATGTGATATACAAGCAAGGCAGCAATGAACGGGTTACTGATAGTCCAGGAGGATAGATCAGAGCGAGGCCCTTAAGACTCTTCCGAGGGAGGGAGAGTATAAATAGCAAGTAATGCCACAGAAATAAGCGAAGGCCCTTTGCAAACTTAGATGCTGCAGTAGCAGAGGACAGACTGTATGCCCAGAGGTTGCCCAACGGAGACTACAATGCCAACAACCGGTGGTGGACGGCCCTTCCCCTCGAGGGGATATATAATTACTTAGACCAATGTCAACTGCCGAGATGTAAGTAGCCTGAGGCGCCCAACGAACCCAACCTCAGCTGATGGCAGGAGTATAGGTCTGGTGTACAGAGGCACAGAATGTAATGCACACTCCAGACTGTCGCCCGCGCGACACGGATAGAGACCGGAACCAGGCTGCAGTATGAGGCTCAGCACCGGAGTGTCGCCCGTGCGACACGGAGAGCAACTGAAACCGGACTGCAGTGACTGGGTGTACTGGAAGCAACACTGCCCGGATGCCAAGCCCAACGGAGACACAAGGAGCAGCTGGCAGTCCTGGACAGGCAGAAACGGAGGCCCAACGGTTCGGCACACTGAGCAGGAACAACAGCCAACCGAAAACTGAGACCAAGCAGGAACGTCAGCAAAACTGAGTCGGTATACAGAGCAAGAACGTCAGCTGGGCCGGGTCGGTACACAGAGCAGGAACGTCAGCCAATCCGGGTCGGTACACAGTGCAGGAACGTCAGCCAATCCAAGTCGGTAACAGAGCAGGAATGTCAGCCAGGCCGGGTCAGGATACAGAGCAGGAACAGAAGCAATAGAATGGTCAGGCAATCCGGGTCATACACCGATATAACACGAGAACTGGAACTAGCGCTGGTACAGAAACACCACAAAAGGGCAACAGTGAAATGACAGGACCCAGTACTTAAGGACAAATACTGGGCGGGCCAGTACCACTGCAGCCAATGGGAGCAAACTGAGAGCCAGATTGACAATGTCACCCGCATAGCACGGGCACCGTGATACCATTTTAGACTCCTGTTTTGATCACAGAGAGCCCGTAGGAGCAATGTGATCAAAAAAGTTTTGACATGCCACGACAGTCACCTGTCCATGGTGCACAGACACCTGTCCTTGTAAATCACTGGTCCTTAAAGGGCTAGTAATGGCTAAATAAAAATTCAGCACTGATTTGAGCCTCCTTTATCGAGGGTCATGTAGCGTTGTATTTCAATAGTTTGTTTTGTAGTTCAAGAATAATTAAATTCTAAAAATTCCCCTTCTGCCAGTTTTGCCTACACTTAGCCACCTCCCCCTCAGATGTGGTTTCTGGTCATAGGTCTGGACAGAGCCCAGCGAGGGACAATCTTCATCCACTGAGTAGAAGGAAAACCCTGCCATTCTTCACAAAGGAGGGCAGGATTTTCCTTATGCTCAATGAATATTGTCCATTGCTGCACTCCATCTGGCTGGCTCAGAGAGGCAGTGTGACATAGGGGAAAGGGGAGGGCGGGGGATAATTTTGAATTGAATTACAAAACATAAACTTTGAAATACAGCGTTACATGTCCCTCGTAATATGAGGATCAATCGGAGCTGCATTTTCATTCATCTATTACTATCCCTTTCAAGGATTAGTAAAAAAAAAAAAAAAAAAAAAGAAAAAAAGTTTTTTTTGCATTTAGAAGATCTTAAAAAGTTGAGCTAAATGCAAAAAATGTGAAGCTGTGAAGCAGGAGATCCGTGTTGGTTGACACGGAGGCTCTGCAGCAGAGCCGCAATCGCGTTATTGACAACGAATCCCTTCATTGGAATGGTCTAAAATGTGTGCGTGCAAACCAGGCACATGTTTTAGACCAGTCCAATGAGGAGATTCATTGTCAATAACGAGATTGTGGCTCTGCTGCAGAGCCTCTCTGTCGACCATCACAGATCTCCTGCTGACAGCTTTACATCGAACTTTTTTTTTTTTTTTTTGCATTTGGCTCAACTTTTTAAGCTCTTCTAAATGCAAAAAAAAATATCTTTTCTCTGTCATCCAATACAGGTTACAGGTAACTCTGGGTAGGTGATCTGCCCCTTTAAGTAGGCAGGAACAATTCTACAATTGTATGCAGGAGGTGGAGCCTACCTTCCCTTCTTGACTGCAGCTAACCAACCAGCTCCAGTAAGATTTGTTCCTTGGTGAAGACACAGGCAAGAGAAAAGTTCTGCTATAGTTTTAGAAATGTTTTTATTTTTCTGTTAGAAATGGAATACCACCATTAGGCAGATTACCATAACTGACAATGCCCTTAGATGTGGCTAGCTCAGTAACCAGATGCTTTTTGTGGACCTTATGTCCTCGGGGGAAAATCTTGGGTTCAAGTTCTTTCCTCAGGAGTTGCCCACCGAGGCTGCTTCTTAATACATGGTAGTCTGAAAACAGAAGATCTGCAGGAAAGGTGAACAACCCTTTGAGTGCTGTAGGTCCACATGTCCCACATTGTCCCTCCGCACAGGGGTTTTCCTTTGGCGTTCCTATTGGACACTCTGGCACTCATTGGGTTTATCTGTATGTCTGTTGGGTGTTTTGGAGCAAGTTTATGTGGTAACTTAACCCTTTAGCTGCTGATTTTGCATCTTTGGGGGCTTATGGACACTTTCCCTACTGGGTTCAGTGTTTTGTGGGTCTCCTAACATGTTCTAGTGACGTTTCATGTACTTTTATTTTTTTACTTTTCAACTTTGCAAGATTTAAGTTCCAATGCGCGTTACCACATAGACGCCGTTACTCCATTCACTTCTATGGGATTGCACAGTCTTGGACATATCTCTGCAAATGCTCAACGAAGCGACTTCAGAGATGGCTCATTTTAATTGTCTCCAAGAAATGTGTCAAGATTTACCCCTTCTCTGAGGCGGAACTTGCTCAGTGGGCTCATCTCCCCAAAGTGGATGCTCCTATCTTCAGGCTATCGAAGTCTACTTGCTGATTCTCTCGTGCGGGGAGGATTTGCCTGACATTTCGGAGCTGGACTGTCTGAGGGCGGGACCAGTCTGATGTGAATATGGAAATTTCCTCTCTGCAATGGCACATGGGAGTGAAAAACGTGACTTGTAGCACCATTGAGGGGTTACTGCCCAAGAACAAGACACTTTATCTTATTCGTTCTCGATGGGTGCTCGTCACATCTTTGTTTCTTTATCTACGTCTACTGCCTTGCCAGTTTCTGATGCGTTCGCTCTGAAAGACTGGACTGACAAGAAACTTCAGGTTTCCCTCAAGTCCATTTTTGCCACTGCTGGTACTGCCATGTGCCCAGAGTTCACTGCGGCATGAGTGAACCTGTCCATTGCGGTCTGGACTGAACAGCTCATTCTGGCTGTCCCTCAGGGTGCTCCTACTTCGGATATGTTCTGGCTTCTTGCCAACATTTCTGAGGCCCAGCACTATGTTTCTGCTGCCTTATTTGATGCTATCCGTTTGGTGGCAAGGGTTTCCACCATGTCTGTGGTTGCCAGACGAGCTCTTTGGCTCAAGATCTGGTCTGCTGACAGTGCTTCCAATAAAGCATTGCTCTCCTTGCCTTTTCAGGGCACATCATTGTTTGAGCTAGATCTTAAGGATCTAATTAATGAGGCCACAGGAGGTAAAAGTACCCTTCTGCCTTTGGTCCCCAGGAAGAAATCGCCTCTCAAGCGTAATCGTTTTTTTTCGTTCCTTTCAGACTGAGACACGTCCAGTGCACCAGGCGGTTCCCTCAGCTCCATGTGCCTCCTCCAAGCCCGAACAGCAGTGGAAGCCCAAGGTCGCCTCCAAGCCGCCTTCTGCATGACTCGCTCTCAACCATCACAAGTTGATCATCAACATGGACAAGTCAGATCTTGTCTCATCCCAGCATCTGGTCTTCCTGGGCCTTCTCTTCGACACTCAGAAGAGCATGGTGTTTCTTACGGACGAGGTAGCTCACCAGATCACCCACAGGGTTTCTGCGGTTCTTGCTTAAGATCCAGTTTCAGCCAAGAAGCTGTCCTCTCTAGTCAGGAAATTCATCTCTACCATAGAAGCGGTCCCGTTTGCCATGGCGCACACCAGGGAACTCCAGAGGTTTATGATCCAGGTGTGCAGGGGTCATGAACCTTCTGAAGATATCAGTGTTCCTCCCTCTTCATGTGGAACGGATTTTGTCATGGTGGCTCGACCTCTCCAATCTGCTGAAGGGCAAGTCCTTCCTAGTATCCTTCTGTACCACAGTGATGACGGATGCCAGCCTCTCTGGATGGGGAGCGGTCCTGGGTCGCCACAGTGCTCAGGGTTGGTGGTCTCTGGAGGAATCTCTCCTTCCCATCAACATGTTGGAGCTTCAGGCGATCTTTCATGCCCTTCATCATTGGACATCCCAGCTATAAGAATGCCCAGTCCGAATACAGTCAGACAACGCCACGGCCGTGGCTTACATCAACAAGCAGGGCAGAACAAGAAGTGTCTCGCCTTTTGGTTAGAGGTCAAGGCTATTTTGTCCTGGGAAAAAGAACATGTCCCTGCCATATCTGCAGTGCACATTCCTGGTGTAGACAACAACATGGCAGACTTCCTTGCTCGACATATAGTGGACAGCCGCGAGTGAGAACTGCACCCAGAGGTGTTCACCCTCATTGTTCAAAAGTTGGGTCTTCCTTGCATCGACCTGATGGCGACAAGACACAACCGAGAGGTTCCAATGTTCTGCTCTCACTGGAGGGATCCTCTAGCTCTAGCGGTGGATGCCATGTCCATTCCATGGTTATTTCCTCTGACCTACATCTTTCCTCCCCTTCCCATGTTGCACATGGTGTTACGGAAATTGAGACTGGAGCGCTGTCCAGTCATTCTGATTGCTCTGTACTGGCCTCACCAAGCTTGGTTTCTGGAGCGTCTGGATCTGTGAGTGGCGGATCCATTCTGGCTCCCTTGCTGTCTGGATCTTCTACAGGGATACCTGTGGAAGGAGAATGTTCATCGGCTAGCTTTAACGGCTTGGAAATTAAATCCTCAGTATTGAAGAAGGGTTTTTCTTCTGGGGTGGTGGCTACTATGCTCAGTGCCCGCAAACCTGTTTCTTCTAAGACCTGATAGGGACCTGTTTCAGGAATTTGATCTGCGTTCGGTCCTGGGCTTTTTGCAGGACGGTGTGGATAAGGGTCTCAGTTTGAGTTCCCTCAAGGTTCAGACTTCTGCTTTCTCTGTTTTCTTTCAGAGGCGCATTGCTATTCTTCCTGATGTCAAGGTTTTCTTCCAGGGCGTTGCTCATACTCGTCCTGCTTTTAAGAATCCTGCTCCTCCGTTGGATCTTAACTTGGTTTTGGGCGTCCTTCAGCTCCCTCCCTTTGAGTCCTTGGCTACTATTCCTCTACGCCTCTGGACGTGGAAAATGACCTTTCTCCTGGTGATCGTGTCTGTTCGTCGTGTCACGGAGTTGCATTCTCTGTCTTGTAGACCACCCTTTTTTGGTGTTTCACAAAGACAAGGAGGTACATCGCACTTCTCAGGAGTTTCTCCCGAAGATGGTCTCTGAGTTCCACATAAATCAGGAGATTGTGGTGCCATCTTTCTGCCCTGACCCTACCTCTGACAAGGAGAGGGATCTCCACTCCTGAGGGCTCCAGGGCAAGAAAACATGCATCCAAAGTGACTGTTGCATCCTTGATCAAGTCCACTATTTGTAAGGCTTACGAGCTGAAGAAGAAGCCTGTTCCCTTTTGGGTCACAACTCATTCTACTAAATCTATTGGGGCATCTTGGGCTTATAAGAATCAGGCATCCACTGATCAGTTGTGCAAGGCTGCCACTTGGTTGACTGTGCACACATTTTGAAAGCTCTACCGTGTTGATGTGTTGGCATCGGCTGATGCCAGCTGTGGGAGGAAGATTCTGGAGGCAGTCTTACCTGTCTAGGATCTTCTTTGATTCTTTGGTGCTTCCTTCACTTTTGAGCCCTGTTTGCTCTCGTTCAGTGTGCTGTGTAACAGTTTTTGGGGTATTGTTACCCCTGTTCAGTGTCCGTTGATACTTCAGTTGTTTTGTTGGGCTATCTCTGATCTGATAGTTCTTATCTGCTCTGGTGACTTTGGGGGCTTTGCCCCTGGTCCTTGCCTTACTTTCTGCCTCTGGGAAACTCAATGGTTGGACATCCCAAACTTACCAGTAACCTGTATTGGACGACAGAGAAAAGAGGATTTTAGTCTTAGCTGTTAAATCCTTTTCTCTTAGTCCATACAGGTTACTGGTCTCCCGCCCTGTCAAGGGACCATGCTTGGCTCTCCTGTGGCAGACCGTGGGGGTCCTTCGGAGTCATGCTCACAGGAGTCTTCTTTTCCCTTCTACTATCTAGTCAATAGTTTGTCTCAAATCTTACTGGAGCTGGTTGGCTAGCTGCAGCCAAGGAGGGAAGGTAGGCTCCACCCCCTGCATTAAATTCTAGAATTATTCCTGCCTTATTAAAGGGGAGGATCGCCTTCCCAAGGTTACCAGTAACCTGTACGGACTAATAGAAAAGGATTTAACAGGTACAACTAAAATACTTTTTTATGTTTGACATCACTAACCCTTTAAGGAGCTAATCAGTCTTTTTGAGATTGAAAACAGAAACAGCTAGCAGTGCACTACAATATAGATCAAATGCTTAAAAAGAAATCCCCATGGACAGCCCCTAAGAGTTGTAAACCCCCCCCCCCCTATATATATATATATATATATATATATATATATATATATATATATATATATAAATAAAACCAGGTATGGCCAGACTTAAGTGACATGGGATATACTTTTTCCAGTCATCCTTACATGATCTGATATCTTACCAGCACATATCCGTGATCCTTCACCATCACATTCTAACATGTTGCACAAGATATATATTCCTCTCTATATAGAATTACATTGGACCAAAACAGTATGTACAGTAATGGGAAAAGAAACTGGTAAAAACAAATAATTCTAGGGCGATCCATCTGTATCATAGGGAACATATAAAATGTTAGTATTTTTCCATTGATTTTAAATGCAGCTTTCAATCCCTTTAATGCTAGAGAAGGCCCAAATTCATTGACAAGCGACATTTAAATAAGTGGGAATTTTTAGTTGTCCCCTATATTGCAAAGTTTAAATGACAAAACTGTGACCATATTAACTCCTTCACAGTTGCAGGGATTTGACAGGTAGTACTCTACAAGAATCTGCTTGCAATCTATCAGTATCCACCTAGTGATCTGACTAAATGTCTCCAATGAATCTTCGTGTCCATCAGCAGTTTGCAGCTTCTTCCTCTCTCAGCTTTCAAGTGTTTTTTTTTTTTTTTTTTTTTTATTTGTTAATTTCAAAATATGAATATTTGTTTTGGGAAAAATGCTTGTTGAACAGTAAGACACATTCTGCCTAAAATACGCATAGAATGTGTATGTCATATTCCCTGCTGAGATCTGTTCAGCTGTGCATACTAATTGCATACTTCAAGTGAATAGTGCAAAAATACACATGAAATTAATATAACTCTTATTCTTTTAATTGTAGGCTCCCCATGGCTGTTTGTCTTCAATGTGAAGTTCTATCCACCTGATCCTTCCCAGTTATCAGAGGATATAACCAGGTATTGGCAGCAGTTTTGATTCACTAATATATAATATAGTTAGATTTTCTTATCTCTTGTTGACCAGGTTTAAAAAAAAAAAAAAAAAAAAAAAAAAAGAAAACCTCTTTTATATGGAGCACAGTAACTATGAAGTAAACTCCACTCCTCTAGAGGGCAGGGTACTTCAAAAAAGACAGGGCCTTTGAGGTGGAGACACCCTTCTTTTCCGTCAGCTTTTTCCCTGCCTCCAGTTTCAAGTGACCTCCCTCAAGATGAGGAGTAAGCTGGCACTGCTTCTCTTAGATTTAAAATTTATTTTTACATAGATATGGGGACTTATAATCTCTCATTAGGCAGGTTCCCATTAACTAACTTCCCTGGAGTCGTATTGCCCAGTATGGTTCTGGACCATTTCCCTGTGGAGGTTGACTTTATTGCTGAACTTTTGTGAGGTTCTGTACTTTCTTATATGAGCCTGAAGAAATAAAACTAGTAATGTCCCATTTCGTTCTTGGTGCCCTCTTTAAGTGGAAATTTCAGCCTAAATTGCACTTAATCACTCTTCCTCTCCCTATATCCTATGGTATAAAGGTGGCTGCTATTCTGATTAGGTGGTGTTTTCAGGGCTAGTATGCATTTTTCTGTGCTTTACTGACTTCACCCTTCTGTCTGGATTGATGGTATTTATTTCAATATAGTTTCTTTGCATTTCAATATCTATTTCTGCTATTCCCATACTTTATTTTAAATATGTTTTAGTTTTATGTATATGGTCCTTTTGAGAATGGGAGCCCGTGCGGCAGGCATCTTTGTTACAGAGGAATCAAAGGGAAATAATATCTGGGACATATGTCTGCTCCCGTTTCACATACAGGGGGCAGAAACTCTGACCATCAGATGGTCAGCATGGATCATGTTCAGAGACTTTTTGCCACTATTTTTGGATGAAGAGCCACCTTTTGATTAGCATAGACAATGCATAAAAACTAAATTTTCCAGAACCCCTTTGTCCCTGAGCTTTCTGATTGGATGGTGCTGGTGCCTTGCCAGTCATCTCACTCCATCCATGCATAGGCTACACAGACGCTGTCTCTCTTCTATTCTTTTCTTTACCAGTTGAATCCCTTGCCATGAGATAGTGCCTTTTTGTGTATTTCTGTATACTTTCTCTTACTTTTACACTACTTTGGATTACTTTTTCCTGGTTTTGTGGTGGTCTTTCTCTGAACATATCTGATCCCAAGGGACACATGGGGAAATCCAAACCCAAGGAATTAGGGGTCCCCTTAACACCCTTTAGCTCTTAGTTCTTTGTCAAACTGGACTTCCACAAGAATATTTTGGGACCCTATGTCCCTATTGCACTGTTGTCCCTATTATTCGACTGGGAGGCCTCCCCCAGTGCTTAACAAATGCCAGTTTGGGTGAAAACTCTGATGTCCATTTATTCAAGGTGTTCTCCATTCATTGTGTAGAATGCCTCCCATTAGACATATTCATCCTTTCTTTAGGGTCCACTCTCAGTTGGTTTGTGATTCCTCTGAAGAGGAAGCAGATACAGATGGAGATGACATGGATTCATTCCTGTCCTTTGGGGATTCCTGTGAAGCTAACCACTGTCCCTCAGTGGACGGGCTCATCAGAGCAGAGTAATGGAAGACACCAGATAAGAGGCTCTTCCATAATAAACATATTTCCAGCTTACATCCTTTTTCCACTGAGGCCTTAGCACAGTGGGCTTCCCCAATGCAGTTGACCCCCTATATCTTGCCTAGCCAAAAAGCACTGCTCTGTTATTGGCAGATGCTGCAGACCTTAAAGGCCAAGCAGACAAGTGCCTATGTTACTTTTTAAAGGCGAACTTTGACGCCACTGGTGCCCCTTGGAGACCCATTTTTGCTCGAGTTTGGGTCACCAGAGTGATGGCCATCTGGGAGGTATACAACTTTCAAAGGCTATCCGTGGAGATGTTCCTAAGGAAGAACTTCTTGTTATGCTGGCCAGCATTTTGGAGGCCAGTGCATATCTCACCGAATCAGCCTTTGATGTTTCCAGATTCTCCAGTAAGTCCTCAGCTCTATTTGTGGCCATGTTGCACTCTGTGGCTCAGGATTTGGTCGACTGGCCAATCTTCAAATAAGATCCTTTGTGTCCCTTCCTTTTGTGTCAATAATCTCTTTGGACCTGACCGATTATGGCATGGGGCAAGAGCACATTCCTGCCTCAGATTTCTGCAAAAAGATGTATTCCTGAACCAGTTATATAACACATGGGGAGTAATGAAAAATCATATTTATTGAAATGGCAATTTTAAAGCTTTGCAATACATTGAACACCTAGCATCCACTGCGTTAAAAGCCACATTTGAATCAATGGAAGTTAAGTAAACATAGTTGTTCCCTGTGGTGGAATTGGTTTGCCACAGCATTTCGCCTGTTTGGATTATTGAATACAGCCAAAGGTAACTTATTTTCTTAAGCTCATCAGAAAAAAAGTAAGTCATGTGGACTCGCTCAGCCACCCATCCAACCAACCATACCCAACCAACACCCACCCGTACACACACACACACACACACACACACACACACACACACACACACGTACACACGCGCGTACACACGCGCGTACACACACACACACACACGCGCGTACACACACCTACACGCGCGTACACACACCTACACGCGCGTACACACACCTACACGCGCGTACACACACCTACACGCGCGTACACACACCTACACGCGCGTACACACACCTACACGCGCGTACACACACCTACACGCGCGTACACACACACCTACACGCGCGTACACACACACCTACACGCGCGTACACACACACCTACACGCGCGTACACACACACCTACACGCGCGTACACACACACCTACACGCGCGTACACACACACCTACACGCGCGTACACACACACCTACACGCGCGTACACACACACCTACACGCGCGTACACACACACCTACACGCGCGTACACACACACCTACACGCGCGTACACACACACCTACACGCGCGTACACACACCTACACGCGCGTACACACACCCCTACACGCGCGTACACACACACACCCCTACACGCGCGTACACACACACACCCCTACACGCGCGTACACACACACCCCTACACGCGCGTACACACACACACCCCTACACGCGCGTACACACACACACCTACACGCGCGTACACACACACACCTACACGCGCGTACACACACACACACCTACACGCGCGTACACACACACACCTACACGCGCGTACACGCACACACCTACACGCGCGTACACGCACACACCTACACGCGCGTACACGTACACACCTACACGCGCGTACACACACACACACCTACACGCGCGTACACACACACACACCTACACGCGCGTACACACACACACACACACACACACACACACACCTACACGCGCGTACACACACACACCCACACCTACACGCGCGTACACACACACCTACACGCGCGTACACACACACACACACACACCTACACGCGCGTACACACACACCTACACGCGCGTACACACACACACACCTACACGCGCGTACACACACACACACCTACACGCGCGTACACACACACACACACACACCTACACGCGCGTACACACACACACCCACACCTACACGCGCGTACACACACACCTACACGCGCGTACACACACACACACACACCTACACGCGCGTACACACACACCTACACGCGCGTACACACACACCTACACGCGCGTACACACACACACACACACACCTACACGCGCGTACACACACACGCGCGTACACACACACGCGCGTACACACACACACGCGCGTACACACACACGCGCGTACACACACACGCGCGTACACACACACGCGCGTACACACACACGCGCGTACACACACACACACACACACCTACACGCGCGTACACACACACACACACACCTACACGCGCGTACACACACACACACACACCTACACGCGCGTACACACACACACACCTACACGCGCGTACACACACACACACACACCTACACGCGCGTACACACACACACACACACCTACACGCGCGTACACACACACACACACACCTACACGCGCGTACACACACACACACACACACACACACACACACCTACACGCGCGTACACACACCTACACGCGCGTACACGCGCCTACACGCGCCTACACGCGCCTACACGCGCCTACACGCGCCTACACGCGCCTACACGCGCCTACACGCGCCTACACGCGCACCTACACGCGCACCTACACGCGCACCTACACGCGCACCTACACGCGCACCTACACGCGCACCTACACGCGCACCTACACGCGCACCTACACGCGCACCTACACGCGCACCTACACGCGCACCTACACGCGCACCTACACGCGCACCTACACGCGCACCTACACGCGCACCTACACACACCTACATGCGCGCGTACACACACCTACACGCGCGCGTACACACACCTACACGCGCGCGTACACACACCTACACGCGCGCGTACACACACCTACACGCGCGCGTACACACACCTACACGCGCGCGTACACACACCTACACGCGCGCGTACACACACCTACACGCGCGCGTACACACACCTACACGCGCGCGTACACACACACCCCCACCTACACACCTACACCTACACACACACCCACACCTACACCCA